>OX371225.1:165725999-166174993 GCA_947310385.1 Nephrotoma appendiculata
TTCTCCTCAGTAGGCCCGAATTTTTTTTTTTTTTCAGAAATTACATACATATAAATTCCTTCCCCAGTTTCCTATTCCCGGGGAATAATAGTGCTACAAGGGTGATCCGCACAACTGGAAAATTTCCCATTAGCTGTGTTCCCGCGTTAGTATTGAAACGATGAGGACCTTCTTCTGTTTTGGACTTGACCACCAACGCGCAGGATATCATTATGTAGGAAAGGAGACAAAGCTTTAAACTTACTTCTATTTGTCACCTCTTTCTGTGTCATTTCAATCAAGAGTTGGGTAGAATATTTTTATTTTTCTGCCTGTGGCACTATTCTGGTTTTCCCTGGGAATAGGGAATTGGGAAAAATATTTTCATAGGATTTTTGTCTAAATTATATTTTTTCGGCCTACTGTTGGAATTAGTTTGGTGTAAATATTTGCGAAACAAAGTTGATTGGGAAAGTTTTGTTCCACAAAATTTTTATAGGGAAAAATAATTCCCAATATATCTTTGTTTCACAAATATTTACACCAAACTAATTCCAACAGTAGGCCAGAAAAATATAATTTCGACAAAAATCCTATGAAAATATTTTTCCCAATTCCCTATTCCCAGGGAAAACCAGAATAGTGCCACTGGGGTCTTCGTGGTTGCTTGCAATACTCTTTCAGCATTTGTATTGAATTTTGAGGGCTACTATAGTGTCCTCACAATGAGTTGTTTCAGCTCCAATTGATTAGTAGGTTCCAGATACACAATCCACAGGATTAATTCAAATACTAAGCATCTTGACCAAATTCCAATTAGCTTCTTCTCGAGATCAAAAAGCAAACTGGCAATATCTCACTCAACCGGTACATGAATTATATATTCCAGTGTTAAAACTGGCAAGAACTATGGTGTATATCCAATAATTTGGTTTTCCATAAGATCATATTTAAAACATTAAATAGTAATATTATATATTGTCACTTTTTTTTAAATTATGTACTGTATTCGATTTTACACTGATAATCCATATTATGATGATATCCTATGATTCGGGAAACTATATAAGGACGAAGGTATTTAAGACCAAAAATATTTTTTTACAGTAACAAAAAAATTTGTTTATTCACAACTAATTTACATATAACTTAGGCTTTTGGTAAATGGGCACCTTCGGGTTGGAAACCATTCTCATCAGCAATATAGTTGAGTGTGTATTGTTGTCCATCAGCACCTACCCATGATACTGTACCACGTACAACAACAGCTGAGGTTTCTGCGTCGAATTGTTTCAATGTACCTTGTTCTGATCGTGACACACCATCGCTTGTTTCGAATCTATATGTGTAAGAATGAAAGTATAAGTACCGAATAATTGTAATCCAGATAGTTCGATCAACTTACCCAAAGTTATATCCATCAACTCCAATATTGTCGTTCTCGTACCGTAAGATTTGTGCATTCTTTGAATCGTCTAATGGTGCGGCGAGTGCAACGGCGATTAAAGCAGCGAGTACAATTGCGAATTTCATTTTTATTGGTTTGTTGTTTTAATTAGATTGAAACAATTTGCTAAGCAGATAACTGTTGACTGATGCTGAAATGATAGTCAGCATCATCTTAAATACCCCCCCAAAAAAACAAATTAAAGAAATGTTAATGTTTGTATTCGTATTTGTGTACATTCTTCTTTCAACTTTACATATAGTGCGCTACTACAATCAGATTGTGAATTTTTTATTTCAGTTGAACGTGAATTATTTAATTCAAACTATGTACTTACTCTATTTGAGCACAGTGGCTATTTCGGTAGAACCTCTAATAACCTATAAATAAAAGGGTTTCTCCATTTCTAATTAACAACTTCAAATATACCAAATTCGTATGCTGGTGAACATCAATTGATTATATGTAGAACTAATCGTCTTGTTAACCTTCAGATTTGACATATGAAAATTATTTATTAAAATGACCAACAGAAAGATTTGTTAGACTGTCAAGATTACGAACATTGTCAAGATCATTATAATTGCAATATGTTTGAAATTGCCTACGTTAAGGTATCTAATTACGAAGCACCCTACTGGAATTTGGAGTTTTTGCAAAATCTAAATGTATTCGAGAGGCATGAATTAAAATTCATATATTTGTATCGAATGCTTTTAGCGTTAACGATTACTTCATGTGTGACATTTTCGAATTCCTACTAGATTATCAATTATCATAATATGTTCATATAAAAAAAAATCTTGCTATATGTATTTAGAATGTATTCAAATTTATCCAAATTCAAAAAAAAATATAATTCAAGTTTATCTCGATATTCACTGCCAAATAAATCTTCTCAATAAAAGCTACAAAAAAAAAATTGTCACACTATTAAAACAAAAACTAATTTTGAAATCTATTTTGACAGATTTAATGATCATTCACACAAGCAAAAAAAAATCCCATAAAATGTCGGTGACCTACACGCAACACATATATGAACACTATGTAACCAAAATGATACAATGATGTGCGACCGCGTATTTTCATATATATGAATGACTTGTTGTTGTTGCGTCTTTAATATCAAGTAATGTGTTTTAGAAAGGAAACCACAAGATCGACGATCATTGATCACTTTTCGTTGTGTATATTAAATACAAGTTAATTTTATAAAAATATATTATATACCCAATTTGATATAAAGATCGTATTATATTATAATATTATTAGTGTGTTTGTATGTCATCCGTGACGTCATGCAACACATATATTATAACATTATTTAAATTTTTCATTAATCCAATTCACTTTCGTTGGGTTTGAAATAAAATCGAAATCGAAATAATAAAAAAAAGAAACAAAACAGAATACATACGAGGGTACAAAAAAAAAACAAGAAAAAAAAAATTGAAGAAAATCTTGAGTATTTAAGATGGTGCAGATCTTCAAATCAGCATCATTCAACAGTTAACAGTTTAACTATTTGTTTCAAAAAAATAAATAAAAACAAAATCGAAATCAAAATGAAATTCGCAATTGTACTCGCTGCTTTAATCGCCGTTGCCCTCGCCGCACCATTAGACGATTCAAAGAACGCACAAATCCTCCGTTACGAGAACGACAATATTGGAGTTGATGGATATAACTTTGGGTAAGTTTAATATAGTGAAAAAGCACAAACGTCGTGCACAGTGAATAGTGATACTAAAAAAAATCTTACTCTTACATATATATATATAGTTTCGAAACAAGTGATGGTGTCTCACGATCAGAACAAGGAACATTGAAACAATTCGACGCAGAAACCTCAGCTGTTGTTGTACGTGGTACAGTATCATGGGTAGGCGCTGATGGACAACAATACACACTCAACTATATTGCTGATGAGAATGGTTTCCAACCCGAAGGTGCCCATTTACCAAAAGCCTAATTAATTTGATTAAATTTTAATTTATTTAAAACAAAAAATCAAACGAAAAAAAACTACAACCAACAACAACAAACTGCAACAAAAATTTTTTTACCTAAATTTAAAAGAAAAACTTTTTTTTATATTTAAAAACGATGTCTTCAGTTACCTAAAACGTTCACGCCATATATCATAATTATTTTTATTTAATTTTATAAATAAAAATGTTTTGTTTTTATTTTTGAAAAAAAAAAAAAAAATGTTTTTTTGTTATTTATCCGGTCCACGATCACCATTATTGCAAAAATCTCATTTTTTCTAAACCATATTTGTATTTTAATATACATTTCGCTGTTCGCTCGATCATCTTATAAATGTCAAAGTAATAAATGTGTACTGCGGTTGCGATAATTAATTTTCAAGGCCAATCCGCCAAGAGAAAATATTATACAAAACGATAATTGAATACCTAAATACCTAGATATATGTGTAGCCGTATACACAAACACAAGACAAGACATAAATGTTAAAATGTTACATCTTCTTATATACATGCATACATACATACAAGTACATATGTACTTGGGCAGATGAGTGCAGCACACAATTATGGTGTAACAGTTTTGATGTTACATCAGAAGAACTATTACTCGTATAATACTGATGATGGATGTGCGATGTGCCGCGTTGCGGAGAAATTAATTTTTTGCCAAATAAAATTATTCGTCGTCGTAATAATGCGTGTACTTTCCAAATCCAGCAACAAACCGATTAAACAATAAGACGTTTAATTGAAATATCAACAACATTTTTTTGTTTTGTTGGTACGGGTGGGCGGGCGATCTTTGATCATTTTTTGTTTTTTGGGAAAAAAATAAAAGGTCGTGTGCGTGGGGTGATCGATCCAAGATTTAAAATTCATTCATTAATTTAAGATGTGTGAGATTATTACATAAACTAACATGAGATACTGAATTACTGGTTATATGAATTAAACAAATTTTACTGTTTCGTTTTGAAGATGAATACACTTATGAACTTTTGGATTAGTAAGGCGTGGTGTTATGGAGTGTGATTAGTCGGTAAGTGGAATTATAATACAGTGAACCCTCCTATAACGCGATTAATTCACATCGCGTTATATAAATGGTGTTTTTTGGTGGTTCACAATTTTAAATTAAAATAGAACAAAGAAAAACATTTTGAAAAACAGTGAAACTAGCATTATTGGATAGATAATTTTATGCCGTTAATGTTTGAATGTGATTTCAGCGTAGATGGCGCAATCTTTTCTCTGGTTTATCGGCGTAGACAAATGACTTAACATATCCCCAAAGAAAATAATCTAACTGAGTTAGATCACACGATCTCGGAGGGCAATTAACAGGACCAGTATATATGAAATTAGTCTTTCATCAAAAGTTTCTTTGAGTAAATTAATTGAATCCCACGCTGCGTGGCATGTGGCACCGTTCTGTTGGAACCACATATCAGCAAGATTTATGCCAGCCAATTGGGGTACAAAAAAATAGAAATCATGTCTCTATATCATTAACCGTTGACTGTAACAATCCGCCCATCATCGTTTTTGAAAGACATATGGACCAATGATTCCGCCGGCCCATAAAGCGCACCAAACAGTGATTTTCTCTGGAAGTAATTGTGTTTTGCCGAAACACCGCTTGTGGATTATCTCCACTCCAAATCCGATAATTCTGTTTATTCAACAAAAAGGGAGCTTCATAGCTGTACAAAATTTTTCTTCAGCCCATTGGCCGAATTGGTGGCATGTGTGATTGCTGGTTGGCTTTAATTCCTGCACAAGTTGAATTTTGTAAGCACGTTAACCAAGATCCTTAGATAAAATCTTCCATAAACACTCATAAAAAAAATATGATAAATACATGATTGCATGTACCATATTATGATAATACTAAATTATTGTGATGTTCCCTATCATACAATGATTAGAATACTATCAAACTTAGTTTATATGATTGTGAAAATGTGTTATATGACTTATGAAAATAAAAAATTCACTTATTTTTTTTTTTTTTTTTTATTTATTTAAATAGTACAATCTTATCAAATGATAATTTATTACTAAAGATAATAACGCACTTATTTGAAACTAATAAGTGGAGCGAGTGTGGGTTTACAGAAATCAATATTCTGCTCCCAATAATGAAACTTTATTTATTAGATGACTAGCTCATGCGGTTTAATTCTTTTAAGGCGTCTCAGTTCTTGTGTTATGTCAAGAAGTTGTATTGCTTCACCGTTGGTATGTTGCAGTAACCTTCTTTCATGTTTGATTGCAAATTCCTGGATCACTTCATCAATCCATTTGACATTTAGGTCTTTGTGTAATTCCTCGTTGGTTACGTAGCGGTAAGCATTCGTTATTGTACGTAGAAATTTGTTTTGATAACGTTGAATAATTAAACGATTTGATTGTTTAGTACAGCCCCAGAGCTGGATACCATACGTCCAAATTGGTTTAATTATTGTTTCGTAGATCAGGCGTTTACAGTACAGGCTAAGCTTAGAATGTCTTCCTATTAGCCAGTACATCTCACGTTGTTTCATTTTCATTTGCTCTGCTTTTTGTCTAACATGATGTTTCCAGTTCAATCTTGAATCGAGATGCAATCCGAGATATTTTGCAGATTCAGCTTGGGGAATTTGTACCCCATTGAGAAATGTATGGATGTTGCTATTTTTGTGCCGCAACGTGTATGTTACATGGACTGATTTCAGCTCGTTAAGCTTTATTTTCCAATCCCTGGTCCATTGGCTGATTTTATCGAGTGCGTGCTGTAAGTATTCTACTCCTTGGTTCTGCGATTCGCTTGATGCCAATACTGCGGTATCATTAGCAAAAGTTCCAATGAAGGTTGTTTCCGTTGTCGGTATGTCAGAAGTGTAAAGTAGATATAGGATGGGTCCTAATACGCTAGCTACCCTGGGGCACCCCTGCTACGGCTGGGTAAAAGTTGGAGTATGTTACTTCATGTGATACTCTAAATATTCGTTTGGAGAGATACGACTCGAGCAATTGGCAGTAATTTTTTGGCACTAATTTACTTATCTTGTAGATAAGACCCTCATGCCACACTCTATCGAAAGCCTGTGATACATCTAGAAATACGGCAGGGCAATATTTCTTCTCTTCAAGTGCTTGTTCTATCTTTGCAGTCACGCGATGAACTTGATCAATTGTCGAATGTTTATTCCTGAATCCAAACTGGAAGTCAGGTATAATGATCATTGGTCTTAGTCGTTTCAATAACAACTTCTCAAACAATTTTGAAATAGTAGGTAACAAAGAGATCGGCCTGTATGAGCCCATTTGCTCGGCTGGTTTGTCTGGTTCTTTTATCATGATTATTTGTGCAACCTTAAAACACTCAGGCACATATGTAAGTCGAAAGCAAGCATTATATATATATGTTAACATAGTCACTGCTCTCTTTGATAACTCCTTAAACATCCTTGGCGAAATGTCATCAATTCCAGGTGACTTTTTGGGATTCAGATTCATGTCAATTTCTTGTGCAATTTCAAGTGCGGTGACACTTCTGATATTTGATGGAGATCTATAGACTGGTTTAGGATCAATCCTAGATTGTATGTCGTGTGGTTGAAATACTGATGCCAAATGTTGTGCAAATAGTTCTGCTTTTTCTTCGTTACGTCGCACCCATTCTCCATTTATGTTCCTTATAGGTGGCACTTGGATTATTGGTCTCTTGAATCTTTTAGTAGCTTTCCAAAGAGAATAATTTTTGTCAGCTTCAGGACCCAGTTCTTTCAAATAATATATTCAGTACAAGCTTCTTTATGTTCTTTAATTAATCGGTTAACTTTATTACTTACCCGATTAAATTCTCTTTTGTCATTAATGTTTCTAGTTCTATGCCATACGCGCCTTTTCCTACGCCTTTCTTTTATCAGTTCCCGAATCGCCAGGGGGTAGTTGATCTCTTGTACGACTTTTTCACCTAATACGGATGTAGCCTCTTTAGCTGCATCACGCATGGAGTTAATAAAATGTTTAGTTTGTAATTCAAGTTCTTGTTTAGTTTTAAGACTAACTTTTAACTCAATTAGAGTATCCAGTTTCTCTCTAAATAATTCCCAATCAGTAAATTTATTAGTAAGGTTAAGTTTGGTTTTCTTTCTTATGACTAATGTACTCAGAGTCATTAAGACCGGTGTATGATCGGAAGTAAGGTCGTCAATGCCTTCAACTTCAATGTAATTTGAGGCTATTCCTTTCGAGATATAAAAGTCAATCAAATCAGGAATTTTGTTTATGTCTGTAGGCCAATAGGTAGGTTTACGCGATGAATGATATTCACAACCTGACATTTCTATTGCACTTAGGAGTTCTTTTCCTTTACCTGGTGTTATGAGTCGAGATCCCCACGCAGTATGTTTAACGTTGTAGTCACCTCCTATAATAAACCTTGGTCCAAGTTTATTAAAAATGTTGACATATTGATTTCTTACGATATGATGTCTTGGTGGGCAGTAGATCGCCCCTAAACTTAGTTCAGCACCACCATGGTTAATCGTTATTACAGTTGCTTGCATAAATGGTTCCTTAATTTCTTCTTGTTGGAAATGTAGGATATTTTGTTTGATTAAGATTGCTGTCCCTCCTCGAGCACGACCACTAGGATGCAATGTCCAATAGGCTCTATATCCTGTAATTTTGATAAAGTTTTTCTCCGTAAAGTGCGTCTCTGATATTAAAGCTATGTTGTTGGTTCTTAGAAATACTTCTAGTTCTTGAGCTCTTGCATTAAGCCCGTTAGCATTCCAGGTAATTATACGTAGGAATGTTACAGTCATTTACTTTTTATGTTTTAGCGGTTTGTTTGGTGGTTTGGAATTATCTTCCAGTTTATCCACCCTGTTAGTAAGCTGGCTGAAATTTTGTCTCATTTCTGCCTTAAATTCGGTGAGCATTTTCATTATATTACTAATGGTTGGCTCGTTTGGCACAGGCTTCTACCTGCTTACTTGATTTGAATTGTTATTTGAGGTTTTGGTCACCTGGGCGTAGGAAACCCCCCTCTCTAATTGTATCATATTGTTGGTTTGGCTTTTGCTGTAAACGCTCTGCTACTGTAATTTTTCTCGGTAGCTGAGCATTTAGTTTTTTCTGATACACCAGGCATCCTTTATAGCTAGCCGGATGACCTTTTTCTCCGCACAGTGCACAAGTTGGTATAACATTTCGCGGCTTTTGACATTGTTTTGTTTGATGATTCTCAGCACATTTGACACATTTGGCTTGCCTATTGCAGAAGTTCTTCGTGTGTCCTAACTGTTGGCAATTTGTACACTGAGGTATACCTATTACCTTTTTAGGTGGTTCAATAGACACCTTGCAATATAGCAGGTTCTTAATTTCATATATGTCCTTATTGTTTTCCCCCTGTAACAGGTCTACATAAAACAATGGGAAGTGTCTAATAATTTTCTCATTATTAATTGTCAACTTTTTATGAACGTTAATAATGTTGGTTACTTTATAACCATGGTCCTCGATTGCCGCTTTGATCTCTTCGCGATTGGTAGATGACGGTTAACCTCGTATTACGATTCTATACCATTTTTCACTTTTGAGCTGATAAGTATGGTATTTCATCTTATATAGTGTACTATCCTTGTTATTGGATTCAGTGTCTTTTATATCGCTAAGTAGTTTTTAATTTTACGGTAGTCATTTTCAGACTGCGTTGTTATTTTGATATCGTTATTGGATATTGCTTTAAACTGAGCAGGTTTCTCTGTCACTGCCAATACTTGAGCTCTGAGTATATTAAAATCTCTAACGTTGCTGACATTGATTGGTGGTGGTAAGGGCTCCTTTTTGTGTGCTTGTTGTGGTTGTTTTGGTATTTCGTTATCTTGCGGTAGAGTTACCCTTGGTGATGGCGTTTTGGAGAGTCTCCTCTTTTTATGTACATTTAGTTTATTTTGTCTAGGTTGGGTTTCTTTCTCAAGTTCCTCTTCATCCGTAAAGTAGTCATTGGTTAGACTTTGTAGGCTCTGACTTCTACCATTAGTAGACGTAGAAGGTTTATTTTGCCTTTCTAGTGATTCGATTCTGTTTTGTAAGTTTACCAAAATGTCTTGGTATTTATTACATTGTAACTCATATTGCTGGAATTTTGTCCTTAGTTCATTATTCTGGCGCTCAAGCGAGGCTAATTTTGATGTCATTTCATTGCCGTCTTGAAGCATACGGTGTCTTTTCGTTAATGTTGGAGAATGCATGAGTTCTAATGGAGAAATGGGGCTTATACTTCTATCTGCTCCAGTAGCTAAGCTTGCCACTACTAAAGCATTGCGGTCGCTGGATATCGACGACTGGAAGCCCGCTCGCTCACTTTCCGAAGTCGCCGGTACTGGGCATCCTAATCCCTGCACCGTAGCATTAATCTTCTTCTGATCTGCCATGGTTGGTTTATAGATCGGGGTTCCTTCCCCTAGCCAGTTTTGGTCCGCGGATGGTATTTTATTTCCCACCTACCCTCCGGCAAGCCGGTTAAAGAGCATTCCCCTATCCGCCACCTGGGGACGCGCCACGATGGAAGTTTGGCATCTCCACACGGGAATAAAAAAAATAAAAAAAAAAATAAAAGTATTATGATAATACTAAATTATTGTGATGTTCCCTATCATACAATGATTAGAATACTATCAAACTTAGTTTATATGATTGTGAGAATGTGTTATATGACTTATGAAAAAAAAATTCACTTATGATCATCATTGTTATGATGAAGAAGATGGAGAAGAATGATCAGGAATATCATATTATGATACAATCAATCATATAAATATTTGTATTAACACACAATGATGATATTAATCATATAAACTAATACCCTTGACAGACTAGCGATTAGCTAAACGCGTTTAATCATTTTTTCGAATTTATCTCTTAATGTGTCAACTTCGTGATTAGCTAAACGGGTTTTGTTTTAGTTTTAGTAACTAAACCGGTTTAGTGCACTAATCTCTCAATATTTTGAAGTTTATCACATAAAAATGGGTTGAGCGAGAGCGTCATCTAACAATGAAGGTTAAAATTTATAAATAGGACAATGCCATTTAGTGCTGTGATACAATGATAGATGCCGCTTATTTTTTGAGTATTTCCTTTCGAGTTCAAACAAATTTTTTTTGCATTTAAGTTCAACATACACAAATGTGTATTTTAATAATGACAAGTTGTAATGTCTTCCGTATTTTAACGAATCTTAGTTAAATGGGAATTCTTAAAGAGCATAATAATTTGATAACACATAAATTATATAACATATTAATTTTTTGTTTTTGATAACATTAATTATTTTATTATTATTATAGTTAGTGTTATTGATGTGTAAACATCTTTACTCGCGCCTACCAACAATTTTTGTATTAGAGTAAACTTGTAAACGAACGGAAATGACGTACCTACTTCGTTTGAAAAAAAGCAACAAACTCAATAAAAACAATTTTGTATTATACATGGCATGCTTATATATATATATATATATATATATATATATATATATATATATATATATATATATATATATATATATATATATATATATATATATATATGTATAATAGTAGGGAAACCAAAAAACTAATTTAAAAAATGAAATACAAACCATCGATATGTCCATCGATCAGAAAAATCAAAAAAAAAAATTTACGATACTAAATACGAATTACAATTACGAAATTACAAACTCTTACGATTAAAAACACAGTCAACAACTTGTGTATGTTGCTTTATCACGAGTAACGAGTCTCTAGTAGCTAAAAAAAATAAAATAACGGTTATTTAGCTCTTTTAATATTTTATTTATTACTACTTAAGCTTTCGGAACCATTTCGGTTCCATTCCAAAATAAAATAAAATCGAAATCAAGGCTAACTAAAACGTAGCTATTTTCCTGTAGATATCGCTCGCTACTAGAAAAAATATATTCTTTATTTTAGCAAAGCAACAAAAATTGATATCTACAGAAAAAACACTTTACAAAATAAAATTTGACTAAAAACATAAATTGAAAACAATTTTACACTGCATCCCCAATGCAAAATAATTTTTCCTTTAACTTTTTCCTTTAACTTTTTCCTTATGAAGAGCATACCCAATGAATAGGGAAAAGTCAAAGTAAAGCTAACTTCATTTTACAAAATTATTTTTTGTTTACCTGTTATTTTATATTATTATATTATATAATATTTATTACTTTTTCACAGGACACAAAATACAACACTAATTGTTAAAAGACAAATATGCATTGAATATTTTTTAATTTGTGACAAGCAGAAAAACAACAACAACAACCAATTTTGCAAATGCAGTTTACTTCATTGTATTTCTCATAAGGAAAAAGTTAAAAGTTTGATAACATTTTTCATAAGGAAATCACCAACCTAACAAAAAAAAATTTTTTTTTTCTCAAAATTTTTTTCATACTTTTCTGTAAGGAAAGTTTAAAGGAATTTCATTGGGGATGCAGTGTTAACCATCTTAAATAATATTTGAATTGTGTAAAAGCAAAAAATCAAATTGTAAAAATAGATCATATGAATTGCCAATGTACGCGAAATCGTTAATTTTGTTAAGAGAATTTGAACTAGATTTAATATGTAACATTTCCAAAATAGATCGTTTTCTGTAATTAGATTGTTTTTCCAAAATGTCTACATCTTCAAAAATAATATTATGGTTGGCATCTCTAATATGTTCCGAAAGTGCACTTATTCGATTTGAATTTGAATTTCCCGAAGCACCACGTAAATGTTGAAAGAACCGCTCCCGCAAAAACTGTTTAGTTTGTCCGGTTTAAATTAGGTTACAATCATTTCATTTAATCCTATAGACAAGATTAGATTCTTTCTTTAATGGTATCGGATCTTTTAATTTTGAAAACAAAATATCATTTAAACTGATAGCTGAACGACCAATAATTTTGAAATTATAATTTTTAAATAAATGTTTTAATTTTTCGAAAATTTTTTTTATGTAAGGTAAAGATAAATAATTTGTACTTTCAATTTCAGGATTTAATGTACAATTTTGATAACTTCTTTGTTTCCAAATCACTTTATTAATTAATTTTTTACAATAGGATACTGATTATTTACCAAAGTGTTTTCCAAAAGTTTGAAATTGTTGTAATGAAATTTAGTATCGGACAATTTTAGAATTTTTTGAGTAAAAATTTTGATTGTATTAATTTTGTAAGAAATAGGAAGCCAAGAATTAAAATTTAGATAACGACCGGACCAGGTATTTTTATGGTACCAGTCAAAAGAAATTTTACCATCCGGTTCATGAATTAAAAGTAAATCTAAAAATGAAATTTTGTGGTCAATTTCTTTTTCAACAGTAAATTTTATTCTATTATCCAAAGAGTTAAATACATCCAGAAAGATTTCAATGTTGTCTTCAGGGAATGCCGTTATAATGTCATCTACATAACGAAAGTAAAATAACGGTTGAAAATCCAAAGAGTTTAATCCCATTTTTTCCAAAAATTCCATCATTAGATTTGCTATTATGGGACTAATAGGAGAACCCATTGGAGAACCAAAAGTTTGTTTATAAATTTTATTGCCAAAAGAAAAATCAGAATTATTCAAAACTATTTGCAATGCCGACATAAATTGAACTTTAGTCAATTTAGTTTTTGAATTTTGTTTAATACTCCTCCAGTTATCTGTAATAATGTTAGTCACACGTCTATTATCAACATTAGTGAACAAAGACGTAACATCTAAAGAAACTAAAAGGTAATTTTGAGGAAGAGTAACATTCTGAATTTTTTGTTTAAAATCTTCCGAATTTAGAATATTTGAATTTGTATTACCAACACTAAATTTTAAAATATTACCCAAAAAAGACGATAAACTATGTGTTGGACCATAAATTGAACTGATAATTGGTCTATATGGAAAACCAGGTTTGTGGATTTTTGGTAATTCATATAATTTTGGAATCACCGAATTATATTTGGTTAACATTTTTCTAGTTTTTTCATCCACATTGTGTTAACTGACTTCTGTATCGGAACTGTATTATCTTTTGGTAATTCTACATATGTTGTGTTATCGTTGAGTAAATTTTCCATTTTTTTAACATATTCAATTCGCGATGTTATAACAGTTACGTTACCTTTGTCCGCACGAGTTACCACAATATTTGGATTAGCTTTCAAAAATGATTTAGATTGTTTAACATAACTTAAAATACGATTTTCAAAAGGAGTTAATATATTTGAATTAGATTTATATTTAAAATTTGTCAAAATATTTATAAAACGGTTCCGAACATCACGTCGGCTATCAATGATCATGTCTTCTACTAAATGGGGTTATATAGACGTCTCGTTTTTAACATTGAACTGCCAGCTCAAATCACAGTCACGCAGGGATGCTCAATACATTTGCTTTCCGAGACCTGACTGCGCAATGACGAGCATGTTAATATTCCTACGTTTGAGCATAGTGAACACAAATACCTTGCCGTATGAACTTCCACTTGTCGGTGGGCCTTACATTTTCAAAACAAATATTGACGTAACAAATGGGCTGGTGAATGGAATTATGGGCTGTCTGAGGTATATCGAATGCAGCCATCTTGACCGGGACAACGAGAACGATGAAAACGTCAACAGTAAAAAATGTTAAACGACTCTGGATGGATTTCGGTACAAAACCGCAAGTTGGTAAAAAGGTCAGGCGGCTTAAAGTTGAATGGGCGCAGAAAACGAATATCGACCGATGTTTGGTGGCCATTTCTAGAAAAAGCTCAGCTGTTAATCGAACCAACAATCGGGCAATTAATGTTAAGCGTAATCATATTCCAGTCGCACCTGCATATGCCACCACAATTCATGCATCACAGGGTGGTACCTATAACGAGATAGTCAGTATATATACTCTTACGATAAAAGACACAGTAAACAACTTGTGTATATTGCTTATCACGAGTAACGAGTCTCGAAGGACTCTTCATCACGTCGGCTATCGATGACCATGTATGTATGTAGAAGTGGGACCTCAATGGGTCTTCTTCAAAACAAGCAATCACACCTCACTACAAATCCGCTAAGTATAGCTCTGGTTGTAATGGCGAATTTTGTACGAGATAATAATGATGTATGGTTTTTAACATTGAACTGCCAGAGTCTCAGGTCACATCACCTCGACCTAACTGATACACTCACGCAGCGATGCTCCATTTTTTTCTTGAGTTTCGAGATCTGGCTACGCAATGACAAACATGTTAATATTACTAATTTTGAATGCTGTAAAAGAATGCTGATGATGATTTTTGAATGCTGTTAATATTACTAATTTTGAATGCTGCTATACATTTGTCGAAGACATAATGAAGTTCATACAGTCTAAAAAATTTCAAAAATACTCCAAAAAGACTATCATCTTTTGCCGATGGTTATGAGCGGGGATTTCAATATTAATTTTGCTGTTCCTCAAGCTGAACCACTTATAAACTTCCTGCGAGACGAATTCCATTTGGCCATGAACTCAGATCGAAATATATCTACTACGAGATATGGGACGACCATTGTGCAGTTTTTCAATGAAAATTAGAAAAGTTAGAGTAGACAGTATATGTATCTTATTTTAGCTACCATAATCCAATTGCGTCGATTATACCGAAAGAGTAGTAAACCAATTTAACGATAATAAACAAATGAAAAACTCTGGTTAGTAAAATTACGTTCCTTCTTCCTTCAATGGAAACTGTACACACGCACTACACACGCCATGTTTACACATCTCGTTGAGAGTACTAATGGACTCACTCCTTTTTTTTTCTGACCAAAACAAAATTAAATAGTATGCACAAATATGTATGTACAAATATCTTCTAATTCTATGTTTGACACATTCGTTTCTCGTAATCAAAATTTGCATATACAATTGTGTATACTGGTCGGGTAAGGTTTTATCCCTTTTCCTGCCTGCCATCACAATTGTGTGGGTAACGAAAACGAATCATGTCAAAAATTGATTTTTGTTTGTGATATGGACCAACATACACATTTGTACATTCCTCTTAGCGTAGAGTGCGTATTATAATACCATGACAAATAAAAGCTGCGTTTCATTTGCGAAAACAATCGAGTAGAGTTTGCGATAATTAGTTTTCAAATTGGTCCAATTTAAAATTAAAAATTTAATTTTTTTTTAAATAAATAATTTTGATTTAATATAAATCTATGTACATATGTATAACCAAAAAAATCCATCATAAACGTTGTATGGTTTTCTTGTAATATCGATTCCTGACAAACATAGCGCTACCGTATTTTATTATTGAAAGAGGGTTTGCTAAGCCTCATAGTGTATCAACCTAACTGGTTTTGTAGTAGAACTAGTTTAGCTAAACGCGTTTAACTAAACCCTATTGTCTGTCAAGGGTATAAGTTTGATAGTATTTCTAATCATGCTAGGTAATATCACAATACTTTAGTATTATCATAATATGGTAAATGCAATCATGTATCGTGTAAACAATGTATGTGTGCGCATCAGTTGAGAACGGCTGAACCGATTTCTTTTATTTGTTTTGTTCGTAATTGTCAGGATATTGTTCTTACGAAAGAAAATTCTGAAAAATCCACTGAAAACATCGAAAAACCCGAAAAATCGAATAAAAAGACATTTTTTATATGAATTTTGTATTTGTACAATACATTTTTTATGAGACAGGTGGTGCAGTGGTTAAAGATTCGATGCTTTGGGTAGGAAGTACTGGATTCGAATCCCACCGGAGGCTGCATGCAAATTAGTATTTTGTTTTTGATCCAATCTATTATTTTGTCTATTTATTTTCTCTATCTCTATATATATAAAAATCACGCGACACAATGTTCGTACACGCTAACCTCCGAAAACGCCGAACCGAAGTATTGTAGATTGTAGTTGAATATTGAATTGTCATTTTATTGTGTACAGATTTCTATACGTGTTAAAAAAGAACTGGGGTAAAGATTAACTAGTAGAAGCGGACAATTGTAATTGTCCGACAAGCGCTCGATAAAATAGGAAAAATGCAACAGACGGACGGACAGAGGTGTATAACTTCTGAAACAACTAAGGTGCTAATACAAGACCAATAGACAAAAAATTAATAGTATCTTAAGCAAATCAAAAAAAAAAAAATTACAGAAAGTAGTTTTGAAATAACACTCTTTTTATTATAGATAAAAGTAATATATATATATTAAAGTTAAATAGTATAATTTTTTAGTATCAATATATATTAATATAGTATCTAATTAGATTAAAATCTATCAAATAGATCTGTTCTACTAGTTAAGTGAAAATTTCGCTCATAAAGGGTCGTGCGATGATGTCATCGATCGGTATAATACTGACTGCTGAATTTCAAAATCAGAGAAGATCGCGTCGATTTGGGTATTGTAAATGGTAGTTGGGATGGAAGGAGAAACAAGATGAAGTTCAATTTGCTTGTAGTTTTCACCCACATCTCGCATCATCAAACTTAGTCCACAAGATCTCAGTTGCCAATCGAGTGAGATCAGGCTTAATACGACCTTGTTGGATTCCTTTCAATGTTCCGATTACGCCATTTACTAGCCCGTCCAAGCAATCTTGATTTACTGTCATCATGTATCGACCCTCTAGTTTCAGCAAGAGTTCAGTGGGAAGTCCTTGTGTTTTTGACAGTTTTTGTTTCGATACCCATTTAAGAATTGATTGCTTTGCAGCGAGTGTTCCATCACCACAAGGATTGTCGAAGGCACGGGTAAGAGCTGATTCACCTGGCAAAGACGAAAGAGTAGCGATGTTGTAGGTATTCACTTCATCATTTTTATAAAAAAAAAAAAATTAGAAATGCGTGAAGGTGGAATCGACCTCAAAGCAAAGCAGCGACTTTTGATTAAATTAACATCGTCTGTTGTCATTGTTCCAGAAGCCATGTTATGGAGACAATTTGCGAAGATGAGATCATCTCTCTAACGCATAATCTGAGTTAAGGTGTGTACTCTAAATGTGTACCAAAGAGGCCGTCCTCCAAATGTTCCCGCAATAGCGTTAGTCGGATCTCCGAACATCAAAGAAAAAGCTTATAAAGGCCTTAATTGGTGAAAGTCTCCTACTGTGATGACAGAGACACCTCCAAACGAAGCTGTTCATTAAGAACATCTCGAAGTCTCTTGTCTAACATCTCAAAGATATGTGTTCCAACCATGCTTATTTAATCAATAATGATTACTTTGAGCTGTGAAAAGGTGGCAGACATAGTGTTTGAGATGTCAGCTGACAACGAGGTTGCTGTTTTGTTGTTGATGGGCAAGTGAAAAGCAGAGTGACAGGTGGTGGCGCCAATATTGAAATCTGCTTTTCCTGTAAGAGCAAGAAGGAGAATGGATGGTTTATTTGGATCAAAGTCAAGTTCTTGTAAGTGAAGCCGGTGAAGGATTTGGTAGAGTACGCGAATGACAAGCGACTTTCCAGTTCCAGCTTCTCCTTTGAGATACGCTAGTAGAGGAGCAGCTCCGGCTGTCTTGGCATGATTGAGAACATGAAAAACGAAATCTCTTTGTTCGTCATTGAGCATGCTGAGGTCTTCTAAAAGGCGTGCGTTCGAATCTATATCTGGGAAACGGAAGTGTTCCAAAAAGTGCTTTCTTCGTTCTCCGCTGAAATCTATCATTTCACAAGGATCTTCTTCGAATTCATCATGTTGATTCCAGATTTCTGCCTCTTCTCCCTCTTCTACTCCCTCTTCGTCGTGAATTCGTTCATCAGCATTGTTTTCGGCATCTCTAATTTGATCTTCATGGTATTCATCTTCGAAAAAATTGATTTTTTTCGATTTGGTTGAATAACTTCAAGATTTTGCTGATATACAGACTGACAATCGACACCAGGCCCAGCTTCATCACTTTCCGATCTCCAAGACAAGTAGAGAAGAACTTGTTCTCGATAGTAATTTGTTGGATCTCCAGACTTGTTATAGCGTACGAAGCGTATAACTTTCGGAAACATGCCTCTACGAACAAATCCAGAACCATCGTTAAGTCTCATAACAGTCGAATGCTCATCTTGAATGTCGTTGTTGTCGTTGTCATCATCCACATTTTCATCAACTTGCCCTGTAATAGCGCGTTTCCGTTTAGAATATATACATACCATGCATTGGACGGTGTGCATAGTGATCAAGAAGACCTTTGACGAAAATATCTGTGGATGAATCGTCGACTTCATTTCTTTCTTCCATAGTCTTCAACATTGATTTTCTCTTGGAAAGTGAGCAGGAAGGAATGAAAATGCATTGCTCAGATGCAAAACTCATGTGCATTTGCAGAAGGTTATAAGAAGCTTCTTGAGTTGAAAGTTCGCTGTTCACATGGTGAGCAGCTCCCAGTTCTCGCAGTCGTCCTCGAAGGGTGGTATTTCGTTTAGCATTCTCAATAATCTTCTTCAGAAGAAGTGTCACTCCTCTGTTACTCTTGTTGATGTAATCAATGATGTAACAGCAGTAGGCGTAGGCATCAAAGATGTACTGTATGTCCATATTCGCTTTCTGAAGAGAAAGTAATTTCTTGTTGTAGTTGTTGATGAAGATTTCGCACGTCGGCGTTTAAGAAATACTTTTGCCCTCTTGAGTGAAGAGCAAATGGCACAAATGTAGTGAGCTGGAGTACAGTTGACTTGAACGAGAAAGTCTTCAAATGTTAAAGAGGAAGCTGGAGGATTATCAGATTTGAAATTATCATGGTATGCTCGAATTCGTTTGTGAGAGAGTTTGTAGATTGGAAGATATTCTTTATTACTTTCAAAGCGACGAAGAATTGCTGTCACATTCATTGGGAAGAAAGGAATTCCAAATCTGCACCTTGTATTTTTGCTTCTTCCCTTTCTGCAGGTAAAGGAATGAGTATGAGTCTGAAGAGCAAGAAGACGTGTCATATTATCGGTAGTAGGATAGTCAGATGAGCAAGTAATGACTTCATCGACGAACTCACAGACAGCCGGATCGGAGTCTAAATTGTCAGCATCGAATACAGGTGTGTTGGATAACCAGAAGATCATGTGCACATGTAGACTTCCTCGTTGCTGAAATTCAATCCGATGATACTTGTGAAGAATTTTTCGACTACCGATTTGCAGACGAAAAAGTCTTCATCAATTCTTTGAAGCGATTGTCGAAATATCGAGCACAAGTGATAGGGTCTCGTTGCATTAATGTCATCGTTTCAGGTTTTGGCAATTGCTCTGCGGCTTGCTCACTAATGACTGTATTATCCAAAACTTTTGTAGATATGACTAAAAGTTCGTTCCATTGGATTTCAGCAGCACTGACAGTGACAAATAGGTGAGGTAATCCAAACTGTCGGACCATTGCTCTGACATGCATTCCCTGTTGATGCCAGTGATGCGCGGAATTTCGAATCACTTAAAATACTCGGAAAGCGTTGTCATCTCGAACCATTGCATCAATTATTTCGGGATCTCGGATTTCACCTGCTGTAAGAATATTCGCTTCCCCAGTTCGTCTCCTCTTGCGAAAAACACAAGTTGAAACATTTGTAGCAAGTCTTTCAATTTCATTTTTCTTCGCCAATTTCATTTTTCTTCGCAACTCTTCTGTCAGAATTTCTTGCAAATGCTATTGAAAGTGATGATGAGCTGACTTCTTTCTCGTCATTTCTCGACTCATTCTAGGGCCAGCGAAGAGTTTGGGAAAGCTGAGGAAGAGTGCATCCTTGTCGAAAAGTACAGATATAGGGACATTCCCTGGGACAAATTCCTTCCAAACTTGTAAGCATAGTCTCCGTTCTCATTTCTTTGACGTTTTCCAATTCCTCAATAGGTTCTTCTTCTGGATTTAGTTCCCTAATTTGACTCTCTACAAATTGCGTCTATCTTTCTGATAAAGAGACATTGTGCTCACTGTATAAAAGAGAACCGGAAAGAATGCGTGCTGCAGTGTAGACAACATGTAGAGGAATGTTTCCTGCAACGTAGCCATGGCCGTAGTGCATCTGTCGAGCAATTCGAAGTGGTAACATGCAGGCGTCATTAAGCTGTCGTGGAAGTGAGGAGACTACAGTGTCGACAGACACCGGAACGTTTACGATTCTGCCTTTAGCATGCAATTTACCATGAACTCCGTGCGCAGCATTGATTTACTGGAAGACATGTCGTACTGAGACCAAACGACCTTCGAGATCGGTGAGCATTGAGACTTGAAATGGAATTTCTGGAAAGCGAAATCCATTAGATAGATACTGGGGAACTTTTCCAGACCGGACTGCGAGGAAGCATGTCAAACAAAGCGAAACATCTGTCTCTTCAGAAGCAAGACATATAACCTTGTTGATGAATTCTTGACCATATGTCTCGAGATGTCTAAGTTCAAGATTCCGAATTGACCTTTTGAAGAATAATTGAGAGCAACAGTGACAGACATGTACAGGTCCTTCACATGCTTCCTTCTTAAATTCAGATTGAAGGTATTCCCAAGACATAATATTCCCTAGACGGTCTCGACGTCTGATATTGTTGTTTTCCTGATCAGCACGACGATATTCAGGATCAGAACGTGCTGTTCGACGAGCTGTAGTGTCACGCTGTTGCTCGGGCTCGCGATATGTAAAACTTGTTCTAGAACGTCTGCGGGCTTCAGTGTCGCGCTGTTGTGCATCTGCTCTATATGAAGGATCTAATTTCTTTGCCTGCAGTCGTAGTCTCTCTGTCTCTCGGTTATTGTTTGCCGAAATTGCACGCTGAGCTTTAGTTACAATAATTGTGGAGGAACATCGTAAATGATTCTACAAATAATGATAAAACAATTATTAATATATGGTAACATCAAACAATATGAATTTAAACTTACATAGTAGAAGTGTGTCAATTATACGTTATAGATATGGGAAATCCGGATCGTTTTGAATAAAAAGCTAAAAAAAGAAAAAAAGAGAAGTTGAATTATTAAGTTTATAAATTAAATTTAAATTTAAGGCACTTACAATGTAGTTGAAATTGACTATGATTATTGAATCCTAGTAGCGAGCGCTTAAAATATATCTTTCCGTTGTTTTTCGAAACGAAAATCTCATGATTCCAGTATGTTCTATTTGTTGCTAAGCAACAAGTAATAATAGTAAAGAATATTTTTTCTGGCCTAGAATAATAATTGAAAATTTAAAAAAAAGTAGACAGCCGCATCTGTGTGACCTCTATTTTCAGAAAAAGTTGAATACCTCAAAAACTACTTGACCTAGAGTTCCCAAATTTTAAATGGGGCCTTTTTAGAGTAGTATCAATCTGTTTGCAAATTTTGATAGTGCCAACAGACAGACGGCCTAAGTCTTTGTATAAGCTTGCTCGCAAGAGCGAGCGCTAAAATACCAAAAGTTTATGAAAAATATAATGCAAGTTGTTTGAGAAAATGTTTAATTTAATTTAACGAAGCTTTCCTGCGTATTCTTCGTTTTCCCATACACGAACGAAAGTGTCGAGCACCTTGGGATTCATCTTGAAAACGATCAATGTATATATTTCACTGAAGAAAATCCTCTCCAATGAGCATTAGAGCCACCAAAAACCACACTTAGCGAATTATTCAAACTGTGCCAAAAACCTGATGTTTTCGGACAATTAGCAAAAACATTATTATATACCGACGTTCCACGCCAAATGAAACAAATCAGGTAAAAAATTGGATCCACGTATACAAGGCGAACCACATCCAACAATCGCAGGCGTATTCAAAGCCAATACATTTTGACGACTTTACACAGCGCATCCAAAACAACGCGAATGTTTCTTTTTGCGTTTGTTGTTGGCAAATGTTAGAGGACCAACGTCTTTCCAATTTTTACAAACAGTCAATGTATTAGTGTTTAATACATATCAAGATGCATGTTGCGAGAGGCAATTGCTGGAAGACGACAGTCATTAGGATTTGACACATCGTCAACTGTTCGCAATTTTATTAACGACGTTGGATCCAACACAATCATCGGCTTTGTGGAAAAAATACAAGAATTACTTGGTTGAAGACAGACTACACCGAGTTAGATACACAAACCAAGATCCAAACATTGATTACATGCCAGAAATGTACAATGAAGCTTTAGTGTTGATCGAGGATTTGTGTATTTTAATTTCAATTTGGCCAATAAATCATTATGGTACGCCATCGCCTGATCGTCTGGCGGCCGACTTAGTTAAGAATGATGTGCAGCGAGAATAACCGTAATAACAATGTAGACTTGTTGCGTACAATGTACATTTATTGCGAACAATGAGCCGCATCAATGACTGCTGAACAAAAAAGTATTTATGATTGAACTATGCTGACTGTTTAAGCAAGGCGTTTTTTTCTTTATGGATGCACCAGGCGGAACCGGCAATACGTTAATAATATCATTTATCCTTGCATTGATACGTTCGCAGCACAAAATTGCTTTGGCAATTGAATCGTCAGGCATTGCAGCCACTTTGTTAAATGGGTGACGAACGGCACAAGCATTGAAAAAAAAACAGAGGAATGGCTGCAGTGCTGCAAAAAAGTTCTAACATTATCTGTGATGAATGTACTATATATGGCTCATAAACATTCACTCGAAGAATTGCATAGAACTATACAATATTTAACCAGCAACAGCAAACTATTTGATGGTGCTACCTTATTACTATCCGGTGATTTTCGATAGACATTGCCATTGTGATTCCATACTCTACTTATGCCGATAAGATTAACGCATGTTTAAAACATTCATTTCTATGGCGAAGCGTAGAGACCGTTCAGTTGACCATCAACATGCCAGTACAATTGCAAAATGACCCGTCGGCACAAATATTTTCTTCTAATTCAGCAATTGGAATATTGGCAACGGTAATATCGAACGGCATCTAAACACACAATGCATCAAATTGCAAGACAATTGCGGACATTCTGAATAATTACTTGAACTTACCTGAAACTACTTTTCAAATACAACAGTCGTTGCCAGGCGAACTGATGTCTCTCAAATTAATCAACACTAAACTGAATTTTTAAATTCAATAGATATGCCAGGAATGCCACACACAATCTTATAGATTAAAACTAGGTTCGCCAATAATTCTGCTTCGTAATTTAAAACCACCCAGATTATGCAACGGCACACGTTTGGTCATTAAGCGCATCACCGGAAATGTTATTGAAGCAACTATTTTGAAACCGAACAAATGGTGCAGTGGTTAAAGCTTCGGCACTTGGACCGGGAGGTACAGGGTTCGGATCCCATCAGAGGCTAGATGCAAATCGAATTTTTATCATCGGTTATAATCGGTGATGTTAATAAACATAACTAAGACCCTCTGATGGAGTGCAGAATTCAGCGCCGGCCCACCGCCAGTTGTGTGAGTAGGTGACTAGGTGAATTGGTTAACGATGTGGCGTGAATGCGTGATATCACAATGGGCCAAAATTGGCCTAAGTGTCAAAAACTGAAACCTAAACCACCCAACTATTTTGAACGGAAAGTTTAAGGGGGAAGTCGTTCTTTTGCCACGTATCCCAATGATACCCACGGAAACGACAATCATATTCAAACTTCAATTTTCGTTTCGTTTGGCATTCTTTATAACAAACAAAAAATCTCAAGAGCAAACAATGTCCGTTTGTGGACTCGACCTAGAAAATCCATGTTTCTCTCATGGCCAGTTATACGTTGCATGCTCACGTGTCGGAAAATCATCGAATCTCTTCATATTGGCAAAAGACAGATTGAAAAAAAAATTTGTTCACAAAATCGCACTACGTTAAATTTAAATTCATTACTATAATTACAATTGAATATTAGATGAATAATAAATAAAATAAAAAATATTTATCGAATGTTATTTTTATATTGATACATAGTATAAGTTTTATATGGATCGTATTCGTATGGCAATCTGTCACACTGTTCCGCAGCTTTAAGATATGTCAATTAAATTTTATTTGCATATGATTTGCGCATATGTTCTATGTATGTCAAATGCATAAAATATCAGACACTCGTGCGGTCTACAAAGAAGACGGTTTGTGACAAGACAACGTCTGCCGGGTAGTGATGTTCGAACTGAGTCGAACCGAATACTTTTAACCTGATACTCAAAAAGTTCGAACTATCAATTGAGTACTTTTAAAAGTATCTGGTTAAAAGTATCAACTAATACATTCGATGCTCAACTCAAATGGAATAACCAAATACATAGTTGGTTTGGTATTCGTATGGTTTATTTCCTTATAGATATAATTTGTTTTGCGAGAAAGAGCGAATTGTGTATATCGTACCAACTAATAGTATTTTTGGATGTTTCCTTCTGAAAAATAGAGATAAATAAATACAAACATAATATAACAACGTAATATGTCAAAACCGAACACAATTATATTCTATAAGCCGTACAATACTCGGCTATACACGCGGATAATGTCACTTTTTAACTCCTATTTGATAGTATTGGTGTACATTTCTAACTTCTATTTGATACTTTGTATACGGCCAATAGAAATCAAATATGACACATTTGTTCTAGATTTCTCTTTTATGTGTTTACAAACAACAAAAAACAAAATAGATTTGAAGATCAGATATGCGTAGCCACGCCTCATTCATGCGTAAAAAGACTAAAACAATAATGAAAAATAGAAATTAAAACAAAATTCGTGATCGAAATGCACTTTTGAATTATATAATAACAAACAAAACACACCTCCTAGTTTTTGTTTTTTCTATTTTTCCCTTTAAACATTTTTTTACTTAAATCAATACCAATACAATAACAGGCCATTTCTTGTTAAAATCTTGTTGGTATATGTAAATCCAAAAAGAAATGAGAATTCCATACAAACCGAAAAAAAATTACATGGCTACAAAAAAACAATTTCATTATTTGTAATAAATAATTTGTACCGTTCAAGTTAAATTGAATAATACATTGCAAGAAATAAATAATGATATTTTGTTATTGAATTATTTAAAACAAAAATTGTTTTTAGAAAACTTCATTCAGTAATATTTCAATTAAACTAGCAACTTATTTTTACACCGTAACAACAAATAAAATAAAAACAAAAATACACGAGATTTTTTACTGCCGCTCTTACATTCTTTTTTACTTTTTTAGTAAACCGAAATATGTTGAACGGGATGGGTGCACGTCTTTGAGTATGACAATAAAATATTTTGTTTTTATTTTTGTTCAAATAAAACTTGATTTTTAAGTAATGTGGTGTAATAAACCAAAATACATTTTAATAAATCAATACTAATGATAAGCCCAAATGCGTGATTTAGTTGCCCAGCAGGAAATATGTCAACATGCATATTAATCAAATTTTTAGTACAAAAATACGTTTCAGTTTTTGTTTTGCTTTTCCCAATGTGTAAGAAAGAGAAAAATATTTCTTTTATTTCGTAGATTGACAGCATGTTGACTAATGGACCAATTTATGACATGTCATTGATTCGTCTCATATAACAAATCAACATTCCTGGTTCTTCAATACCAATACTTGATTCTTCATAGAAGAATCACATACGACAAGTTTACGTTCGTTCTCTTTTTAATACATACGTACTTCGAAACAAATTTTTCATTAGTACGCATTCTTTTGTTCAATTCGGTGTTTCAACTTTTAAAGTTTCTGTTTCGATCTGAATAAATATAGAATTTATTTCGTATTAAAAATAAATTTTCTTGTGTTATAATTTAAAATATTTATTATTAATCAGGTACATACATACATTATTATATTTATATTAATTTATAGTATATTTTGCTGAATTTAAATATTTATTTAATGTAACAGATATAATCCGCCATTTCAATTTTTTGTGTGCATACAAAATTTTTGTGTTACATACATAATTCTCAACATAGGATATAAATAAGATATATATATATTATTATCATATTTATTATAATACGTGTGATACAATTAGATTGTGCAATTAAACATGATTAAAATTAAAGGATTTTCTAAAAGTAACTACCATAGGAAACTAAAAAAATCGGAATGTGCAATTATGAAACAATGGCAAGAAAGTAAAATTGAAATTCTTCAAAATCAAAATAAAAACTGTAATGAGAATAATGTAGAAAATTATAATATTGAGGAAATAAATTTGCAAGGGTACATTGAAGATAGTGAAAAGTTTGATTTTCCACTAGAAAATGAATTAAACAATGAAATTGAATCCATGCCATACACCGAATGGGAACGCAAGCAAGATGTAGACGACAAATTAGGTGCTTGGGCTGTGAAGCATAATATTACGAGAGTGGCTTTTGATGATTTAATCACAATATTAGATGAGTTTAAAGTGAACATGAAAGCAAGGACATCGAAAACTATATTGAAATGCCCTGGTGATATGCCGCTAATTAAAGAAATACCTGGCGGCATTTATATACATTTTGGAATTGAAAAATCTATTTCAAATATTAATATACCTTATAAACTTTTCCGTGGTGTTAATGAAATTGTAATCGACGTAGGTGTAGACGGTGTTCCACTTTTTAAAAGTAGTTCCACAACATTGTGGCCTATTTTAGGCGCCTTAGTAGATTTCCCAAACGTATACCCATTTGTTATTGGGTGCTTCGTTGGGCCAGGAAAACCTTTATCTGTCAACGATTTTGTAGAGGATTTTGCAGCTGATATAAATCAATTAACAACTAATGGAATTTTAGTTAGCGAACATGAACCACGAAAACCGATTTCTATTCGAATTTTCTCATGCGATGCTCCCGCAAAATCATTTAAAAAAAAAAAAAAAAAAAAAAAAAAATAAATAAATATTAAGAATTTGTGATAATTTAATGTACCTAGTACCTACTGTATTTGTGATATGTTTGTGAATATGAAATACAGATATTGAGATGTTTAAAATAAATTATATAAGTACTGTTTTATTGCACTATTAAAAAAAAAAAACTGCCAATAAACATGTGAGAAGGCACGTAACATAATCATTTCGGACATGTCACATGTGATTCGCTTATTTACCGTCGTATTATAGTCGGAAATGAAGAGTCATTTAGTAATCGTTTTAGATATGTCACACATTATTCGCTTTAGACATTTCACATATGATTCGCTTTAGACGTGTCACCTACAATTCATTTAAGATTGTCATGCATGAAATCGAGTCCCGCTTTTTTATCAAATTCTATATACGTGTCATGCGTGAATGTCATTGACGAATCATTAGTGTGTCTCTAATGACTTTCCTGCTGGGTGGTTGTACATAATAACTAAAAAAAAAAATCCAATTTGATCGACAATTGGATTTTTTTTTATGGGCTTGTGTAAAATTTACAGTAAAGAATTAAAATTACGATACCGATATTGAAACTTGAGAAGGTAAAATATCACACATAATAATTTGGCGTATTATGTGTGCTGTCGTAAAATCATTCTATGTTTTGCACTACATAGCAGGTTACAAAAATAATATACAAAACACAAACGAATATAAATAAAATTTTATACCCTTTAATCTAAAATTCATTACACAAATAAAATGTGTGATATTAAGTTCATTATTTTCTTCGGTACTGTATGTCGTGAAACAAAACCAAAACAAATAATACAAGAGAGCCAAGAGAAATTAAAAATCTTATACGCGCACGTGTCATTGAAAAATTGTGTTGTTACTTTTATCAGTAAGTTGCTAAATGAAAAGTTACTCAATAGGGAAATATTTTTATTGGAAATGTTTCTCAAAATATCAATATTTATCGTGATCCTTCAGATAAATTATGTTTGTAGATAATAAAGCAGATTTATTGGGACAAATGAAGAATTTTTTTTGTCCCATGTAATTTTTTACTTACTCGTATGGCACCCGCGTTTTTGTTTGGATTTACCTATACAAGCTCATGGAATTTTTTTATTTAGAAAAATGGCCTATTATGTAGTGGTATTGCTTAAATGTATTTCCGAAACATATGCACAACTTCAAGTAAATAGAGAATAAAATTTCATGTTCGTATACGCACAATACAATTAAACAGAAGTGAAAAATTACATGCGTATCGCTACAGTACGGCTTATAGAATATGATTGTGTTCGGTTTTGAATATGTACATATAAAAGTATTCATCTCTCAATTTTAATATATGTATATACGAAAGAGAATCCAAAAGAGATCAAGCATATGTATATGAGTTATGTTTCTTTCACATTGAGCTGATATACCGAATTGATATTTTTGAATGAGTACCAGTGATGATATCAGCCAAAATTAAATTGTACTGAATTTTAAATGTAAATAGTACTGAAATTCATATAATTGTACTGAATATTTTCTTAACTAAAGAAACCATTTAAATAATAAAATTTCTTTATTCAGTAAAAAAATATTAAAAAATAATCTCATTTCAAATCAATTTAAATATAGGTACAGTGTAATTATTCTAATAGGGCCATTACATGGTCAGTAATAATGTCATTACCAGTAATGACCAGTACCTTTAGTTTTGGTACCATTACACGGTGATTCCTACACGTCAATATTATCGTCATTACTTAAGTTCTATTAATCGTTCTGTATACAAATTTGGTTCTACTCTATGTACACAAAACTGTTTTCAAGAGTTGCCGACCGCAAAAAAAATATTGTCATCGGCCGAGTACACATAATATTATGTATATCAAAATGTTGATAGAATATATTATATTAATATTTTACATATTAATATTTATGTTAAAATTATATTTTTGCGTCCGTTAAATCGGGGGTTTACTGTACCTAAATAAATACTACATATATTTTCACTTTGTGATAAAAAAAAATATAATTTTAACAGAAATATTAATATTTTGATATAATATACTTGTTAAAAAAATCCTCCAGCCGACGACAAATCCTTCCTTTTGCCGTCAGCAATCCCGAAAAACAATTTTATATACATAGTGTAGAAATAAAGAAAAGTATGTAATGATGTACAATAGTGTAATGACGAAAACCCTACACTATCATTATTAATGACAGTATTGACGTCACACACAAGTAATGATGTCTCGAAATCAGAAAATCCGGATTTACATCATTACTAAACATCATTCTTCAATAACGCACACATGATCATTATTAATGTCATTCCCAGTAAGTAATGATATTATTACTGACCATGTAATGGCCCTATAACAGTTCTTCTTCATGTTTTTTTTTATTTGACAAATTTGTTTTTATCAAATTACTTGATATTTTATAACTATGACAACAATCGAATTTTATTAAATCTTTTGATTGAATTAATGACAAACATGTATTGACATGTAGTCGATTACGGCATTTCGTTTTAATTAAATTTTGTATTGAGAAAATTCTCTCAACATTAGCCGAAGAATGAGGAATCGACAAAATTCCTTGTGCGATACGGTAAATATTACCGAACATTGGCTCATTGAGTTGATTTTTTACTAAGCCAACATTTGCCCAAAATTCCTCAATGGTGAAATTTTTAAATTTTTGTATTTCATTGTAATCGGCTAGAGCTCGATACTCAATATTTATTTCTTCCGCCCGTTTTAATTCAGTATCGTTAAAATTTTTTAAAATTACAGTTAATATACTGGTAATTTTCCCAGATGTAATATTTTCTGGAGAAAAATGAGGTAATAAATTTAATATTTCATTGTTAAAATCGATTCGATTTCTAAGATCTTCGCAGAAGCTAATATAAAAAATTTTAACATTTGTTTTAAATTCAAAAATAATTTCTTTAGCCAAATTTTCTTTAGTGTAATAAAGCTCAACCTGTGTGCCGCAATAAATATCCTCCAGTGGGATATGATTTTCGTTTAAATTCAAATTCAAAATTGAAGTAATTAAGGCATCTTTTCTTATAAAATTTCTGCAGAATTGTTTGAACAAAAATTCCATGCGAGGCATAAAAATATGAATTTTTGCTTCTTGGGATTGCATTTCTGTATTAATTTTGTTGATGATCTCCGAAACGTAGGAAAGAAAATAAAAATATAATTTAATTATCTTACTATTTAAATTATGTGAAATAAATTGAATATTTTCATTCCCATAATTATGCAGATTCAAATTCGCCCAACTCAAAATAATATTGAAGTGGTTCGCATTGCTCAATAACTCGATCAATTGCAGCCTGAAAATTATAAATAATTAATCTTAAATGTAATATTAATGTGGGTAAAATGTGTTTACCTGACGAGACAACCACCGTGTTGCAGCATATTTCAGTATTTGATGGGTCTCGGTGCCAAAATATTCTTGGTGAAAAAATATTTTTACAAAATTATCTTTCCTAGTTGGCCTAGAATGGCAAAAATGATGATTAATCTCCCTTAATAATTTGTCAATATCTTTAGGTAATCGAGACGCTGCACACATTGAAATTAAGTTGATGTTGTGGCAAATACAGCCGTTCACAACTAATTTTGGAATCAATGATTTTAGTTTTGCTTGGACACCATTGTGTTTGCCCATCATAACGTTGCAGTTATCGGCAGTAAAAGCTATTAAATTATTCAGAGGTACATTATTTACCTCTAAAACTTGCATCAGTGTTGTAAAAATGCCTGACGCTGTTGAATCTACCAATGGCGCCAATTTTAAAAACATGTCGTTGCATTTTTTATCATAAATTCTTATAATAATTGCCAAATTTTTCGATTGTGTGGCATCCGTACTTTCATCTATAAACAATGAAAAATATTGACGATTTGTCACTTCACAAATTTGTCTTGTATTTTCTGGTCCAGTTTAGTCTGTAATAATCTGTTGTCCCTTAATTCTATTTATACACATTGTTTTTATAATTTTCGAATCGGTTACGGAATTTTTAAATAACAAATTTAGGTGATTCAAAATTGAAAAGGGAAGATTATGTTCAGCTACAAATAAACTCAGCTGTATTTCGAGTTTTTTAGCTTCATCACTAACAACTTGAACCGATTTTTCAAGCAAACTGTCAATTTTTATTTTTTGCTTGGCACTGTTGACGGATCTCTTATGCGTATCGCTTAATGCATGCCTTTCAATATGTGTTTTCCCACCGCCAATTGGCTTATTGCACAAACTACACTTTTTACCTTGCTTAACCATAGGATCTACGATGAGCCACTCATAACTGCATTTCCATTTGTTAATAAATACAGCCTGATAAATTTTTCTTTTTTTCACTGCCGTTTCAATATTTGAATTTGAAATACACAAAACATCACTAGGATCTCTCGCACTGCGGAAAATGTTTGAAAAATCCAAATTAAATTATATACTTAATCATCAAAATTGACTAAGATAAATAAAAAATACTTACTCGTTTACCTCAGGATCGTCAATAATTTGTTCTTCTTCGCAGAATAAATTTATCGGTGAATCATTTTGTAAGGTTAATTTATCGGCAGAAGTATCTTTTTTTATTGACCAACTAAAATTAAAATTGTAATATAATATTGAATATGAAAATGAAATACTATCTATTACCTTTCCATTTTTGGATGTCTAATATATATCAGATTTAAATATTTAATTTTATCACAATGAATTAATTTTTTTATCACTTATTATTACATTCACTGAATTGCACCAAGCCATAAATACAATAGAAATAAAAATTGGAAAGCCCCGATTTTATTTTTCAAAAAATATTTCACACCCTATCGTATGATGAACAAAATAATTCTACACTACAAAACGCGAAAAGGTTAATACAAAATTTTGACATTTTGCAATACTCACCCTTCAGGCGCGAAAATGTATACACTAAAAATGTGCGGTTTACGAACAGTTTACGCACGTTAACTTTGATACCACACTACTACACGTATACTTAATTTTTATTATCACATATTACAGTATATTTTGCTTTCTTTGTATATTTTATAGAGTCGTAGTTTAAGTTTTTGTGTGCAATAAATTTATTCGTGATTGATCATATTATATTGTTGGTCGAACCTTTGCCTTAAAATAAGGACGTTCATTTGTGATGTCCCAGTAAGAGCATTCCTATTAGGTAAGAAAAAATGTGTAGCTTCATGCTTTAAATTTGTAGTTAGCTTTTTTGTGTTTCAGGTATGAAGTCATTTGGGATAATACAGCTAGTAGACTAAATGTACGAAAAATTGATATTTAGAACAGAGGATTTAATAATATGCGAGTTTTTTGATGCGATAAAATATTTGTGAATTAAAATTAAGTATAATTACTTTATGCGGCAGAATTAAAAGTCCTTTTGAAATTAATTTTATTATTATATTATATTAATTAAGATAGATTTTATTTAAATAAATACAAGATAAAAATATTATTGGTTTTTTATTTGACAATAAAGTAATTCCGACGAATTAAACCGAGCATAAATGTCACGCGCAGGTGACTCGCCAAAGATACGCAAATACAGCTCATAAATGTTACGTTTTTGTCGTACACATTATGAACAGTTTATAGACACTAACACATAGAAAAGTCTTCGCTAATTTGTTTCACTTCTCATGTGACAAAAATATACTTTACGTACCACATCCGTACCGTTTATGCGTAACGTTTGCGAATACTTTAGTAGAGCTAAGTCTTCGTAAACCGTACGTTAATGTTACGTCTGGCCTGAAGGGCAGCAGTTTATCCCATTAAACCCATATTTTGTAGAGTTATGCTTGTTTATTGTGTACAAATATAAAAAACTTCTTTAACACTAAACATATTATAATATTTCTACAAAATTAAAAGTGTGTGGTGGATATAAAGAGAAAATTGTTGAATTGTACTGAATTTTCCTACAGTGTACTGACGTATTTTTTAAAATCCGATTGTACTGAAAAAAGTACAATTGTACTGAAAAAATCAACACTGATGAGTACCGAATAAATACTTGTATGTGAGATTCGTAAATCTCTACTTGACGAACCGATATTGATATTCGAGTTGATATTGATATTAAACCTGATACTTTCGGTTTCGGTATATTGATATTTATATCGGATATCTGTAACTATTGTTGATTGCTCGGATTTAATATTGAAATATTTTTCTTTATGGCTGATTTTTATTTCGAATGGATTTATACAAAATTAATAAATGATATTTTTATTTCGAATAGATTTAAATAAAATTAATAAATGATTAATTAAATTTTTAACATTATCAAATCTTATTGTTTTTGATTAGTAGCCCCTTTTGGGTATTAAATTCATATATGTCACAAAAAGTATCAATTGGTTAAAAGTATCGGGTTAAAAGTATCAGGTAGTTCGTTCGAATGAATCAATTGATATTGATACTGAAAAGTATCTAATAAACCCATCACTACTGCCGGGTCAGCTAATCCATCTATATAAAAATCAATTGCCGTGTGTTAAGACGTAGACAGACACAAACTAGATAATTATGAATTCTTGACTATCGCGGTATTTCTCCTGTCTGTCATATCACGATTTTCATCAAAACATTATTATTACGTTTATATACAGAAAAATTGTTAGATTGTAAATTAAATTTTAAAATTTTTAAATTGTCACCGAAATTATTTATACATTTCGTTTATATTAGCTTATTGTAACTGATTCGATGTAATTCAAAATCGGCAAATACGCATTAAAATTGTTTTAATCCATTAATTAAATATGAATTTGAATGTTTGCAGAGTTACAAAATCGGGTTTCTGTCTGTCAGCATAATTCGCGATTTTATTTGTTTGACATGCAATCACGATTAAAAGAAGTCGCGATAACTTTTGTGTCTGTCCACGGTATTAGATAAATGCAATTTATCCCAATAAATTAGGCACACTCGCAAAAATCGAGTTTCTGTCTGTCACCAAAATTTGTTTATTACGATTATTATAATTTAATTTTCCATCTAGATAACTGAAAATCACGATAAATTTTGTGTCTGTCTACGGTCTTTGTCTCGCAAAAACTCGAGAATGAAACGACCAATTTGGATGATTTTTTTTTTTTGCTTTGTTCGTCTACATACAATGGCGGCTTAGGAAAATAGAAAACTCGGAAAACCCTAAAGTAAAATCCGGAAACTCGAAAAAAAATTGGAAAATCGAAGAAAATTCGCCAAAACCCAAAGGAAAACCGAAAAATCAAAAAAAAAACGAAAATTGCGTTTTGTATAGGAATTTGTTTTAAGATAATTGAATTTTGTTCATTGCACCCATAAACAAACAATCATATGAAGTTTGGTGTGATTTTTACGAATTCGATAATTTTTTTCCAGAAATTTATTTTATTATAAGTTCCTTCAAATTTATTTCGTTGGAAATTCCGAATTTGAACTAAGATATCGTATTGCGTGTTTCAATGCGTCAAAACGGGAGATAATTGGATAACTTCAATGTATTTTGCATGAGCACAATACGCTGGTTCGTTTGCCCTTTCGAACGCCATTTTAAACAATATAGCAACAAATATTTTGGGATTTTTTGGATTACTTGATTAATTTTGAATCATTCTTAAAGAATACTAAAAACAATAGAGAGTGCATAAAGAAATATGATTATACACACATTTCTGAAGCAAAAAAATATATTAAGCCTGCTGCTATGTGCACAGTCGATGTACAATATATTGTATACAAGGCGTTCAAATGGGTTTTAAAACTGCTTTGGAGACAATGAATTTCGACAATGACTTCACCAGAGCGGACAAAAAACCAATCGGAGGCCATGTACGTCAGTAAAATGCTCCCACTATTGACAAAGTCGCAGTTGTGACCGTTGGCGAAAATGTGGAATGACGGACCAGTGCAGCGCGTGTACGAAAAACATCGATCTTATGATGACTTCAATATCTATTGATGTTTTTTTCATGGAGAGGATGGCTACCACTTCCGGATAAAGATGGTCAATCCGCTGATCGGTTAGTTATTGAGCTGTCAATTGTACTTTCAGGTGAAAAAACAAATAACAAGGTCAGTTCCATGCATTTTTATACTTATTGGTTGATGATGCGACAAGGATCACGAACATGAGAGTCACGTTACAGAACGACTCGATTTTTCCAAACAACATTTCGTTTCCCTCGAATTATTGCATGTTCACGAGGTCGAAGGAAGAGCTTATCAGGAAAGTGTTTCCGGACATCCTTCGAAATTATATGAATCACGATCGGGTCAGCGAACGAGCGATTTTGGCAGCGAATAATATGGAAGACATGTCTCAATTACTTGATTGAGACTGAATTACTTGATTGAAAACCAAATCTCTAGGGAAATGCATTGTTACACTTGAAATACTGTGTGACCAATCAAGACGAGGCAAATAACTATCCAACCGAGTTTTCGGGAATACCACCGCATAACTTGATGATTTAGGTCGGATCTGCAATAATCATGCTGCGCAATCTGAACCATCCGAGATTTTGTAACGGAACGCGATTAGCTATGAAAGATCTGATGAATCACGTGATTCAAGCGACGATCATCAAGGGCAAATTGAAAGAAGAGGATGTTCTAATTCTGAGAATTCCTCTGATTCCAACTGACATTCCGTTCGACTTCAAGTACATTCAGTTCCCCGTTCGTTTGGCGTTCGCTATGACGATTAACAAATCACAAATTCAATTTGCAAAAAAACCACTAAATTTTTGATAGAATATTAAGTTTGAATCGACATTTTATTTACTTTTCAATACATTAGGCCGCTTTTATGAATGCGTTCGTTCATTCTGACAATTTTTTCCACCAATCATATTGCTCAAAAATGACGATTTTTTTTCTTCTTGATTTTTCTACAAGAGATGATTGGTTGAACAAATGACGTCCGAACGAACGAACAAACGAACGCAACCATAAACCTGCCTTTAGTGTTGAATTCGATGAAAAGTGAATGGAATGGCCACTCAACTCAATCGTCTATTGAGAATTGGATTGAGTTGTTTGATTTTTTCTCTCATCAAAATCAAATTTCGTAAAGGACAAAAGTGTTTGCTTGGACGAAGTAATTTGGGGCGAAACAAAGTTCGCCGGGTCAGCTAGTTTATAATAATAATAATAATATAATAATAATATAATATTTATTAACCATAACTTAAGTATAAACTGTTATGTTACAGACATATTTACAAGATACACAAAAAATAAAAATAAATAAAATTTAACAATTAAGCACAACACAAAACCATAGCAAAAGTATTTACATATATAGGTACATTATTTACATAATATTTATATACATAATAATTAACCATTACCATGCTTCTGCATAATTACATCAAATAACAATTTTTTAAATTTTTCTAAAGAATTTACATGTTTTAAATCCACTGATAAACCATTCCAAGTACCAATTGCGTTTAATAAACCAGAATTATTGTATATATTGGTTCTGTTAATTGGCAGATTGATATTTCTCGTGCGCAGAGATTTTGAAAAATTAAGTTTTTCGTACAAATACGTTGGCAAACCCGAATGAATTAATCGGAAAATAAAAACAGCAGTTCTGAAATAATAATACTCAAACAAGTCACATCCAAGAATAGAATATTTATACTCTGAGACGTGATCAAATTTCCTCAGATCGAAAACATAACGAATGCAATTATTAAAAGTAACTTCAAGCAAACGATTCGATGAACCATCACATACACCAAAAACTACATCACAGTAAGTGAAAATTGGTACAACTAGGGATTTAATTAATTGTACACATAAATCAATTGAGCAAAACTTCTTTATCAATCTAAGCTTATAGAAACTATAATTAACACGTTGACATACAGAATTTACATGGTCATCCCAGGTAAGTTTCGAATTTAACATTAATCTTAAATTATTAACCAAGGGAACAAATAAAATAACATCATTACCCAAAAGAAGTGTAGGAGTCAAATTAATTGAAACATTTCTAGAAAGAAATAATGCCTTACTTTTAAGAGAATTAAGAGAAAGTGAATTATTTTTAGCCCAAAAAGAAATCTGTTTTAGATCATTGTTAAGATATGAGATGGTCTCATTTATCTTGAGAACATCCTCACCAATGTAAACTGTAAATCATCAGCATAAAAGTGGAATCTACAATGCTTTATACGCCATGACAGATCATTGATATATATGGAGAAAAGCAATGGACCCAAAATAGAACCCTGAGGTACACCAGTAACCATATCACAAATGATTGAACAATCGGCACCGCATTTTACAAACTGCTTACGATTACTCAGATACGAATGTATTAATTTTACGGCAGATTTAGAAAATTTATAATACAAGTAAAGTTTCTGTAACAAATGAACATGATTCACACTATCAAATGCTTTTGAAAAGTCCAACAAAACCAAAATTGCAAACGAATTTTTTTTATCAAGCATAGCAGAAAGATCATCAATAATATGCACTAAAGCTGTAGTAGTGCTATGACCAGTTTTATACCCTGATTGGTACTTACTCCAAAACCTTTGAAAGAGCAGGCAAAATACTAATTGGACGAATGTCCCCAATATTAGATACAATATCTTTTTTAGGCAGAGGAATGATAGAGGCAACTTTCCATAAATCCGGAAAAAATGATTTTGTCAAACACTGGTTGATAATGAATGTAATATGTGGAAGAAATAAATCTATAAACATTTTTATTATCTTAAAATCAATTAAATCATAAGCTTTCAGATCAGATTTCACAGCACAAATAGCATTCAACACCATAAATTCATCTACACAGTCAAACAAAAAACAGTTACTGTCAACAAATTCACAAAAATCCAAATCAGGTAAAGGTAGAACACCTACCGAATCCCCAAATTTGCTTAACCCAATTAAAATATCATCAGCAGAAAATATAATATTTGTGTTGTCTGTGGAAGATAAAACACCAAGCTTTTCAAGTTCTTCCAGGTTATCCTTGAGTTATACACATTACCAAAATAGAAACTTTGTTTGGCTTGATTAATTAATTTATTAGTTTTGTTCCTTAGAAACTTAAAATAGTTAAAATCCAATTCTAAACCATGTTTTCTAAACTTTTTATAAGCCAAATCTCTACGTTCCATTAAATTTAAAATATTCACGTTTAACCAAGGTGCTGTTGGACATTTATTAATACTTAGCTTTCGGGGTACACACATATTTTCCAAAGATAAGAAATTCGAATTAAATTCTTGAAGTATATCATTCACATCAGCATAAGAAAAAAGATTCAACCAGTCTAACGAAAAGAAACAATTAGTATAATATTCATAGTCAATTCCATTATAATCAGGAACGACGGTATAAGATATTTTATCCCTAGTATGACACAACTTATAGCATGCAAAAATCAAATCATGGTCAGAAATAGCAGGAACTTCACATTGTCCATAAGATAAAATATTTTGTGCATCAGGCTCAAACACTACAATCAAATCTAAGAGATTATCATTTCTAGTAGGGCCAAATGGTAAACTATATAAATTATGAATTTGAAAACAAGTATTTAATTTATTACCAATTAACATATTATAGTTAAAATCACCCAAGCACACAACCTTTTTATACTCCAACAAATACTGGCTAAAAATGATATTCAAATTATCAGAATCAACACTTACCACCGGCGACGGATTATAAATAACCAGCAACAGGATTTTACCAAAACTACAAATTATCATATTTTTTTCTGAGTGAAGTGGATGGACATATCTCCAGTTGCTGAGAACTACGTCGTATTGATTGATTTGGGTTTTTCTCAATGCGACGCTGTACAGCGTCTATCGCTTGTTGGGTACGCACCATCGTTCGACGTCTTATTGGATACGTATTATCGTCACTCAGGAAAAAAAAATATGATTGAGCTGATCAAAAAAGTGGCCATCATTGTTATGATTACATGCATTGATTAAGAATATCATATTATGCTACAACCAATCATTTTAAATAATATTATTTAACACACAATGATGTATTTAGCATATAAACTATGATTAACCATCGCTATGAATAAATATGTAGTTATTGTGATGAGAACAATCAATCCAATTAATAAGAATTATTATGATAACACTGAGAGAAAAAATATAGATACTATCTTATCCGTTGTGAGCATACCAAAAGTCACCATCTCAAAATTGTATTAACATTTGTTATATTGGGCAATAGCATAACTCGAAACAGAGCGATAACGACGAGCGTTGACGAATTAATAAAAAGTATCGCCTCGATATCGCTGTAGCGAACAGAACAAGAGCGTCAGCGTATGGCAATAAAAAAACAACCACAAATGACATAACGACGACATATTTGATCTATGTCAAAATGGATTGTAAGAGTTAGCATACTCAAACAATAAAAATTTTAAAAGTTTAAAAATTGTTTATCTTTTATGTTTTCATGTGCCAAAAACTACTACTACTACTTGGGGCGTTCCCAATATATATATAGGGTGTATAAATGTATTTCCGACCTTTTTTAGTGAAATAAAAAACATTGGTTTGAGTATAGGAAATGAAAGAATGTTTTGTTCAAAGTATGATCCTTCGGAAGCTATAACCTTCACCCATCGTTCACTGTTTAGGCAATAAACGGATACCCGAAGGAAGAAGTTTGGTTGTTTCGAGGCGATCCAGTCATCGACCCATTTTTTGACGTTTTCATATAAAATGAAGTGCTACTGTGCCAGGGCTGATGCCATCGACTGGAACAAGTATAAATCAGAGGGAGCAATGCCTGGTGAATACGGCGGATGGGGTAGAATTTCCCAGTTCTGCTTGTCCTGTTTTGCAGCTAGAGCTTGTTTTAAAGTCATTAGTCCCGATATGGTTTCACGCTTTTTAGCAGCTCATAATAGACGACACCTTTCATATCCCACCAATTACATAAAAAGCATCACCTTCGAACAATGGATATTTGCTTTTGGCGTCGACGGCCCTGGTTCACCTGGCTTGACCCACGCTGGGTTTTCCGACTTTCCATGTCCCTTTCTTTCAATTTGTGTGGCACCCCAATTTCCCAGCTTCTGAACTGAATCCATTGCATGTATACGTTGCGAAACACATTGTTGTGTAATATTCAACTCTTCTGCCAATTGTTTTGCGGCCTGAAAAGGGACCATGTTAAGCTATTCTTCCAATTCTGTATCTTCAAATTTGCTTGGTTCGCATTCACGTTCTTGCATGTTGTATGAAGTATGTTCACCGTAAACTGCCACAAGCAAACAATTGGTTTCTACTGCACTTTTCTTCAACAAAAAGTAATGAAGTAAAACTTCCCGCAAATGCTGTTTTTTCACACAAAATTCGATTACATTAAAATAATTGTAGTTTACGCTTTGAACAAATGTCACTTGTAATTATTCAAGTTTGACATCTAACCTCCAAAAACATGTATGCCCGATTAAATAATATGCAATCAGTGATACTAACGACACCTATCTAAAAAGGTCGGATATACATTTGTACACCTAGTACATAAAAAACAGTTGGCAGCATCGTTTCGCCGGCAATAAAAATAGAAATAAACTCTAAATTTATTCTAAACCTCACCATTCTTTCTCTCTAAACCAAAATGTACCCGATATTTAGTTCTCAACTACAAACTTAGTTTCGATTTATCAATTTCTCATTAGAAATGTTTTGTAGAATGTTAATATGCGGTTTGTTTTGTGCCATCATTGAATGATTGGTATGAACTAACATCATTGAATGATTGGTATGAACTAACCATCAATTTAGTTAGTTGGAAATTTAGGCAAACAAATCGACGTGTGCTACACAATCACACAGCAATAATCTACTTTTATATAATTACTTTGACAAACAAACAAAAGAAAACTGTAAATATTGACAATTAAAGACAGGTTGTTGCTCACAAAACGATTACCGTCCGGTTAGTTGTGCACCAGTTAATTGTGCTATATGAAATATAGTTTCGCAATCACTATATCCATACTAGAGTAACTTGAATCCGGAAACTTCTTCGTTTTTCCCCCTTTACCAACAAAACCGGCTTTGCCGTGGATTCTTTTTTAAACTAAAATTTTTGTAGATTCAAAAATTTCAACACACCAACAACCCAAACAAATAAAAAAATTCTCAATGAAATAAAAATAATTCTCAAGGTCATTTTGTTGTATTTTTTTTAGTTTGATTTTGTTTTTGAGTCGTGCGTATCACAAAACAAAAATTTTAATTGTATTGAAAATTCGAATTCGAATAATAAAAAAATAAAATATAATTTGATTAAAAAATGGATGATAAATAAAATTAAATGATTAGTGAAATGATTTTTTTTTTGTTAGCATTTTACACAAACACATAGAAAATTATAAAAGCTACCAGATTCAATTAAAATGTGCGTGGACTTAAAGAGTGTAAACCACAAAAGTTACCGGATTCAAGTTACCGTAGTATGGATATGCATAATCAGAAAAAGTCATCGCAAACTTGATTAAATATAATTTATTTATTGGAACGTATTGACGCCGGACAAGGAAGAACGAAAATTCCAATAGAAGTGAACTGGCCGCCGTTTTAAATTTTTACGTACTTTCTTTTTAATTTAATTTATATGAGTAACGCGTAATAGGAATGTTGTCTCGTACAAAAAACGCGTTATAAGAACACCGCGTTATAGGAGGGTTGACTGTACATCGAATTAATGTATTTACTTCAGAGGATTAACTTTGGTCTGTAGGATCACACAAGTCAGTTACGTAGGTCTAAAACCATTTTCCCAAGGCTTAGAAGATACTTTGTTCTTAATCCTGTCCTGGGAACTCTTGCATTAGCTTCTATTTTGCTGGAGTAAACTCCTTCCTCTTTAACTCGAAAATATATTCTTTTCAGGTTCGACTTTAGAATTTCGCAATACTCAACTGGCAGAGTTTTCTCTAATTTTAAATTTTACACCATCTAGTCAGACTTTGTCAAATCTTTGTTTCCTCAAAGGATTTTTCTATTAGGTCCGATATTCTATGTACTTGATCGATTGTGGAGTGTTTATCTCCAAATCCAAACTGATGGGAAGGAACAGCTAGTACAATTTTTTTTTGTTGATGGAGTTGATGAGGAAAATTAAAATTAAAAAAAGGGGATTGAGTGTTTGGTTTTGCGATCGATCGGATCGTTTTATAAAATTTTGTGAAAACAATAATTAAACTAAAAACGAAATGAGATAGAAAGAAATATATTTAAATAATAAATGAAAGTAATTTTGCTTGAGGAGACGAAAATCTTAACCGAATGTTTAACGGGTGATGATTGGATACGACCGATCGCGTGAGTGGTGCATTTTGATCATATAGAGTTTTCTTGTGATACTTCTTGAGTTGAGAGTGCAAAATAAAATTAAATATAGACAATAGAATTACGATAGGTTGAAATGAATTATAAATGTTGTATTCATTGATATAATTATAAAAAAAAAAAAATATAAAATGTGATTTAGTAAAAATCTAATAATAATCTGTGAGTGGTCTCAAGGACGTAGCAATTTTAATGGTTTAATGAACTGTTTTGCACATGAACCTCCATATGTGGAAAAAACGTAATTTTAAATTGGGTGTGGCTCTGAAAGAAAAAAATTTTCTCGGAGGGATTTAAACATTTGGGCTTATAGAAGTGGTTATCGAGAAAATACAGTGAAAATATAGAAAATGAAGAAAATTTAACTAACCCTACCTAATTAATACTAATCTAATAATAATAATACGTTTCAACTGTTAAGTGTAAAAAAGTATAAACACTGAAGTCGTTAATAAATAGTACATGCATAACAAGTGATATCGGACTATTAAAAATAAGAGAAATATCGCGGGGTTTAACAAGTCAGTGTTTTAAGTGGATTCTAGTGTAAAGCAAGCTAACCTCTAAGTAATATTGCACAAAGAAAAATAAAATAAGAAAATAATATAAAATTCTAATACTAACCAAACTTCACGTAACATACTGTTACGACTGTGTTGTCGTCAACAACACTAGAATTTCATTTTTATTGAATACATCCCCATTATTTGTAAATTTTTGTGTTTATTCCCCTCGGTTTTTTGCGTCCGGGTTTTTTTTTGCGTCCGCGTGTAGTTTGGCGTCTACCCGCGGTAAATGGTGGATGTATTCCTGTGTGTTTTTTTCTGTTTTGTTGGTAATGGAACGAGAATGGGAGAGAGAGCGAGACCAATGCGCATCGAGTGTGTGCAAAGTAAAACGTTTTAGAAAAAAAATTTTTTCTTATATGCTTCTCTTTTATATCAATGCAAATTGATATAAAGGAGAGACAGAGAAGAGATATTATTTTCTTCTAGAACGTTTTGCGAGCTGTGTGGCGCAAGAATTTTTTCTTGTGTCATAATGGATTCGAGTTTGGGATTTTGTTAAATGATGTCGAGTCATTGGTATAAAAAAAAAAATTTTTAATCAGTGATTTTCTTTTTCTAAAATTAAGAATATAAGTTTGAAAAGTAGTAAAAGTAAATATATTACTAATTTTGGTGTCAATTTTACTGATAAACTTCTGTATTTGGTTATTATAAAAAAAAGAAAGAAAAAATAAATAAATAATATACGAAAACAACAAGAAAAAAAATGTTAAAATATTATTCGTGATTTTGCAATATCCAGAAAAATATCCATTTTTGTTTTGATTTTAAAACGGAGACAAGTGTGGTGTGACATTCATTGCATTCGATTCGAAAGAAAAAAGGAAAATTTGGAACTAAAGTAGTTCAATCTTTTTACTGATTCATAAGTGAATTGTAAGTGTAGTTGTGGTAGTTGTAATATTATATAAATTACACTGTGCTTGGAAATCGAGAGTGGTGTTTTTTTATACACTTCGCGTAGCCATCTTTAACATTAAGGTGCCAAATATAAAACTGGAATTTTGTGTTTATATATATTACGCGTTGGATAAAAAAATATATACATCGCAAATTAACCACATTTTACGGGCGCTGCTATTTAAATTTCCGTTTATCGAGTGGTTATCCGCAACAATACGGGTGGCCAGCCGGCCAGTTGTATTTATTTTGGTAACGGGGAGAGGCCCCGCAACTAATGGTAGCCAACCGGCTATTGTTTCTATTTTTTTGGTATCGGGAAAAGGCCCCGCAACATTTTGAGGCCCAACCGGGCAAAATATTCAACAGGATCGGCGAGACATCGCCCAATTTATTTTGGCGGCCAATCGAGGCCAACATTTTTACCGACCGCACAAGGTCGCAACGGTCCGAGTACAGGGTAGTATTTGTGGCATGACGGCCGCGCAAGGCCGCAATCCATTTTTCAATAGGGGAGAGGCCCCAACACGGTAACGGTCGCGCAAGGCCGCAACAATTTGTTTTTTTAATATATTAAGGTACCATTTTTTATTTATACTTTTAACTTTTTTTGATTTTATTTTTTTTATATATTTCTTTATTATATTAAATTTTCCAATATTTTGTAATTGAGCGCCGCACAGCGGGTGCGCGCTCGGTGCGTATTGCTCTCCCTCTCGCTCGTTCTCTCTTATCGTGGTGCGGTGGAGGGGGAAGTTGTTTTCTTCGTTTTTTTTTGTTGTTTTTTCCTAGTAAAATGAATTACTAAATTTTCGGTGTGGTGTGATGGGAGCGGAGACTCCCTCTGTGTCGGCATAGTGTTTACGGTCCCTTGGTGCCCGCATCCAATTTCGTAACCAAGGCTTGGCCTTGTTTGAGATCGAATGGATGCGCGCACCAAGGCACTTCTCTCTCTCTCTCTCTTATGATTATTTCGTTCCTCAGGTTCCGGCCGACGAATTTCGGCAGAACATTCGGTTTTTATTATTATTTGCGTTTCATTTTTTTAAATTTCTGTATGATCACGGTGTAAGCCAGGAGCGTCATGCAAGCCTCAAACTCCACGACCTTAGCACTTCTCGCTGAGAACGTAGCCGGCAAAAATCACCGTGGAGGCCTCTGCATGCGCGTAGTGATATCTGCAGGTTGGCAGTAGCCAGCCTGTAACAATACAAACACTTAATGTAAAAATAATAAAAAAAAACAATATAATAATAAATAATCCTAACATTAACCATATACATAAACGCCATTTGTGTTACTGTGGCACCTACTAATACACAAACTATATATTGTCAGCTGCGTTATGATTCGCGTGGTAGTAGGCAACAAACGGCACAACTTTATTGCGGAACAACCATCATCATTACAACAATCAACATATCATCTGGATTCAGCAGTGCAGTGCACAATTGTACAAGGTTCATATATTTTTCTTTTTCTTATGATCATATGTTTTTTTTATATAAACTTAAGTAAATTTATTCATTAAGATTTAATTTACTTATAGGTAAGTTACTATTTTAGGATATAGCATAGGGTAGTTAGGCTGTAGCTTAGGATTTTAGTTTTATTTTGCATGTTCATGAAAGAACTTATCTTCATTAAAATTAAATTCATTATTTTGATTCATGTTATATTTTTGCTGGTGAATAATTTCAATTTCGATTATAATTTAATGATTAATAAATTTATGAATTTAATGTATATAATGCATCAGTCGAATCCAATAATTTCAATTATTATAATTATGAATTAATACTTATGAAACAGTGAACGAAATCATCATGAGGCCAAGGTAGGGTCTTGCCCGACAGGCTAAGTTTCAACATGATTACCATTACGATTCAGTAATTTAATTGTAATTCTGGTTCTGATTATTGTTTTTCCCCTTTCCACTTTCTTTTAGTCCCAGTTTCTCGTTTAATTGTTCCGTCTCATAGTTTTTTTTTCACATAGCAAGTAGCCATTTTAGCACCTCTACCATTTTATACCACCACACCTTTAAGTATCATACACACAGAAAAATATGCGGTGTCAGTTCGTTTTGTACTCGAAAAAGTATTTTTTTTTTATTCAATCGAATAAATTTTTTGAAAATTAACTCCGTTTCAAAGGATAAATAATTTTAAATATCCAGACAGAGACTATTTGAAACAAATTAATTTTATTTTCTAAATTTGGTGTAAAAGATAGTTGTATTACTTTAGATAACTCATTTCACTTTTTTTGTATTAAATGAGCATCATTAGTTTTTGTAAAAACATATTTTGGATTTATTAGAGAACACCTGTTGGAGTTTTTATCTCGTCACATGGACGTATCTACTTTAGCCATCGGTTTTATAACGAATTCTCTTAGTTTAATTACATAAAATTATTTTGGGTGTAACAAATTACACCGTTTAGAGTTTTTGCATATCTTCTGAAAATATGTACACATACTCGAAAAAGTCTCCGTACAGTAAGTAATTATGTATTCATATTGAAGAAAATCTAAAAATACCGTTACTTTTTCAAATTTTTCTATTTTATTATTATCCATTAGAATGTTATCAACTATTTTTTATACATCTAAATGGTTGTAAAACAAAAACAAAAATAATAACGGAACAAAATATAAAATTCGATTAAAATTTCATCAGAAAAAGTCTCCGTACAGTTTTTAAATAGGGAATCCACCTAGTTTAACAATTCGATTAGTAAGATGTTGGATATCCTTTTTGCTTCACCACTTCATTCAACCTCCTATTCATCGATCTCACTAAGTTTGCCGTTTCTTCCGGGCTGATTTACTCCACTCTTCTAGAAGTACTCTTTTCAGCATATCTTTCGAAGTTATCACGTGACTACAAATTTTTTTTTCCAATAAACTCCACAAGTGCTCAATGGGATTTAGGTCAGGTGATTGCGGAGGTGAATTAAGTTGTTTTGACACATTATAGAGCAACCATAAGTTAACGTTCTTGGCGGTATGCTTAGGGTCGTTGTCTTGTTGGAACCAAAAACTATTATTTAAGCCCAATTTTACCGCACTGTCTTTTAAATTGCCCTTCAAAATGTTTAGGTATTGATATTGATCCATAGTTGAATCGATAAAAACGAGATTTCCGACTCCACTGCTTGCCATACACCCCAAACCATAACTCCACCACCACCATGCTTAACTGTAGGTAATAAATTTTCTTTACTGAGAGCTGTACACGGTTTTCTCCAAATGAGTTTACGGCCTTTAATTCCAAAAATGCAGAATTTACTCTCATCCGAGAATATAACGTTGTTCCAAAACGACTGTGGTTTATTTATGTGCTCTTTTGCAAAAAGATTTTCTTCAATATGAATACATAATTACTTACTGTACGGAGACTTTTTCGAGTATGTGTATATGGTATATTCTAGTCTGATGCAAATTAGCGATGAACGCGACGCCGGGGTATGTACAAGATAGTTTGACATTGCATGAGATTACATATAAAATGAGGTTATACATGTACATATCGCCGTTCAAAATTATAAATCTCGTTTAGATTTATAATAGAATCTTTGAAAACATTTTCCTGATTATTTCGTTATTTTTTTACAAAAATCTGTTACATTCACATTATCCAAATTTTTCAGCTGGGTTCACTGGAGTAGCGATTTGTCTCATGATGAAATATATTGTTTTAGTCTATTTTAATTTATAATTTTACACCTATAACAACTGTTTGAGACCTACTTAAAGAATTTGCACCAGATTTTTTTTTTTTTTAAATAATATGTTTATTGTTAAAACATTATAAAATAATATGTTTTTGTGGTAAACTTCGATAACATTAGATTATTCGTTCAGAATTAGTTTAAACCGTTTGGAGTTTTTATTTCTTCGAAGTGAAATGAACTACACATATACATCTACGTTTAAAACAGTGAGAGTAAAACGAATGTATTTTAGATATCGGCTCACCGGATTTTCAATTCGTTTTTATTTCAAAAAAGTTCTTTCGGATGAATTCAACTACACCATTCGGAGTTTTTCAGTTAGATTTTATTAAAAGCTCCGTTTGAAATAATCAAAATACACCGTCCGGAGTTTTTCCTTAATCATGAATATTCCTGTCCATTTTTACGAGAGAAATATCATGATTTTTCAATTTTTGTTTCGAAAAATTCAGTTTAGTTTCTGATATCATTCATTCGAGGTGATTCATATTATTTAAACATGGAAGGAAATAAAGTGTTTTCTTTAGTATATAATGCATTAAAAAATATATATAATAGTGAATTCAATTAAATTAATTGACATCGTTCAAGCAGGTAAAATTGGTGTTAGTTATGTAATTTGTGTAATTAATATTTATGTTAGTTTGTAATTCAAACAAATAAATAGTGTTGTGTTAGTACTTAATTAAATATAAAACTTTGGATTGAATTATTTTTTGATTCGTGTGCAATTTGGAGTCGTTCGTGGAAAACATTAGTCTGTTCACATAGACCAATTAATAATAAAAATTAATAAGTATTTATAAAATTAAAATTAATGCCGGAATTAAATTTATTTGAGGTTATATAATTTGTGTTGGCAAATGTGGTTAGTAAAGAGTAAAAAGAAAACGTGTAAAAGGCAGAAACATATATTATGCCATTGCGTATATGTATACGGCTAAGTAGAAGGCGAATAAAAAAATACGGTTTATATCAGGGTTCTAAAATTCGCTCTACAAAATATATTATTCTTTCTTTACTGATCGAACAAATATTTTTTACTACTGATCGTCGCGAATAGTGAATACAAAACAAAATTTTACTGATTATATTCATCTTGCATTGAATAGAAAACAAAAAAATATATTCTCTATTCCCATAATAGTGGAATATTCTATTATCTATTCAAAGAAATATGAAAAGTAAAACAAAAGAAGAGAATAAAATTTTGTTTTAGTTCTCGCAAACAAAAAAAATTGAATAGTACAATCAATTTCCACATGGAAAAATATTTACTCTAAAATACGAAATGTATAAAGTATTCGCCAACTATTCGTTTAACAAGGAGCGGAGAGTAGAAAAATAAAATTTCTGATCTATTTAAAACATCGCTCTGTTTGTTTTTTCATTATTCGCTCACTATTCGTTGAAAACTGAATATTATTCTTAATTTTTTATTTTATTATTTACGAACGAAAAAGTGGAGAAAATATTAAAAAATCATTTTGAGAGAATATAAATGGAATAGAAAGAAAGTGAAGAGTAGTTTTGAACGCTGGTTTATATATATGCTGGCCCAAATAACAAAAAACGCAAAAGCACTTTCATACAAATGCTTTTAAAATTATTTTTTGTTAAGATTTTTTTTGTTTATTTATATCTCGTACATGTGGAAGAAAAATAAATTGTTAGTCACCTGAGCATACACTTTGCTTATTTAATTTTAATAAATTGTTTTTTATTTTCAAATAAGTTTTCATTTTACCATTTCTTCTGCCATTACGATATATAAATATGTAGTTTGATGTATGGTGTGGTTGACAGTTTTCTCGATCGTCTTCATTAACCGAACATAACACAATATTACTTGTTAAATTTGATCGTTCATTTTAAAGAGAAGAATAAATCTTGCGAAGGACTATTTCTGTGTTTATTACCCGTAGAGCGTTTAGCTAAACTTCAAACTTTGCAGAATTTTTAAATTTTGCTTGTATCAGTCCCAGCGTCTATGGAAAAGTGCCAATTTAATTTATTAATTACAACAACATTGATTAAGGGGTATTAACTATTTATCTAATAAATTATATTATTAAAATAATGAATACAGTAACTGCAAATGTACTTAACTAGCCATCCCAAAGCTAAAATTATTTTTGAAAGATATAACGTATCCGGGGCTTTGGGGAAAAAACTCAGAATAAAATTGGTCAACATTATTGTAAGCCATTTAAACGAAGTACACGGTACGTATCCGAGCTCCGAAAATAAATTGTTATGAGCCCAAGCTACGGCATTATTATTTCCGAAACTGTGCGAGTACCACGATCCAGATACGCATGTAAGTGAATTTTTATTTATAACAAAATTATGAAATTACAAAACAATTTTACATTACAGCAAATATTTTATGACCCAAACGACAGAAGCGGTTTTTTTGGATATCGTCTTCGGACTATAAATAGATCACTTGGGAATTCATCACGCAAATCTTATAAAATAGCAGCTGAATCCCAACAAATAGTCACAGAAGATGAAGAGCTGACCATAGAGACGACATAGCATGGCTCAAACAGGCGTGCCCAAAAAAAAAACAGATGAAATTTTTATTCGAATGAGGAAAACTATCGCGTGTCGCCCAACTGTTTTTACATTTGAGGAATTCCCAAGGTTCTTAGATACTGCAGGATTGGAATGTAATTTATTTATCACATATTATCATATAAGATGAGTAATATTGAAATAGTTTACATTGTTTCTTAATGGATTCATAGTTCAAAAAATAGATCAAGACTCCCGCGTCATTTAGCTTCTATTTAGCATTAAATTATATAAGTTTAATATTTTCTTTCCAGATAGTACAAATTTTTTTTGTTGATGGAGGAAAATTAAAATTAAAAAAAGGGGATTATTTGATCAAGGTTTTGACCAGTGGCCCTATTCTGGCTTTCCCTGGGAATAGAGAATTGGGAAAAATATTTTCATAGCATTTTTGTCTAAACTATATTTTTCTGGCCTACTAAAAGAATAAGTTTAGTGTAAACATTTTCAAAACCAAGTGAATTGGGAAACTTTTGTTCCACAAAATTTTTATAGGGAATAATATTTTCCCATTTAACTTTGTTTCAAAAATATAAGCACTAAATATGTTCCCTCAGTAGGCCAGAAAAACACAATTTAGACAAAAATGCTATGAAAATATTTTTCCCAATTCCCTATTCCCAGGGAAAGCCAGAATAGGGCCACAGGTGTATGCAGAATGCTTGTTCCTAAACGAAAATTGGCCGAACATAAAAACAAAATTTTGGAAATCGGTCGTCATCACCAAATTAAACTGTGTGAGGAATGTACGCTAGAATATGAAAGTAATATAAGTTTAAAATTTTTATGAAACTATGTTAAGTTTACTAATTCGTTTGAAATTATATTTTCAGAGTTTGATGACAACATTAATGCTCTATTAGTATTAAAGACCCTTTGTCGGACTTATCGAACTAGCATCGTCGAATACCGGAAATTAATATAAGTCCATATTCGTTCTACGTGTTCGAAAAAGTAAGTTGTCTCTTGAACTCTACAACTATTGTTTATATTTGGTAGATTATTGTTATTAATTAATTTGAATTTTTTATCAGACTGGAACTACACCAGATGACAAAATCAGCCAGCCGCATTTGATGTTACGGGGAACATCTAAGTCGGAGATATTTTCCTACAAAATAAAATTGGATGACCAGGAAATACCTATTGACGCAACCACAAGTATTGAGGCTTTCGTAACTTTATTCAAAGCCTTGTACGTTTTCAATTGCCAGTATCCGGAAGATCAAAAAAGTTTTTTTCAATTTATACAAGAAGCGTTTTTTAAGTTAAAAAAAATCAATTAACCCCAAGATTGAAAGAGCTACAAAATACGTTGGGGTGTAAAAATAGTTTATTGAATCTATATTTTTATTATTATAATTTTATGTTGAATTTTTTTGATAATTTTATTTTAAGTTAAATTTTTTCTTAGACAATTACAATATGTATAGTTGCCGGATTAAAAACTGTTCAAGAACTTACAAAGATTTTAAGATATATGCAAGACATCTTAGGTTGATTCATAATATAACAAACTCGCAATGCGGTCCATTATTATTTTGTGGTTATAATAATTGTGATGCCGTATATGAAACTTATTGTGGCTTAACCAAACATTGCTTATATAAACATGTTCCTAAATGTGATAGTTCCATACTAGTTTCCAATTTAAACCTCACGTGTGTTGTCGCATGCGATATAAGTAACAACGATGTAGAAATTAGTTCTAATCAAAATTATGTTGGGCCCCAAATCTTTACTCAATCAATGGACAATAATTTACCAGAAATACGAGATGAGTTTATTAGCGATTTTATGAGATTAGGTCTAAATTACAACCAGCAAAATTGTATTTTACAACTGGTTTCTACATTTACTCAGTCATTACAAGTGAATATTAGAAATAAAATTTTAAAACTGAGTAACAGTAAAGATCTTAACAAACTGCTACAACCTGAGTTCCAAATGATGCAAGATCCGTTTAAAAATGACAATTCCACGTACAAACGTCGGAAACAAATTTTTTGTCAAATACCTGCTCCCAGAGAAATTGCCGTTTGTGTAAGAAGCGACCGAGTATGGGACAAACAAAATAATATTTATGATTGTCGGCATGCAGTGACAAATACTTTTGTATATATATCTATAATTGAGACACATTATCTTACCTATCCCAAAATAAACATTTTTTGAAAAGAATTTTAAAACCATCAAATAACTTACATATTCTTCATTATACAAAATGTAATTATTTTAAAAATAATTTATTATTTTCATCAGGACTTCCAACTTTTCATTTGCAATTATATTTTGATGAGTTTGAGGTAGTAAACCCATTGGGATCTAACACCGGAATTCATAAAATGTTAGCATTTTATTTTACCGTTTTAAATTTAGGAGACTACATTAACACTCAATTGCAAAATATCCATTTAGTTGCGCTATGTCATTACGCCGATGTAAAACAGCTGGGTTATAAACTTTTTTTAGAGCCAATAGTGGCTGATCTCAAAACTCTCGAGACAGATGGTATTGTCACAATGTATAATGATACGATACATAATATAAAAGGATCTATTTTCTCACTTAGCCATGACAACCTCTCGGCAAACTCTCTATACGGTTTAAGTGAATCACTTAAATCAAAACACTACTGTCGCTTCTGTAAAATGCAATCCAAAGATACTGAACAAATTTTTAAAGAATCCCTTAGCGTTGATATCATGCATGATATATTGGAAGGAATTGGTCAATATGAAATTAAACTGTTTTTACTTTACATTATTAAAGAGCGAAAACTAATTTCCATAGAAGATTTAAACAATAATATTTAGAATTTCAATTTTGGTTACCTGAATAGATCAAACATTCCATCATTGATAAACTTAGATAATAAAACTAAAAACTTGAGACAAAGAGCTTCACAATTTTGGTGTTTGCTTCGATGTTTTCCTCTATTGATCAGTAAGTTGATTGATAATGCAGATAGTGATTTTTATTTAAAGTATAATGTAATATTGCTGCTTATTCAAATCACGAATATAGCTTTTTCACCTGTATTAACAGACGATTTAGTCGATAAATTGGGTTGTCTAATTGAAGAACACCATTCTCAATTTTTAGAAAATTTTCAAGGAAATACTTTAATTCCAAAACAACATTTGTTGACACATTATGTCCGAGTAATTCGTATGATGGGTACTTTAACAACTTTATGGACAATGCGCTTCGAAGGCAAACATGAAAAATTTAAAAAATTTGCTCAGTCTACTCGAAATTTTAGAAATATTTGTTTATTATTAGCCAATAAGCACCAAGAAATAAATTATATTGATTATGAAACATCAACCTTAGATGTGAGACTTGAATTTACAAATTAAATTTATTAAACATACAAATAGAACATTTAACCAAAATCAATTGTAACAAAATGGATAATGTTAATATTCTCAAAGAAGTTAAATACGGATATTTATATAAAAAAAAGTTTATTATTTGTATTACCCCAAAAAATCTTCTAAATAATCCAAATTTTGGTTTAATTGATCAGATACTAGAGAATAATAATATAGTATATTTTTTTATCGAAAATTAAAAACGAAACAATTTAATTTTAATTTAAATGCCTATGAGGTTGAAATTACAAATGAAAGTGATGTAATTGAAATAAATCAGCTGAAATGTAAGGACCAATTTGAATTTTGCTACATTGAAAACAACAATAATCCATTTATAATACCAAAATTTGAATTAGTTTAATAAAATATTAACGCATTCGCGCAAATAACGGCTATAGCAGTCAAACAATTTTTTCGTTTTTTAAGGAATACCGACATATTTTTCAATTCACAACAACACATTCCTTTCCGCAACGAAATATCACTGCAATTACAAAGTTATCGAAACACGCATTTGAAAGTGTGCGGCAACGTGTTAAAATTATTTTTGTTAATTTGTGATCAATTGATTGAACTTAATATGTATAGTTTAGTTGAAGATATGATTGGATCCGTAAGAGTAAAACCATCCGATCGTAACTATAAATATAAATATTAATAAAAAAATTTAAAATGTGTTATATGAAATAATAGGTGCAATAAATATTTTATACTTAAAAACATTGTTAATTATTTATATTCTTTGTTTTAATATTTTTAGTTATTATGAATATTATATATTTTATAATATTTATTTTTATTATTAATATGAGAACCATGAACTGGTGTGGTGTAAATTATACTTTCCTATCAGATTTTTTGAAACATACGAAAAGAGTTATGCGTTCACACGGGAATAGGAATTCTTCACTATAATATTGGATATTTCTAACCATCAAAGCGGTGTTACTTGCTACACCAAACAAGTACAAATTTTATTGTTTGTTGTAATATGTAATCCAGAAAATTTCATTCGAAACTTGTATTCGGCGCTTTGTGATTACACAGGAAAAAGTACGAACAAACATTAAAAAAAGTTATAAAAAACGTAAAATCGGTATTTCAATCACACCGAAAAATTTTAAATTTATATTAATAAGGTTTAAAATGACGTATCCAAAAATAACTTTGCTTAAACCTAAAATCGGTGTAAATTGTTAATAACACCAGGAATGTTCAAACATTTATCTGATTTATCGTAAATGAATTTATCCAGAAATGGTTTTTAGCACTTTATTTCTAAAACCCTATTGGATACAATTTATGCTTATCCAAACGGTTGGATGCTATGTAACACCGATTAATTTTGTTTATTAATTTTTTTTTCTAACTTCATATCCGCGGTTTAGCCAGACTGATTCAACCCTTTAAAAAACCCATCCCTCAACTCCTGAGATCTAGCCGCGCTATACGTGACCGCGTAAGGGCTCTGAATTAGTATTGTAGATTTATAAATTTCTATAACAGTATGTCTCGCAAGTCATGCTTGTTACAAGCTCTTGAAGGAAGCATTTGGCCACCAATTATGTTGAAGGTGGCACCCAAGGTGCCGTTACAGGAATTGACAGAAGCCTTTGTTCACCGATCCATCTTCAAGCAAGACGAAACAATATTATCAGATACCTGCTAGATTTTTGATCCAAATTTTTGACAGGAAATTTGATTGATTTGAAAATGGTGAATGGGGAAGCCATAAGTCCAAATTCGTACAATTTTTACTGTATTTTACATGAATGTCATGATGGAGGAGCATTATTTCTTCATCAAATATGGCCGTTTTCCCTAGTTTTTTTCATTCAAACTGCTTAATAACAATGTACAATATTTACCTGTGATGGTTTTACCATTCTCAAGAAAGTCGATGAATATTGTGCCTTGTGCATCCCAAAAGACAGCGATCATAACCATAACCAGCTGATGTAACAACTTTTGTTTTCTTTGGATCACTTGAATCAGCTTCTGCGCTGCTACATTCATGTTTCATCTATCGTCAACCGTTTTCGACCATCTGGTGTTGTTTGTTCTTTTGGCCTGTATGTTCCTTTAACACTGTTTTCATATCATCGATGATTTCTTTCAGTTTTAAACTTTTTTAAGGAAATTATTTAATCACTACACAACATTCGATTGTTTCCGCAGTTTAACAACAATTCAATAGTGACATTTCAAAAACGACTCTATTAAATGTCATAAAAATTTGACAACTCCTGATTAAAAGAACTGTCTTCACGACAAACAATAAAAGCTGTTACTAGTGACATAAACATTTATCAATCCACCCTCGCAGCAACTTTTTAAATTTAGGAGTAATTTGGGATAACCTTCATTAGCATGTGCCAAAGTTTGGTTGTATTTATTGTGGTCAAGTATAAAAATTTGATTGTGCTAAGCTCATTCGCCACATCAAAGATTCGTATATGTTTGTAAATTCACTTGCAAACTGATGTTATAATTCATAATACAAACAAATTTAATTTAACCTCGCCCATGTTTTACAAAATACATAATCGTAAATAACATTTGCCTCGAACTTCAAATAAGCGGAAGAATTTTTTGGTTGCATAATTTTTCATCGAAAGAGAGTAGCATAAAGGCGCAATTATTACTGATCTATCTTTTACCAGATTAAATCAAATTTTGTAATTCAATAGGTTGGAATTATTAAGCTTAAGTATGTCATTCACTATTCAAATTACCACGTCAATATTAAACCATCCAGCTAGGTGTATAATCAATAATTTTCCGATTCGGCAAAAAAATCAATTTAACGCTAAATAGTTAAAAAGTGCAACATTGAACTTTAAAAAAAGATCTCCAGTCAACAAAAACTAATCCGCTGCGATGGGAAAAAATAACAATTTAATCTTTACTGATTATTCATTCATATATAATAAGAAAATATTAATTACAAGACATAACTCTGAAGTGTACATACGAGTTTTATAAATAAATAAAATATTTGTGCTAATTTCATAATACATCATATTTGATTGTGCATACCTATATAAGCCAACAAACGTACTCGTACGAAAAAAATCTTTATATTTCCAGTTTCCTCTCTGCACCCAAACTCTCATCTTTCGTCTCAAAATCACAACTTAATCAAATAAATTATATTTACATAATATTCTTCTAACAAGTTATTAAATTTAATACTTGAGAAGAAAAAAAATCGAAAGTGTCAATAAAGATGATATAAGATACCTGCAGGTATACAAAGACGCATAATCCAATGAAGGTGATAAGAGGTAATTGGAACTCTTGATATAGTTTTACATTTATACTTGAATTAAGTACATAATACATATAAGTGATCTACTTCAAGATTGACATCGGACTGCTCGCAAAGTTGAATGTATCTCGCCTTCACCTCCATGTAAGATGATTTCATCTTTAGGTATACTTAGAGCTTAAGGTATACTAAGTTTAAACCATTTGAGTGAGCGTTATGACTTCAAATATGTTCAGTCAACTATAAAGATTAAATTTTAAAATGGACTAAATGGTAAATTTAACTGTCTGGTGTTTTAAAGTTATTTTAGGTTAATAGTTAAAATATAATTTAGACGCGTCGATTACAGAACTCACCCAATTCGATTAACATTGGTTAACGAGTGATTAATATTGGTTTAACCGGCGATGAAAATGTATTCATGTAAAAATGTTATGTTTTAAAGCTAGATTGTCTCTGGATTATCCGCATAACATCTATCCTTAACGACACCTCTTTGAGTAAAAGTTGGTCAGCATGGCTCTGTATGAGCGTTGTAACAGCGTTTTCCACAGCGTTTTCGAAGAAAAATGGACCAATTATGCTAATACTCCAAAATCCACACTAAAAAGCCACCTTTGATGGATGCATTGGCTTTTATAGGATTATGTTTGGCTATTCCGAACCCCAAATCCGGCAGTTTTGCTTGTTTACATAGGCTCCGAGATGAAAATGTACCTCGTCTGAAAAGATTATGTTTCGTCCATGCAGAGCACTGATATCGTAGCGGAGGGGCATTTGCTTTCAACTATGCTGAGTCATCTGAACCTTGTAGGCGAATAATTCGAGGTATATTTTTGCAGTATTTTCCTGAGGCTGCTGCGATCGGCGTCGAGTTGAGGTCGATGGATTCTGTTCTACACTATGAACCATAGCTGCAATATTCTTGAACGTGCACATTGTTTAAGGTCGGGGACCAGATCTATCATCCAACAGCAAGCCTTTCATTCGAATTTTCTTCCCAAATTTCCCTAAGCCATTTCATTTCTATTCAAAATTTGCACGGGCTCAGCTGCACAATACTGACCTTGCAAATAAGTTTTCAATATTTCGAAATGCTGCTCAAGCAAAAACATGATTGTTTCGCGTATCGCAGAGTATCAGACTGACAAGCTGTCAAAATTTCAACCAAATCGTCCAAAAAAGTGTTGCCATAGCCAGTGATTTAAAAACAAACCAATAGATGGCCCACGCAGTATTTTCCAGGTAGCCAAAGTACATTTAAGGACTAGACACACCAAGCGTCGACGGCGAGCGGCGAATTTATTTTTATTTTTTTGTGTTTTGCAACTACATGAGAAAAAAAATTCTATTTAGACTGCAATTAGCTTTAAATGTTAATACAAAACGTTTTATAGTTATGTACTTGGAATTGGAAATACATTTTATAGTGGTAATAATTTGCATTAACTAAAATTTCCGAAAACAGAAATTCAAAACATGTAGTTCATTCAAATGCGACAGGCGTGATTTAGAAATAGCTGTCATCATTGTCTACGAGGAGTCGACGTAGCGAGAAGAGAAACGTCAAACCATTGTCTCTTGGAAGAAAATTCTTGCGGAACCATTACTGGTTTCAGAAACGGGTTTGATTTCATCTTAGTTCCTAGTTTCATTAAAATAGATCCTGGTTCTATAAATAGCCTGTTCAGGTTCTCACCTTCTGATATTTCTAGTAGAGATTGACAATTTGATTTAAAACAGTGTTGCTTTCGGCTGCAATGCTTTTGTAAACTATTATTTTTCTAATTTTGTAGCCATATATGATTTGCGGGGTGGTTTCTGTTTGACTCCTTGTTACAGAATTATTTCTCAAATGAGTTCCTCTTTCATTCAATTGCTGTTGCCGTTTGATTTTCCTCGAAAAGTGATACAAACTTCGTAAATTTCATTTTTAAGCAGTCTGCACGTCATTTTCCACATTTGGTTTAGTTGGAATACGTAAACGATGCAGTTAATTTTTAGAATTTTTTGGTTATTGGTCTATCACTGCAGATGTGGTATACATGTGAAGTTGGTCCAACATCCAACGCAAAAAATACTATGGCAACACCAAATTGTGCTTTGTCAAGGCACCACCCTCCATAATTTGTTGAGCGCGTAGCATTAAGTCATATAGGATACTTAAGTGTTCTTAAGTGAACGTTCAGGCCTTCAGCGTAGCTCTACATTAGAACTGTAGCTGTATATTAGAAAGTAGTTCTAGATGAACCCACTAGCAGAACACATACTGCAAAATATTTGAATATGAAAAATTAAATGCTATAGTTTATTATATATTTTTTCAATATTGAGGCTAAAGGCATTTTGATTGCAAGGAAGAATTTTGGTAGCTTTAGAAAAAGTTAGTAGAACGCACATCATCAAATTGATATTAAAAGGATAACTTTAGGCTAAATAAATTACGTATTAAAAAGTATTGGACTCCATTCGTTTCAGATAAAATACTGTTTTTTGATTTTAACGCTAGCAGAACTGAAACCGAGAAACTGGTCAAAAATATAATATAGCACAAAGAACAGGTTATATTGTCATACAAATAGTCGAAAAAATGAAAAAAATGTAGGCTCTATCTGTGTTTGATAAAATATAGGGTTTTAAAATTTTAAAACTAGAAGAACTGTCGAAAATCTAGTGTTGATGCAATATAAGTTCTAACATACAGCTAATTAGAGACTCATCATGACCCAATTAAATATTCCATACATTTTGGCCTTCACTCGTTCTTAAGAAAAGATTTGGGCTGAATTCTAAATCGAAATACGAGTTAAAAAACCAAATTGAGAGCACAAAATAACTTCAATTGTCATATGCCATAAAAGCTCAATTTGCCCTAATTAAATGCCCTATTAAAAAATATGGGCTTCGCTCATTCTTTAAATATCATTGGAGCAGAATCTAATATGGTTTATAACATAAGGCTCTGTATTTCCTAATTAACCATGAGAAAAATTTGTCTCCATGACAAATAAGTATTTGATATTGGGTATGTTAGGGATGGGTTTTGCCGGCTAAATCGCAGGATAGTTGCATGGACTTGCGTGCACCTGGCCCCACCGTGAAACAGAAATAAAATTAAAATCAAAAGCAAATAATAAAAAAAAACTGAATTTAAATTAAATCGACCAGAATTGTTCGAACGAAACTTGAGGAACCTAACAAAGTAATAATAACCGCGTGTGTCCATCCGGTGGCGACCGGATCTCCCCGAGTGACAAGTACACAGTCTGCTGAAGAGGCCCCAAATGACCTATCGACCCTGAAAGGCCGATGCCCAGCTACAACGAAGCAGCATAAGAGGGTAGGGACATCTCTTCAACAGACCAGGCCTCTCTTCACCCGGAGAGACTTCCAACGAATCTCCCACAATTCACACTTCGACAGCATGAGACCGCCAAAGCGTCACGGGGAGACAGCGTGAATTTTCCGATCGCCCCTGAATGGACGACACATACGCTGGACTCACTACTCCGACACCAAGGGGCTGAAGGAGAGTGGCAAGCCCAGCCTGTAATAATGGAGTCCTGACACAGAGTGGAAATCCCCCTTCCACCATACCGATCCGACAAATTATTTAACCCTTCAACTTATGCATTTTAAGACTCAATACCAGGAGTTAGATGCCGTGTGGATTTTTATTCAAATACAAATAAAAAATAAAAAAAAAAAACGTGAATGTTTTCAAAGCGAAAAGGAAAAGAAAAGGGAAATTAAATCTACACAAGAAAAGGGTCGCTGAATCTAGAAAGAATAAATTAAACAAAACAAAAATATGACCGTAGAACGTGAAAATATGACCGTTGAACGTGAATAAATATAAGAAAAAAGCTTAAATAGGAAGTGGGATTGGGATTAGTCCATCCGCCTGGACTGTGAAAATGCCGAACTCTAGTAAAATAGCGTTTTTTTTTTATCAAATATCACCCGTCATTTCCAGAAAAATTCAAAACGATAAAGCTCCTCGGAAAGCTGCCACTTCGAGGACCGATTTCGACCAAAAATCACTAAGATCTCCCAATTAATGAAAAAATCTTAAGTACGAAATATATTTCTGATCAATCAAATGCTCAAATTTTTGTTGAAAAACCGCTTGATTAACAAAAAACGTCTGGGCTGCTGCGTGCGAACGGACATTTAGTTGGCACGACAACTAATACACACACAGACATTTTTTAAAAACTACTTTTTTCACTTGCGCGATATAGCGAATTGTAAATTTGCAAAAATTTCGAGATCAAAATTTTTCATGATGTATATACTTTATTTGTCTACGTAAAAAAGTAAAAATAATAAATGCTACCATAATTATACCTCAAACATTTTGTTAGCGTTTCAAAACTTGTCCCAAAACTGAAAACAAACAAGTCTTGACTGATCGTTCTAAACACATGATACGTTCTATACCTTTAGCTTTTAGATGTACCGTGGGAGTCGTTGGCTGTTATTGTAGTTACTGACAAACTTGCATTAACTATTTGAGATTTGATTATCTGGGGGTACCGATTTCGGTTTTTTAAAAGCAATAGTCAACGCGGTCGGATACGTTAATTCCACAAAATTATCAAATAAACTGTGGCGATGTTTATAGACTTAAATGTCAAATTTAATTGTCAAATTTATTAATTACAAATGAACTCTCTAAAATTATGGAAGAGATAAATAAACCCAGTCTTCCATCGTAGGTTGTGCGAAAAACAAAAATATTATGTTTTTTTATTTTTTCCATTATTATTAAGAAAAAACTAAAAAGCACCAGTATTGAGTTTAATGTAAATTGGTTTAATTTAATTCATATGTTCATTTTTACAAATAAAGCCTTAGCAAGTGTATAAAGTTTCAAAAGTTGTGAAAATTTATTTAGTGTGAATATCAACGATCAATAAAGATCACCTTTAGAACCAGTGCGAAACGAGATCAGGACACACAGAGTGAATATATAAATAGTGGGTCTAGAAATAAACAAACTACCCACAAAACCAACAACTGAATTCAATAAGTATATAGTAAAACTAGATAAAGTAACTGAAGTGTTTTCGTTCACCACCTTATATTTTATTCAACCTTTTACGATCTTAAAAGAACAAAATATGATGCTCACTCATTGGGAATATTTCTTTAAAAGTTTCTGACCAGCTAAAGTTTAGAAACTCTTCTGAAAACTGAACGAAAATATTATAAAGTTTCACTGGACCCAAAAATTAATTCAATTAGTTTGAGCTAGGGTACTACTTAATCTCTTACAAACCGACTGGTTTAGCATTATAAACAAATGGCGGTTACCCATTAAAAATGGCGCAAGTAGATTTGAGAACTCTTTTTAACCCATGTGTGACCTGAGTTTTTTTTCGAGTTTTCAAATTTTTTTTGGTTTTATTGTTTATTTAGATCTAGATAATAATAAAATAAATTTAAAAAATAATTGGGCTCGCTGGGTGTTGATTTATGGGGTGGTGCATAAATGCACCACTGGTCATATAGAGACAATTGTTTAATTTTCATATATAGTTTATTTATTAGTGAAAATACACAAAAAATTCAAGAATTCAACAATTTATAATAATAATAAGTACATAAATACAAAAGGTTCGCTATTTCAAGTTTTTGTGAAAAATTGAATCGCATTTTGGATGCAATGGGATATTGCAAACGTCACATTTATAATAACTGTGTGAGTGGCATTGTTTGCAGCGTAACCGTGACTCCGATTTTACGGATGAATGCGCTCCTTTAGCCAGATATTCTGGAGGTTTTGAAGATTTAGCCTGCGTTAATAATTTCCCATGATGAATAAGTAAAGCTTCGGCCAACTCTGCGCGAAACTCTAATTGATCCTTTTGGCAATTATAGCTTTTAGCTAATGACCATGCGTTGGTAACTGCCGTATGCTCATCCGATAGTTCAAGATATGTCGATCTAAAAAATCGACCCCACCCATATTTTTGTTGTAACGTGCAACGACTTGCGGATGGGGAATATCAAGTTTCTTCGCCTCCGAGTGTATGTAACTTCGTGCGGTAGCTAACGGGTGTGTTCCAAAGGCATTTGATATTAGCGGGATAATTTTATTGTCTTTCCATCTAGTTAGAATTAACTGATTTTGTTGATCAACGTAGTTTTCATAATAACCGCGTGGCTTTTTGTTGATTTGCTTTTTATCAATCATTTGGATATTCTTCTGGATAAGCGTTCTTGTTCCAGCACATCCAATATCTTTTAGTGCCGATATAAGATTTGGTCCGGAAAAAAAATTGTCAAAAAAGAAAGAAAATGATAGGTCAGGAAACCGGTTTTTAATTTTTTGCGCAAAATCCAAAACTATAGATTCTCCTAATCCTAAGCTCACATCACGATCCTGATTTCGACCCTGGTATATGTTGAATAAAAGCAGTATGCCGACGGGCTGGCGGCTACCCAGGCTTTGTAGCCAAAGCGATCAGGTTTATTCCTAATAAACTGTTTACAGGAATGATGACCGAAGTATGGAACCATGGCTTCATCGACCGAAATGTTTATACCAATTGGTGCATATTTTAGGAACAGTTCGTTCAAATGGTTGATGAATGGTCGAATCTTTGCAAATCGATCTTTTGTTGTTTTTTCGATTGAATCGTTGTCGCAGAAATGAATATTTACAAAAATATCTTCAAATTCTTTACGTCGCATCCATTTCGTGATTAGCTCGCTGCGAAAGGTATCTCTTGATGACCAATAAAGGCGTCTTCGTGGGACTTTATTGAACCCGGATACAATCATTACTCCGCAAAATGCATAAAAGTCATCGTTATCGATGAAAATAGGTTTATTCTTTTTTGTTGAAGAATAACTAATGGTGTGTTTCATAATTGTTTCGACGAAAGGCGCTGGGAAAAAGAGCTTGAAAAACTCAATCGGATTACTTTGTGCATTTAAACTTAATGGACAATTTTTCGTGCCCTCCCACGTTTTATGTCTGTACAAAAATGCCGCCAAATGAAGTTCATCTTCACGCCACTTATCCAATTTTGGGTAATTTTTTTTGTGGTACTGGTGTTTCAATACTCAATCCACAGCCGGGTTCTACAGCTTCGTGCACTGACGTTTCAGGGTCAATGACATCATCCTCTTCGGCCTCAACAAAATTCAATTCGACATTCACTAAAAGCTGATTTTTATTCAACGAATTGGGATCGGTGGATTCTTCATCCGCAGAATCTTCGTCTGTGTCCGAATGAATATTCGGCGGATGTAGATAAATGTCACAGGGTAATGGTACATCATCGAGAAGGTTTTCCAGGGCATCCAGTACCTCTGCCAAACTTAACGGCGTTTTCCTAAAAAATCAAAAAAAATTGTTGTTAAATGCCCAATGGTGCGTTTTCGCACCACCATTACACATGTTGTGCCCCTTAATTTTTTTGTAAATTTTTTTTCTCCGTTATAAACTTTATAATGTATTTTTGCTAAATAGTACACAACAAGGTTTAGAAAACATTTATATTTGTACTTACCAATATTTTTTATAAGCAGGATCCATATTTCACTTCACTAAATTTTAACACACCTGTTACACACGCTATAAATAAAATACTAAAACACAAACCAAAATTTTTTCACTTTAACTATTTTCTCATATCTAACGGGAAATTAATAGTTGTTTATATTTTACGAACATTCGATTAGTTTTTTTAGAAAAAAATAAAAAGGAGTAGCATATCCGATGGTGCGTAAATGAACTGTAATTCATAAACGGGTTAAGAAATAACTAACTTAAGATGCTTCATGAACACGAACGTACTGTCTTATTGACATTTTATTAGAGCGTCCAGGAGTCAAATTATAGAGAATTATTTTGAGGAATATTATAAGAAATTGCGAGTCACATAATATTTTTCCGCCCTGGGTTCGATTTCTTGGCGGAACTATTTTTTAATATTGCGTACTGAAACCGATTCCAACAATAGGTTTAGAGTAAGTAAATAGAACCAATCGACATTAAAATGAAAGAAAATTTGCTCAAAAAGTTTAAACGAAAATGAATAGTTGTAATTAATGTTCAATCCAATTTTCAATTAAAACTATTGAAATGATAAATTTGTTTTTACTAAGTTAGCTTGTACTCGAATATTATATATTTCATATGTGTATTCGAATTTACTGACATTTAATTTTTATGCATAATTAAGTAGCAGAAATTTATCATATACGGTTTAGAGCAACAGCCTAGGCTCAAATTTTATTCAATCGTCATTTTGCATGTCCCATGAATTACCCTTAGTAGTTTACAGTCTTCCTTACTTTACCATCAGTATCGGGCACGCACTGTACAATTATTGTCGTATTTAATATAAATACCGAACACACCCCGGTTGACAAACAATAATTATTTTTTAATTTAATTTAAAATGCTGTGTGGAATTCCAGATTACTAATACGATCGGATTTCGCTAAGCAAACATTTGCATCACACGCCTTTTTAATTAATTGCAATAATAAAATATGTTAAAATATGATTTATGTCACTTTCTCCAATAATGTATAATGAGATTAACATGATCTCAAATTAATTTTGCAATTATTCTGTCAAAACTCAAAAGTATTGCTACAAATTTACAAGCATACCAATAATAGAAAATTATATTAAATTTCACACATATGTAATTACGAATAAATATTGATCGACCATTTTTAATGCAATAAATGTTTATTTTTTATTTTTAGTCACACCAAAAACTAGTAATAATTACTTAACATTATTAAGCGCGAGTGTAAATATATAACTTACAGTTCAATGAATCGGCAATCCCAATTTATGTAAATCAAAAATTTATTTTAATTTTTTTTTTGTTTGTGAATTACAAATAATAGCGCATACAAAATTTATAATTTCATAATAATGTTATTTAAGTTTACCGTCTAACACAATTTTTCCGTTTTCAAGGGTAAGTATAATGGAATCTTCCTTTGATGTTTACACAAATCGATTTTGTAAAATTTTATGATTTAACACAAATAGTTTTGTATGATTAAATTGATTGCATTGCAACAGACGATAAACTACACCAAATCGTAATCGAAAAACAAATGAAATTTATAAAACAAAAAATCTTGCACTAAATTTTCCGTTAGATAAAACAAAATCAAGTTCAGTGGATATTTTGGTAAAGTGTGTATTGTTTTGGGTGTGTTCACTCGATTAGGAAAAAAATTCGGACTATTAATTTTAATTTTTTTGTTAACAAAATATTTATTTATAAATATAAAATTTAATTTTTATACAAGAATTTGAGTATTATTGTCAAATTTTATGAAACTACAATTTTATAAAAACTGATTATTTTCATAAAACGGGCAGTGAGGACGGGCGTTCATGGATTTTATGTGAATTCATACTAAAGGAATAGGTATACTAGAGGGATTTGAGTTCTGGAACGATAAAGGATTTTTGGAATATTGTTGATGTGAATAGGAAATTTATAAGGATTAGGATATTAATATACCTATTTTTATTATTAAATCGACTAGTCAGTTGTTGTATAATCCATTAAGTATTATGCGATGTTGTACTAATCCAAATTTAGGCTTTTGGTAAATGGGCACCTTCGGGTTGGAAACCATTTTCATCAGCAATATAGTTGAGTGTGTATTCTTGTCCATCATCAGCTACCCATTTAATTGTTCCACGAACAACTAAAGCTTCAGTTTCGGTTCCAACATTTTTTAGTTCACCTTGTTCTGATCGGGCAACACCATCACTTGTTTCATAACTAGAATTTTAACAATAATATTTCCACGTTATATAACAACAATATTGAGTATAATCCATTTTTGGCTTGTTGCATACGAAGTAATCCAATAGTTTCTGTTCTAATATACTTACGCAAAGTTGTATCCACCAATGCCAATATTATCGTTTTCGTAACGAAGAATTTGTGCATTCTTTGAGTCGTCTAATGGTTTGGCAAGAGCGACGGCCAATAAAGCAACGAATACAATTGCGAATTTCATTTTTAAAATTATTTTAATAAATTAAATTTAATTGTAAAACAATGATGTGTTTTTATAAGCACGAGTGACTTAACTGATGATCCAACTGTGGGCTACCACAGCTTATATATGGTTATTTCTGTACGCCGGTAAACAATAGCTTACTACTACACTTTTACTGGTAAAAGAGAATAAATAAATTGTCGGTTGACAATACATAATTTTTTTTTTTTTTTGGATGATCAATTCAATTTTACTTGTGTTTGCATATTTACTTACTTACCCCTACTTTAAGTTAATAATACGTCATCCTTACCCAAAGATCATCTTTAGAATTATAATTTTTTTTTTGCGTTATTAAAACATTGTTCAAGGTTTCAAGGTTTAAGAGAAAAATGCCAACGATCAAGATAATTGTGTTTCTTGAAACTTTTGTACATTTTGTTTATCACAGTTATCTTCTTTCGTATATAAAATGTACTTACATACATAATATAAAAACTCGATTAAAATTCTTCAAGAAAAAATTGAAAGTGATCGCATACAAAAAAAAACATCGTTAAATTCTTAAAGTGCGATCGCATAAAATTTATTCAGGCGCGTCGGAAAATGCAAGAACACATTTAATATCAGTTTTCATACGAGTACATTACATATTACATTTAACATCGTTTGACATTTTCGTTGTAATAACACCAAAATTTAAGTTTTGTTCATTTATTTAGTTAAATAATTTCTCTGGCACGAGCAAAAAATTTAAAAAAAAAAGTCTTGCATTATTCAATCAGCATCACGATTTTCGATTAATAAAAACATTTGAAATATTTGATCAACGTTTATTTACGCTAAAATTGAAATGTAAACATTTTAGATTTTGAAGATCACGCTTTGTTGAATTTGTGTTTTATTTTGCTTTAGCGATTTGGGTCTGTATGGTCGGTAAAATTTATTTTTAACTGAAATTGTATTAAGAAAGATCATGTCTCAAGCGAATCTGTTAAATTAGTTTTCAATGATTTTAGCTGGTGCTAACTAATTGGCAGAGTAATAATGTGATATAGGAGCACTATCACAATCGTATAGACCAATCATTGATAGATAGTTAGCAATTTTGGTAATCGTATGGGACATTATGCAACTGAACATGGAATAATATGAGTATGCTAGTTTAATAGCGATGGGTGCTTACTCTTTATCAAATCTTTTTATTACATTTTTTAATCCTTTACATTGCAGATTGATACTTTCAAGTCAAACTTGAAAACGAGTACTCTGGACTAGAAAGAATATCAGCAACATTTGGCTGACGATACTGCTATCCCAGTAGTTGGAGTTGATGGAATCAATAAGAAAATTTATTTAAAGGCAGTTAATACAGTGAGTGACTGGACAATGGCGCACCGTATTAACTGAAACCAAATCAGCGCATGTCAACTTTACAAACCAAAATGTAGATTCCCGTGAATTTCAACTCAAACTCAAGATGTGCCGGCTCATGGATAGAAATTCTGATCTCTCAATACATAACAAATTGCTTCTGTATAGACAAATGGTAATACTTGTATAGAGTTATGCTATACAACTTTGGGGTTATGCCAACAAGACAAATGCACAAATGCTACAATGTTTTCACAGTAATGATACATTAGGAATGATAACTTTCATAATAGAATAAGAAATTATTTTAAAAATGAGCAAGCAAAAAATTACTACCACCGCAAAATAACAATAGAATGGAAAGCCTCCAAAGACAAGGTAAAACAGCTGGTAAACTAATACAATCTGAAATAATTTACCGCAGAAACGGAGAGGGCAGAAAAACAAATTTGTATGTGGAGAATGGAAAAACGAATCGTTGTACAACGAAAATGATGATTCTTGCATCGTAAGACCGTCTAAACCTATAAACCGCAACAATCTTGTTCAGATGATAAAAAAGACCATTAAAATGCCAACAATAAAAAATTCAGATATATATTAACAAACAGAAAAACTTAAAAGTAATCCACCACCAAATCGAAATCACATCATGTTGATAGTTGTGATCAATTGTGAAAGGTTCTGAAGTATGTATATCAAATGTGTCGACGATTAAATTTGATTAAAACATTGCCAAGTTCACTGCAATTACCGATCAAACTTTTGAACAATTTCTAGCTTCAAATCGAAATCCGCACTTTCTATATCCAATTTGCGCATAATTTTTTCTTCAACATGACATGAATTTTTTTTTTTTTTATCAAAGCTTACCCCTGAATCTAGAATATTTTGATTGATTATGAAATGCTGTGAAAACATGGCTCGTGTAGATATTTCAAATAGGTTTTTGTCTTCTTTTGACATTTTAATTTGGTGATTTTTAATTAGCCATTAATCGTAAAAAAACTAAAGGCTGCTGCACAACTCTGAGATTTTATACCCGCACTCACAGTCTGAAGTTAGTATCTAGTAGTTATTGCGCAATAAAATTCGTCTACATTTTTTGACGTTTCCTTCATTCGATTGACAGTTAGTATTTTCATCGAAAGACGTCTCGCGTATTTTATTCAACAAATATTTTAGAAATATTAAATTCTGAGCCAGAAAGCGGCAATTCATATTTTTCAAATATTTTAAACGTCAATATGCTGCCCTATGCTTGATATCCCTATGTATTCTACTCCATAGCTACAGAAATGAAGATACAAAAATCCTGGGATCTATATGTATGAATTTTAAATGCTTCCATCAAGTCAGTTTTCTTCTTTATATTAATAGTGATTCAGGGAAAAATCGACTCTAATGGTATTATGATACTGGCTTTTTTCCAACTTTTTCAGCCGCTGAAAAATCCAATTGAAGAGAGTAAAATAATAGGTATACATAATTTTAATGAAAGTGAGCGTATACACAGTAGCCATGACAAAAAAAAATGAAATGTCAGAAAAAAGTTGTTGCTCAATATTTTCTAGCAGTTAATCGAGCAAGAAGAATTCAATATTGATTCTTTTTTTTGACATCTCCGACTTTTTTTTATCAAATACAGTCAAAACGCATATTTTTATGCAAATTAAACAAAAATAGTTTATTCTAAAACTATTTGAAGTGATTTGATAACCGTTTCAGATAATTTTTAATAATTTTATTGGTATAATAGTATTCAAATCTCGCTGGAATTCTGACAGTTCTCGCGTAGGCAAAATATGGCGGATACACAGTGATGTATTAAGTATAATAATACCAGTTTATTGTTTACATTTTTATGTTGTATTTTTAATACTTAACTGTATAATTTAACTTTGTAAGAATCACTGACACTTTTGAAATTAATATTTAATTCGATAAGCAACGAATTAATTCATAATTCCATTAAATTGAAAACCTAGTTTGCTTTTTTATGTTGTTGTGGTTTTGTTCGATATGAATGACATTTGGTTATTTATTTTCCCTAGTTCGTACCAAAATTAAATATTGACATTGTTTCCAAAGGCGTGCAATTTTTTTATAGATGTATTTATTTTTAACTTGAAATATCGTTGTAATAACATAAATACATGATCATTTTGAATGTTTTGTGTATTAAAAGTGAAATATATTTCTTCTTAATGGTTATTAATTATTTTATTTAGGTTTACTATCTAAGATAAATGCGACCCATCAAAATTTTAATAATTTTTTTTCTACATCACTGAAAGCTGTGCAGAACAATTAAAAAAAATTGTTTTTTAAGATCTGAATAGGACTATACATAAAATGTTTGTTTACCAACAAAATGAACATGACATTTCAAAAATTGTGTTGTCTCATTCGTTTTAGTTTTTTCGGTCCTAGTCACCGTTTACTTTTTTACTGCATTTTTTTCAAGCCAGTGTCATAATACCATAATGCTGGCGAATGCTTCAAATACGTTTTACAAGCGATGAACAACAGGAGCTTGGCAAATAGTCGTAATACGTGAGAAATCTAGATAATTTGATGTAATAAAAAATACAAAAATGCTGATATGTTGAATATTATTAATACTCGTAAAGCCGGAGATGAAAATGGGAGGAAAATTTGGCACAAAAGTTGCTCGTATCTTTCGAGTTGTTAAACAATGAGGCAAAATTACTAACGTACCGATTGTTGAAGGGTTACTTTTTGTACATACACACAGTTATGGTACACATGCCCGAATGTGATATTCAGAAAAAAATTCGATTGCGCGGTTAAAATGTGTACAGAAGTTGTCTAGAAGATATTTAGAAGATTAAATTCATTATTCAATTTAGACAATGAATAATTATAACTTTTCTTTAACAGCTCGGCATCAGCTCTTCTATACTGATGTATAATGCGAGACAGCAACTTTTACTTTTCTTATTAACATTCACTTATATAATTTTTATTAATAAATATACACATTGATTGTATTAATTAAAAAAGCTTTTTATTTAATATTTTAATTAATTATATTAGAAATATATTTCCACACGAATGTGTCTTCACTATTTCTCCAATGATTTTATATAATTTACAATATGGAATCTAATTCCATTCGTTATGAAATTTAATAACAAACTCTGGTTTTGAAAATTTAAAACAAAACTTATATACTAATTTTTCTGGTATACAACCTGGCTAAGGACTCTATGTTTCAGCAGTTCAACTAAGGCCAGATTGTATACCAGTTATAACAATTGTACCAATTATATTTCTCTACAAAACGCATCCATTATACCATTTCGAAATGTCATGAATTAGACATTTCTTAACCGATAATATGTCATAACAAACAACAACAACAAATCAAACAACAAGGTAAATAATTTAATTATAAAAAAATAAAACTTAATAGAAATAATTACAAAGTTTAATAAATTTATTTTTATATTAATATTTACAGAGATATGCGACAACAAGAAAATGATACACCCACATACACTCCCCTTCCAGTGGAATTTAAGAAAATTGGTAAGTATTAAATTACACGATACGAAGTCTGTGGTTTTTTTTAATTTTTAAATCGAACTGGTAGTTTAATTACACGACCATGCCTTGATAACACCTCTCTTGGTTCATTACTAACTTGCACATGCTGATCGAAAACAACTTTCTTTTTAGCTTTTGGAGTTTCTGAATTAATCACCTCATCAGCTTTCTCATCAAAATGGTCGGCGATCGATCGTCGTACGAGAAAGACGCGTTTTTATCTTTCTCTGTATAGAAAAATTAAAACTTAAATTTTATGTGATTTAAATAAATAAATAAATAAATAATATGTTATATATAAAAGTTATTAATTAAATAAAATAAAATATATAATATAAAGTGTTATTAAATAAATATTAGTGAATTAAAATTAAAATTAATTTAATGTGAAAATTGTCAATATATTTACATAAAAATAAAATAATTTGTGTGACGCAGTGACGCAGCAATGATGAACATCATAAGCTAAGTGTTTTTGTTTTTCATATATTTTATTTATATTTTGTTTAATTTATATTTTTTTAAAAAATCTATCTAAATTTTAATTTTCTTAATATAAATATGTTTTACTATTTCCATTTGTAATATGTGTCGTAGTAATGTTGTGGTATGGTTTACGGTGTGTGTGTGTGTGTATGTGTGTGTGTGCACAGCAACATTAGTTTTTATATCCCTTTTCCTGCCTGCCCACACAACTCTGTCGGTAAGGCAGGAAAACCATGTCAAAAATTTATTTTTGTATGTGTTTTGGACCAACCTGCACATTTGTGCATTCCTTTCAAACTTATTTTCGTTCTGAAAGAACACTATGACTAAACACACAGTTGTGTTGGGTGTACTTCAAATCAAGCAAAATTTTTGATTATTGTGGTAGAAAAAGGGATGTATTCACGCAGTCAAATATAACGCAGTCTAGTTTAAAGACAAATAAAACAAAAAGGCTGAAAATAAAAATACTCTTCAGTTGCTTATCATTCATTTTTCGTTCATTTTCATATGAATTTTTTTATGCTAATTTCTCTTCGCTCTTGAATAGTAAAATGAATTTTCAGAAATGTTATGCAGTAAAAAATGAAAAGTGTGTAGTGAGCGAATAATGAGAAACTAAAAAGGTTGATCTTATTTTTTGTGTTAGCGAACGGGATCTACTGCTCATTTGGTTTTACTTTTCTATTCTAATAAGAAAGCGAAAATTCATTGTAGTACTGATTGGATAAAATGTATTGTTGCCTGTATTGAACGATCGAATAGATGATACAGTATATCATTTCTTTCTACTTTATTCTTGATAAGTGAATAGTAAAACAAAATATTTTTTGTTCCTTTACATGTTTCTTGTTGAGATCAGTTTTACAAATAATGCATTAATTCCGTGGAAAGATTTGCTGACAGCAATTTTTTTACCGATAATACGCAAAAAAAAAACTTTAAAAATTTCATAAGAGTGATAAAGAACAGAAATATTTTTTATTTTCATTTTATAGTAAAATTTTATGGTTTTACATTTTCGCATAACCTACAAATTTCTTAAAATTTTTAATTTGTACATTATTTCGTACAATTCGATTTTTGTTTTTTATATATTTTAATTTTAATATCCTATACCACTAAAAACCTCTAACGTTAACAAATTTCAACACAAAAAAAAACAAATCGACATCTGAGTATAAAAATGGCGGACGACTTATTTTGTATGAGTGTGATAAAATTTTTTTATCTTTACATACATTTTTTGTACATATGTATGTGAAAAATACTGCCATAAAAAAAGTCCAATTTACATTTTTATGGCAGTATTATGCTAGTAAACTACCACCATCACAACTATTCTCTCAGTAAAATTTTACTGACAACATGTTTTGTTTCGTACACAACCATTAAAATCTATATTTTTTTGCTCGCTTTTATTTTTACTGACAGCAGATTTTTCCCATGGAATAGGAACATGACACTGTTCGATCGGTGTAGAGTGAACAATACATTTTAACGAGCGACATTTTTAAACCCTGATATAGGCGTATGTGTGGATTTGTGTGCATATGCATGTGTGTGTAGGTTCATATGTATTTATACTTATGTATATGTTTAGTTATATATACGCATGTGTATATTTATATAATATGATTGAATGTTTTTACCTTTTTATAATCATTTTAATATTTTAAAATATTAATATTTTAAATGTGTATGTATGTAAATGTATGTGTATATATGTATGAATGTGTGTATGTATGTATGTGTGTATATATGTATATGTATGTATATGTGTGTGTATGTGTGTATATATGTATGCGTATGTGTATATATATAAATATTAATGACTTTTTTGTAGATTGATTTAAAGGGATGAGACCTCATATGTGTTACGGCATGGCAAAGGGAAAATGGTTTTTAATTTTTTATTTCCATTTGTAATAACAATTAAATCTTTGATGTGATATCCTTCGACCTTTTAATGTTGACTGTTTTTTTTTTTTTAAATTGCTTACTGCTGGCACTATTTTATCTAAAAGAATTTCTAGCTCAATAATATTTCTCGAAACAGGTTCGTCTTTGCATGGGAATGATATATACGAATATCGATTGATTTGAATTCTAAATCCTAATCGACGACCTGCTCATGCACCAATTATGTAAAAAGCCTTCCGCGTGGTTCTATCTTCCGTCCGTGTCATCACCTCACATAAATCATGATCGTTTTTGTTTGATTGAGACAGTATACTGCGGAAGATGCATAAAATCATTTTTGGGCTTAATTGGAATTCTAGCAAATCGCAATTCTAGCAATTAGCATTAATTTGGGAGAGGCTTAGTTCGGCTGGGTCATCTGTCAACTGGTTGTTTTGACGTGTAAATGGAGGAATAGGAAAATTTCTTGGCCAATTATTTTCGGATTTGTTTTTTGAAAAATCCAGTACTTCACCCGGGATTTATGTTGAAATCCCGGTTCAGCTCAACATATCAGATTCGAACATGATTGGTTAAGACAGTGCTTAGCACGGCCGAACTCCAGAACTTCTCTAAAATCCATTTTTACATTCACATTTAATTCTGCTTACCTGATTTGACAATAATTGGTCGAGGTATGGCCAAGTTCCATTCAGAATTATCGAATTTTAGAACTTTATCAAAAAGACACATTAAAATCCCAATACAAGTTGATCCTTATTTATTAGAATCCTAGCCCAGCTCTACAATCTGAACTGGAAAATTTCGGTTGGAAACGGCCTGTTTCATTCATTATAGCTGAATCCGAAAATTTCGTCAAATTCGGCTTTGCACCCCGAATTTGATCATCATTTGTTTTGAGTTTGCTTAGTTCCATTGAACATGCTAGAGTGCCAATCCAATTCTGCGTACCATATTTAACAGTTATTGGTTGAGGAATAGTAAAGTTCCATTGAGCATGATATAAATATCCTGTGCACTATAATTATACTTGGTAATTAATCGAATATTCTCTTCTTTGGTGAACAAAACTAATAAAATATTTGAAATTTTTGCGAATTAAATTAAAATTGTTTGAAATATCCTATCAGGTAGTTAATCTGGTATTGAATAACATTGATATTTTTCCGGGAACCATTGCCTTTGAGATGCCTTACATATGAAATTTTTTGTTTTTTTTATATTTATTTTTTTTTTTATTTTTATTTTTTTTTTTTTTCGATTTAAGGGTTAAATACTAATGAATTTTAGACTAAGTTTGATATAATTTAAATAATTATGGTTTCAGGAAATCCTATTGTAAGTCGTGTAATTGCAGGAGGATTAAATTAATAAATGTTTATATTATATTTAGGAAGCCGGAAAATATTAATTTAGAATTAAATTTCAGAAAATCTACAGACGTGAAATAATATTTCTTTTAAATATTATTTGTTGATTGTGTAGATTAGAATGGTGTTGTCATTGCATTAATAACTATCGACTTTATTTAGGGGTCAGCAACTGGGCCGATTTAATCAATTAAATTTTGCATTAATTTACAATTACATTTCAGGAAATTTCCAGATGTACGTGAAATAATACAAATTTTTTCTCAGGTTGCTGATTTAGAGAAGCAATTGTTGAAGACCAATACCATCGTTATCCATTAAACCTATTAAACCTTTATCCTTCCTTAGTAGATTAGTATTGTGCTGTCTTTGTGTTACTAACTATCGGCTATACCTAGGTGTCTGTAACCGGGCCGATTCTGTCCCACTTAACTAACCTATCCAATCCTTCGGTTTTGTTATATGTAAAAAAGAGTGTACGGTGGGCCCGGCGTCACCCGGGAGCTCCTGTGTAAGAACTTGGTCGTGCATTCAGAATCAATCAATCAATCAATCAATCAATCATCAGCTTTCTCATCAAAATCCAATGACAGATTAGTCGCTAATGGCTGATTGCTGAACAACTCATCATTACTTTCGGAATAACAAGGTTTGAGTCTATCTATCGAAATGTTAACTTTTTTACCTTTAATTTCTAGCTCAAAAAATTTTGTATCCCTGGTTGAAATTTTAAAAGGACCGGTATATGGAGGCTGAAGTGCCCTTTTGACTGCATCGGTACGTATAAACACATGAGAGCAATCCTCCAATTTCTTGTTAATGAAAAACTTCTCCTTTGAATGTCGAGATGCGTTTACCGGTTTTAATTCTTCAAAATGTTTTTTAGATTACTCACGAATTCGGACTGTGGAATCGAAGTATTTGGAGGTTCCATAAACTGCCCAGGAACTCTAACATCACTTCCATACACCAACTCTACAGGAGTAGATTGTAACTCTTCATTAAACGAGGTACGTAAACCTAATAATACGAGTGGTAAAATGTCCGTCCAATCCGTTCTGTTATGACACATAATCGCTGCTTTTAATGTCCTATGCCAACGTTCAATCATACCGTTGCATTTAGGATTATACGCTGTAGTACGTCTTCTTTCAAATCCTAATAACTGTGACAATTCTGCAAAAAGATTCGATTCGAACTGCGAACATTGATCTGTTACAACGAAATTTGGAACACCAAACCGAGCTATCCAATTTGAATAAAAAGCACTTGCCACCGTATTTGCATTGATATCTGGTATCGGAATTGCCTCCGCCCAGCGAGTATACCTATCAATCATGGTTAAGCACTATTTATGATTATTGGATATGGGTAATGGTCCAACTAGATCAATATGCACTTCTGAAAACCTTTCTTTAGTCACTTCAAAATTACCTATTGGTGCTTGTGTGTGTCTTGATACTTTGGATATTTGACACGCCAAACATGCTTGTGCCAATTCCTTAATATCCTTTTTAATTGACGGCCACAGTACATGTTTAGACACTAATTTGACCGAAGCTTTTTTTTTTTATTTTTATTTATTTATTTATTTCTATTTCAGTAAGAGTGTTTAACATTTGTATTATTAAGATTAGCAAAATTACAAAATTAATTTATAAAAGTTGTTGTATACAAAATAAGTCTATAAATACATTTATGAAAAATACAACTAGCACAAATTTAAGTTTTTATTAATAACAGATAGCTGAATAGAAATTAGGAGATTTCTTTAATCTGCAAGATTAGTGTTGAAATCACCTTCCCTACTATTTTATTAATAAAAGTATTGTTAGTGGGGCATTATAATGAGTTTATCTATATGAAGTTTATTTTACTTATTTATTGTTTTCTTTGCGTAAATAATACAAGTGAATATGAAATTTTGAAGTAATTATTAGATACAAAATATAAAAAGGTAAACGACTTTAAATTAGAGAAGAAAAAAGTGATTCCACTTCATCTAGCTTTAATAGCCAATTCTTCACTTCTTTTAGAAATAAACTTAAAGTTCCTATAGCTTTAATATCAGTAGGGAGTGCATTAAACAACTTCGGTGCAGTGGTTATATAGTACTTTTTAATGAGTTCTTTATTTGTAAATGGAATAACACAGTCTTTTTTATTCCTCAATTGATACTTGTTTACTTTAATATTAAGGTTCCCGCTGCGCATATAGAACAGTTTTAATACTTTAAATATATAAAGGTATCTCAGTGGAAGAATTTTGCAAATTCGAAAAAGTGGTAACGCCGACTCTAATTTTTTCTTCTTAAAGATTATTCTAATACTATACTTCTGCAAAACCAGCAATGGTTTAAGGGAACTATAATAGATGCCACCCCAACAAGTAATGCCGTATTGAATTTTGGAGTGTACTAATGCGAAATATACTGACCTTGAGACTGGTAAGGAACATAAACCTCTGAGTAGGTATAACTTTCGATTTGCAGCGTTTGTATACTTGCACAGTTGGGCCATATGATTTTTAAAATTTAGGTACTATCAATTAGAATACCTAAGTACTTATAATTGTCCACAGATTCTAAATTTAAACAAGTGGTCTCGCAATTTGCACTCTCATTATACAACAGATTTAAAGCATTAACACACGTCGCACTATGATATATTATTTTATCTCTAAATGAGTCAAATTTTGGAACTTTAAAAAACATAACATTCGATTTTTCACTCAGAAACATACTGTGTATATCAAACCATCTTCTCAGTTGCCCAAAATCAGAATTCATGAAATTTAATAATGATACTTTATCTTTAGAAGCATAAGAGAGTGCAATGTCATCAGCAAAACCAGTGCACATCCCATTTAACTTTAGCGAAAAGATTGAATTAATATAGGTCAAGAAAAGTATCGGGCCCAACACTGAACCTTGAGGGACCCCACTCGTTACATATAGTGAATCACTAATTCCATGCTTGAGACGAACTATTTGTTTCCTACCAGTAAGGTATGATTGGAACCAATTATTCACAACACCTCTTATTCCTGCAACCTCCAGTTTATACAACAGAAGCTGGTGATCAACTGTATCAAATGCCTTCTTTATATCTATAAAGCTAGCTGACACTAGGCTACTTTGATTTATGTTATCATAAACGGAATTTAGAAATTGGATCAAAGCATCTTCAGTGCTTAAGTTTTTCCTGAACCCGAACTGATTTTTTGACAAGAAACAAGTCTTGTCCAGGAAAGCAATAATTCTAGACTTCATGCATTTTTCTAAAAGTTTTGAGAACACTGAGAGTAGAGCAATTGGACGATAGTTACCTAACACATTAATATCCCCTTTTTTATGAATAGGAATTACATGAGCCAATTTAAGTCTCTCTGGAAAAGTGCTGCACTCAAAGCTCTTGTTGAACAAAAATACTAAAATGGGCAATACATTTTTAGCTATTTTTTTCAAGACAAATGAGTTAACTTCATCATCTCCGCACGAATATTTATTTTTTAAATTTCTAATTGTTACCTCCAATTCATATTCAGTAATAGGATTTAAGAAGATAGAGACAGGCTCAATATGATCATATACTAATGTAGAGTCAGTTAAAGGATTAAAGGGTGCGCAAATTATATCTTGTTTAATATTATTTGCAACCTCAACAAAATATTTATTGAAATTATTCGCAATTCCATCTGAGTTGATTTGTTTTAAAAAACAATTACTATTCTGTTTCCTTTCCCCAATAATTGAATCAACCAATGTCCATTGAGATTTAATATCATATTTTGAATCCAAAAATTTGGTTTGATAGAAATTAGACTTTGCCTGTTTAATCTTTAGTTTTAAATCTCTCGTCATCTTCTCGACTTTAGCTTTTAATTTACAATTAGTAGGATGCCTATTTAGCTTTTTACTTAATGCGTTTTTTATTTTAATTTCTTTTAAGATGCACTTGGTCATCCACTTTTTAATGGGTGTATTTTTCTTACAACTTAGGTTTCTATCCGATTTGCTAGAGTTTACATGATATACCAGGATATCTACAAATTTATTAAACGCAATGTTAATATCACTCTCCGAATACACTTCGCTCCAAGTTTCTTTAGCTAGGCCTACATTTAAACTATAAAAATCAATTATTTTAAAGTTATTTCGAACTTCATCAGGCTCGAAACTATTCGAGCCTGAGATTATATTCAATGAAATAAGATGGTGATCTGTAATTTTATTGTCATGTGATTCAGATTCAAGCTGGAAATTATTACATGGTTTAACCCTAACAAACAGATGGTCGATACAAGTGGAAGATGTTTTTTGAATTCGGGTTGGGACATTAATAAGCGATTGCAGACCGTAAGAGTTCATCATACCTAGATACCTTAATGCTATTTCGTTATCGTCTATAGTATTTAATAAATTTATGTTGAAGTCACCCGTTACGATTAGATTTTGGGCACTAATCCTAGATATTAATTGTTCGAATTCTGCTATAAATAAGTTCGCATCAAATTTATGGTAACGATACACTCCTAGAACATTAAACTGGTAACTTTATGGTAACGATACACTCCTAGAACATTTAACAATTCGTTGATTTCTGAATTAATTTTGCTTTTATCCAACAGGGCTAACGAAGGACTTGAATTTCGTGTAATGGATCCAACTGAATATAAATTTGTAATCGGATCAATTAATTTACCCTTTCTAATATCAACTACTAACCCGGTTGATTTTAAAAAGTCTGCACCGATTATTGGCATAGATACATCAGCAACTATGAAGGACCATTTGAACACCCTACGTAAACCAATATTTAGTGAAATTGTCTGTGTTCCGTAGGCTTTAATTTTGGTACCATTGGCTGCATAGAAGTGAAAATCCGGTTCATTAACCTTTTTATTACTGAAATTTGCTGGCAAAACGGAAACGTCTGCACCTGTGTCTACCAAAAATTTTCTTTTAGAATTTTGATCCAAAATAAGTAGACGATTTGCACAAATTTCATCAACACACGTCTCAAAATGCTGACTAGAATTTAGTTTTTTGAATTTTGAGATTTTCCAACAATAAACTTATCATGAAAGCGACAACCAGAAACACACTTCGTTGCCTTATCTTTAAAGCGTCGATGATAGAAACATTCGGTTTCATCATACGTTCGCTCTCTAGATTTTGACGAATTTCTAGATGTGTTATGCGGACTATGAGTTCTTCGTGATGTGCTACGTAAAGCGGATACTTCCATTAAAATATCCTTACGGAACTTACACAACATCTCACGCAACTCATTTTTTGTCGACGATGATTCTTTTTGCTGGCTTGTGTACGATTTGTCACTTATTTCCATTACGTGCTGCTGTGACATGGTTTCAATTAATGCGTCTGCTCGTTCTGCCAACTTTCCTAATGAAACGTCATTTTCAAACGGGACTAATACCAACTGTACCTGTTGCGGTAACCTTTGCAACCATAATCGCCTAACCGTGCCTTCTTCAAAATGCTCTCCTGCATTCATATGCATTTGCTCCAGCAATTGTGATGGTTTCTGGTCTTCTAAACGTAGTCCGTGCAACAAATTATTTAATTTTGAGCGTTCTGATTCTCCTAAAACTTTAATTACTTCCTGCTTAAAAAACGTATAAGGTTGTTTTCCCTTTTTTTTATAATAAGATTGGCAAATCTATTGTGCAACCTAGCATCTAATGCACCAACCGCATGTGAATACCTCGTAGTCTCTGTAACAATGTTTGCTACCTGGAACTGCTGTTCCAAAATAGCAAACCAGACCTCGGGATTCTGCGCATATAATGGTTGAGGTGGCTTAAATGCTACATGTGCAATCTCTTTTTGCGAAATATTTTTTGTCGCTTTACTTTCGCTATCTACAATATTTTCACTACAAGAGTTTTCACTAGAAGATGCTTCCGAAGCATGGGAATCTTTCAACTGTGCATTTAGAACAATTCGAACCTGATCTTGCACTAGTGAACACAATTGTTCACGAGTCCCGTAAAACACAAACCGACCGAAATTTATATTTTCCTCCCTAAAACGGTTTAATAACAGTCCGATATGTCAGGAAATCAATTTATTGAATTGAGTAACATTTGAACCAACTTTAAACTGAATTTAGACCGAAATGTTTACCAAAAACCGTCTTGTAATGTTGGTTTAGCGACCGCAATGAAATCACGGTCCAATAACACTCCATAGTAACCCAAAATCAAAATTTTGCCTTAGTTGTATTTGAGTCAACCTTAGACTTGATTTAAACTGAAATTTTGACCAAAACCGGTCTTCCATGGTCGGTTTATCGGCTGGCTGTAGCATACGTTTGTTCATTTGCCATATCATTTACATTTTTTAGCCGGTTTGGTTGTGATTGATATAATAATACAAATAAAATTAAAATTAATTATTAGTATTTGATTTAAATTTCAATAAGTGCATCAGTATCATTAAATTTAATGAACGTACTATAAGTATTCAATTTATTTAAGTAAGTATATAGTTTAATTGAATTAATTTAATAATTTATAATTATCTATGCATTTTTTGGGGGCACAAAAAGACGCCATAACTCAAGTAGCTAATTGTTCTAAAGTTTTCATTGAATAAGGTTTGTGTGCAAAAAAGTGAAAAATTATCATTAAATTATGTATCAAATGTGATTGTATGTATGTACATAAATTAGATTGTGTAAAAAAGTTCATAAATTAGATTGCGTAAAATATTTTCGAAAAGTTTAAGGCGTCCAAAATGGCACCCAAAAATTGCATTTGATTAATTTTTTATTTTGAATTTTTTTTATTTTTTAATACGTTAATACGTACTTTAATAAGTTTACGAAAATTTATACGAATACTTTTTATCTGTTTAATTTTTAGATTTATCAGGTTTTGTGACATTGAACGCGATCCAAGACGTAATTTTGGAGGTATTAAAACGACGGAACCCAAAGGCTATATTGTAACGCAGGATGATGTTTGTCACGCAGTACAGGAGTACCTTAAACAAGTTTAATAAAACACTACTTACAAAATACCATTTATTATGAATTAAACTATTATATTATATGTATATAAATAAAAATTGTGAAAAAAATGTAAATACATAAATTACTTGTGTCTTCAATTTTTAAACTAAACCATTAATTTTATACTTACCAAAATCAGTCTGTAGATCACTGAAATACAACCGAGGAAGTGTTACTAAAATTAGTTGATGTACGACGGGTTTACAACGTACATTTAGGTGGGTCTTTAGACATACTTGATCAGTCCTGTGAGAGACTGAACAAAATCTTAAACAAGTCTACGAATGACTGACTTTCGTCTACTCATTATACACCCAGATATTCGGTCGGGCGAAGACTGGAAGCATCCACGCTTTTTGACTGTCTAATAACCATCTAAAAACAGGCATTCGTTCCCGACCGAAATTGATTTTGAGTCATATGTTGGTCCTAAAATGGTAATTGTGTTTCACGGGAGTCAACGTGATCATTTCGTTACTAGAAAATAAAAGATTTTGCCTTTCAGAGGAGTGTACATAGGTGGAATTCGTTTCCTCGTCGTCGGTATCGATACCGCGCACAACGAAACGAAAAACGAAACTTAAAAGTAGAAAAAAGATGAACAAACAAAAAAAACGCAAGAAATACTGAACATTGTTATTATTTGAATAATTTTAATTTTTTATTTATTTTTTAAATAATTTTTAAATAGTTTTTAATTTAAATTTTTTTTTTAAATAATTTTTATTTTTGTAATTTTTTAGACGACGCAAAAAATGTGTAAAATGGAGTACGTTTTATAAAGAATACATAAATGGTACTTACAATTTTAAATTTATCGTCTTATTATACGGGATGATTGGAAAAACTCCCGGCTGCTTACAAACAATGTTTCCTTTTTGAAGCGGATTTTATTTAATACAGCTATGTTTAACGGGTGATCCGTTGAATGCCTGTTGCTGCTTCCGAAACCAATGCTCCCTCCCAATTTGCTGTTGATATATTAGTTCCTCGTTTATCGTTGCGAATACATAGACGGCAAACTGCTTCCTCGGAACATATAATATTTTTTAAATTTTAGTCATCCAAAAATTTTACGGATGACTTGAAGTATTTTGTGCTTGCTAATAAATATTAGCTGGTGACCCCGGTGGAACTATAACATCACGTCGGGGTCACCAATTTAGAAGATTAAATTCATTATTCAATTTAGACAATGAATAATTATAACTTTTCTTTAACAGCTCGGCATCAGCTCTTCTATACTGATGTATAATGCGAGACAGCAACTTTTACTTTTCTTATTAACATTCACTTATATAATTTTTATTAATAAATATACACATTGATTGTATTAATTAAAAAAGCTTTTTATTTAATATTTTAATTAATTATATTAGAAATATATTTCCACACGAATGTGTCTTCACTATTTCTCCAATGATTTTATATAATTTACAATATGGAATCTAATTCCATTCGTTATGAAATTTAATAACAAACTCTGGTTTTGAAAATTTAAAACAAAACTTATATACTAATTTTTCTGGTATACAACCTGGCTAAGGACTCTATGTTTCAGCAGTTTAACTAAGGCCAGATTGTATACCAGTTATAACAATTGTACCAATTATATTTCTCTACAAAACGCATCCATTATACCATTTCGAAATGTCATGAATTAGACATTTCTTAACCGATAATATGTCATAACAAACAACAACAACAAATCAAACAACAAGGTAAATAATTTAATTATAAAAAAATAAAACTTAATAGAAATAATTACAAAGTTTAATAAATTTATTTTTATATTAATATTTACAGAGATATGCGACAACAAGAAAATGGTACACCCATAGATACACTATATTACAATTGTTAAATTTTCACGCCATTATTCCTTTCATTTATGAAAATTTAGCGAACTCAAGCCAAAAATACAAAAAAAAAATTGAATGACAAATACTTGTCATAAAACAGCAAAACGATTGTTCAATTTACTTTTTAAGCAAAATATTTTATATTTGTAGGTTGGTCGTCTGCGGACCAAGTAGCGCAAAGATAATAATATTTTAATTCGCAGGGGAATTTTTTGATTGGGTTAGCGCGCGGATCAAAAATTATAAATTTTCGCTCGCAATCGTGCAGTCGGCTTAAAACTAAAAATTGTAAAATTGACAACTAGGTATTTTGACATTTATGAGTATCGAACGAACTTCTTCTTCTCTTCAGTAACTCAATTAAATGAAGAGTAACTCAATTTCTGAAGTAAAGAGTTGTTGCCCTTAAGTTGAATCGAACGCGCCTCAAATGTGGAAAATGTTGATCAATTGTAAAAGGTTGTGATGTTTTAAATAAATCAGCGTTGAAATTTGATTAAAATCTTGCCCAGTTTCGGTGAAATCACGATCAAACTTTTGAGAAATTTCCAACTTCAAATCGGATTTGCTCATAATTTCTAGTTAAACTTGACATTATAAGCAACGGTGATTAAATCCAATGAAATTCAGGCGAAAAAAAAATTTTGTTTCTGTTCAAAGTTATCAAATCTTCCAGGTGGAAAACATCAAAACGATTACGGTGCGCAAATGTTGAAAATTTTGATTAATTGTGAAAGGTTATGAAGTTTTAAATTTATCTGGAATCAACGCTCAATTTTTGAGCAATTTCCAGCTTCAAATCAAAATCTGCAGTTTCTTTAACAAATTGGTTGTTTATAATTTAATCTTCAACATGGTATTCTAACAAGGCTAACCCTTTTCCGTTTTCTTCAGAAACAAACTAATTTCGGTGCTCACATTTTAAAAATGTTGGTGATAGGTTATGAAGTTTTGAATAAATCGGCGTTTAATGGAACATGGAACGTGCTTAGACTTTTTATATACCTTAAGATCACCTAAACATTTTAAACCAAGCAATTCAAACATAATATGTACTACCACTATTAGATATTCGATAATCTGGAAGTTGGTCCATGAGATCAGTAATGATAACACTATCCATTATAGAGGACATCAAAACGGAGGGAAATTTTAAGTTGGCTTTTTCATCCATTTGTGCATGAAGCAACGCATTATCGACTTACGCCCTACCAATATGCTGATATAACCGGTCAAGGCGACTGTTCGAGTGCAAATTTTTGCGCGAATATTAAGATTCCGCTAATCAAATTACGCCAGACGACGTACATTGTGCTCAACAAATCGGTGGAAAAGTATGATCCTAAATATTCGCACAAAAATTCCACTCACTCGAACAGTCGCCTCCACACCACACTACACATAAGAAATTTAAGACCTCGATCGTTAATGTACATGCACCTACCAAAGGTAAATCAAATGATGTCAAAGATCCATCGTGGGCAAATTTAATGCAAAAATCGGTAAGAGTACAGCAAATACAATGCAAATCGATCCTGACAGCTTGTTCAGCAGTGGCCAATGCGCCCCAACTGGCAATAATGTACAATTTAACTGTATCATGTACGTTTTCTCCTCATAAGAGAACTCACAAATAAAAGTGGAGATCGAACGATGGAAGAAAGCTACGAATGAATAAGTGCAATGAAAGAAGCGCGAACATATGAGCAAAGTATCAAAAACATCAGCTTCCAAGCAGAACAAGGAACTCAAGAGACTAATTTACTAATGCCAGGAATCTCATTAATAACTTGCACGAACTGCACAGAACTGAGAATAAATCTACTTATAATAACAACAGCTGAACCGCGTGAGGAAGTGTTTGTCAAATATTCCACAGTAGAGGAAGCAGAAACAGCATTAATAGATTGGAAAATGAGAACACACTGGGTCCCCGGGCATCCCCGCAGAATTATTTAAACAACGATTCATTGTTCGTGCATCAACTCTATACAATCTCATCGCTACTATTTGGAACCAAGCGCAGATCCCGAAGAATTGGAAGGCCATGCCTATATGTCTGCTGCATAAAAATGAACCGTCCAAGGTATACAGTTTTTTATTGCATGGCTTTATAGAACACTTCCTATAAAGCACTGACACCGAAAACATCATCGACTTTCATTTAAACCGACCAACCACTGACCAGTGTATCATCTTGAGAATGATTTTGGAAAAATGTTGGTAGTACAATATTCGCATACATCAACTATAGATAGGTTTTTTGCAGCCATTTGGTCCAATTCCAGAGAGGAAAACCTTGACAGCGCTAGCGAAGCGAGCTACAAGCAAGCCTACATAATATAATATCGAAATTTGCGCCTAAATCCTTTTATGGGATGCGATAGCTGGGCATGAAAGTGAAAGGCATTAGAAATATCGATAAAAATGGGGTTTCTCCCGGTAATTAACCGGGAGATAATTTGACGGGAGGGTAATTTCGAGGGCATTGTCTGTCCGTTTTTCGTATTTGCGTATTTTTAACTCTTTAACTGTTTAATTTTGTTTCTAAAAATTTTACTCCCTGTTTCACTATGTTTCAGCGAAAATGATAATACAAGCTATTGTGAATTAAAATAAATAAAGTTACCAGACTAACGCATATTCTAAAATGTAAATTTTTTAAATGATCTTTATTTGTCAAGTCGGTGAAGTTAGCCCGATCCCGAATTTTTTGGTGGATTTCTTGGATAAGTCTAGCCATCCCGAAAAAGTGTAAATACATTAAAAAATGTAGCACCATCCCGAAAAACTATTTATACATGAGAAAAAATAATAAAATACAAAAATAAATTTAATTTAAAAAAAAACACTGGTAAAACTTTTTTTTTTTAATATATTTAACCCGAATAGCGATAATTTGTGTAGTTACTATGGGTCCACATTAAATTCTATACCGTAATACCTGCTGGAGATAAAGCCACCAAGTGGCATATACGGCCAGACAGGTCAGGATATTAGCTAAGATATAGAATTGGGACCAAGTTCATATCAGGTGGAAATAATCTTTTTTTAAAAGAATATGAACTTGGGGCCAATTATATATCTTAGCTAGTATCCTGACCTGTCTGGCCGTATATGCCGCTTGGTGGCTTTATCTCCACCCAGCAGGTATTACGGTATAGAATTTAATGTGGAACCATAGTAACTACACAAATTATCGCTATTCGGGTTAAATATATTAAAAAAAAAAGTTTTACCAGTGTTTTTTTTTAAATTAAATTTATTTTTGTATTTTATTATTTTTTCTCATGTATAAATAGTTTTTCGGGATGGTGCTACATTTTTTAATGTATTTACACTTTTTCGGGATGGCTAGACTTATCCAAGAAATCCACCAAAAAATTCGGGCTCGGGCTAACTTCATCGACTTTATTTGTCCTTCTTCAGGAAAAAAATACAGTTCATTGGCCTATTCCACACACAGATTCAGCTTCGGACTTCAAACTATGTCGTAATAGATAATGCCTAGTTTTAGTAGGTAAAAGGGGAAATAAAGGAAGGTGAAGTGGTCTTATGAAGCCGTGTGTGGAACAGGCCATTCGTTGAATAATGATACGAATGTAATTTTTTTATCTTTATGACGAGTATACTCGACATTATGCGAAAATTCTTTGTTTCATTCTGAGGAGTATACTCGACATAAACAATTAAATGGTTAACATATTAAAGACGATATGTGATGAACAACATAACCATAAAAACGTGAACTTATGTTATCCGCCTTCATCGTGTTAAGTAGAAAAATATAGGAAATGGCGCAGATGGATAAAATAATAAAAATGCAGTAAAACAGATCACAAGTATAGCGTAGTTTGATTTTAATGGGTCCCATTTGAAACGCGATATTTTAAAACGCGAATTATCAAAACGCGATATTTTAAAATGCGATATTTCAAAACACGATAGAGTACAAAACGTGATACGGTACAAAACGCGATATGGTACAAAACGCGATATTTCAAAACGCGACATTTCAAAACACTATATGGTACAAAACGCGATTTGGTACAATACGAGAGTTTAGGATCGGGTTATATCAGTCGGGTGAAGGCGAAATTTAATTTCAGTTTATAGGAATTTAAAAATCGATAGGAGCCAGAGTATATAGGATCGGTATAAATCGGGTCGCTTCGCAATGCACATTCTGTACCATAACGCGTTTTGAAATATCACGTTGTGTACCATATCGCGTTTTGTACCATATCGCGTTTTGAAATATCGCATTTTGAATATTGCGTTTTGTACCATATTTCGTTTTGTCATATCTCGTTTCGAAATATCGCGTTTTGAAATATCGCATTTCGAGTGGATCCGGATTTTAATAGCGTCGAGCTGAGTTTAACTGCAGCATCTGTTATTAGTGATCAAATTTTTTTTTTAGCGTGAGAAGATCAGATCAATAAATTATTAGTTGTGAAACAAAAGTTTGAACGAATTTTGCCCAGGTAGATCACACATTGTTGTACATAGGTATATGTTCAACGTCAAAATTCTGCTCAGTGGTTATATAGCTTACATAGTTTTTATTTTATCCCTTTTATAATGTAATTTAGAGAATGGACGATAATATATCAACTGACAGGTTTTTTGATTCAGAAGAAGAATATTTGGTAACTGATGTGATTTTGAGACTGAATCACATGACAGCCCATGTTCTATTGTAAAAAAGGCCACGAATAAATATGATATATGATTCAGAAGAAGTTACGAATGGCTCGCAGCCAACCCTTAGTTATCAACTAGTCATGCAGAGGCCTCACGTATGGTGATTTTGCCGGCTAATATTCAGAGAATATTGGGTTGTGGGGATTTGGAGGCTCCTACATCGTGTTTACAGAAAAATTTTAAAACGAAAGTCGCAAATTAAATTAAACATAAAAAACTAGAGGAACGGAATAAAATAATCATAACAAGTGACAAGTACCCAGTTTGCTGAATAGACCTCTCTGAATGACCCATCGACCCCGGAAGGGCGATGCCCAGCCACAACAGCAGCATAAGAGGGTAGGAACTTCTCCTCAACAGACCAGGCCTCTCTTCACCCAGAGAGATCTCCAACAAATGTCCCACAATCCACTCTTCCACGGTTCACATCCGCTAGACTCACCACTCCGACCCTGTGGATGTCTTGCCAAGGAGATGAAGGGGAGTGAGAAGCCCAGTCTGTACATATGGGACCGACATAGAATGAGAATCTCTCCTCATCAGACCAACCCGAAAATAAATTTAGTAATTCATTTTAGAAATAAGAAGAAATGGAAAAATAAACAAATCCGAAGGCCGGGAATCGCTGTATTTTTTTATAATCTATATCTATATATATAAAAAATGAATGTTTGTATATTTATCATATAAATATAAATGTTACCGTTTCACTCCAACACCGTTCAACCGATCGCCATGAAATTTTTACCATGTACAAGTTGTATATCCAGAACCAACCTTACGATATTTTGGAAGGGGCTGGACCCCGGGGTCTAGGGGCTGCGGTACAAATTTTTTCGAAAATTTTAATTTTCTTTAAATATTTCCACGAAAATGAGTTTATGGGGCTGGTTATATGAAATTACGGACATGTTTGAATCCGAGGGGCCCAGCCTTGGATCAAAAATTAATTTTTACATGTATTGATACAAATATTTGATTATTCCAAAATGACTTCTCGGTCGCTCAACTGATCGCCATGAAATGTTTACCATGCAAATGTTGCATGTTCAGGACCAATCTTACGATATTGTGCAAGGGGCTGGACCCCGGAGTCTAGGAGCCATGGTACAGATTTTTTCAAAAATTTAAACTTTTTACGAGAATGAGTTTTGGAAAGGGGTTATATGAAATAAGAGACATGTTCGAATTCGGGAGGTCCGCCTCTGGATCGAAAAATCATTTTTATATGTATAGATACAATTATTTGATTGTTCTGAAATAACGCCTTAGCCGCTTTACCGATCGCCATGAAATTTTTACTATGTACATGTTGCATGTTCAGAACCAAGCACACGATACTTTTGAAGGGGCTGGGCCCCGGGGTCTAGGGGCTGTGGAACAAATTTTTTCTCAAATTTAAATTTTTTTAAGATTTTTTGACGGGAATGACTTTAGGAAAGAGATTATATGAAATTAGTGACATGCTCCAATCCGGAAGTCTACCCTGGATCAAGAATTCATTTTTAAAATGTATAGATACAATTATTTAAATGTTCCGAAATAGCGCCTTAGCCGCAAATTTAGACACCAAAAAGGATATTTAGCGTGCGATTGTTATACACAAATCATACCTCTACTATAATTGATTTAATTATTCAAATTAATTTTATTAATTTAAATTTAAGACAATCTTTCATCACTTTAACTTAAGACAAATCTCTGAACACTTATATTATCCATACTAATAATCCATTTTTGCTGGTTTGACATGTACTGTTTAGTGATATCCTATTTATCATATCCTGTTTTGAAATGTACCATAGTCAGCGAGTTCTAATTTCCACATAACCTCAGAAATAATTAACATTCTATTTTAATCCACTATTGCAACCGGCGGCTTTTAATGAAAATAGTAGTTTCATACTACACGCCAATAGTTTATTACTTTATTTAGTTTATTACTTAAATAATCAATGAATGTTTCATAAAATCCATTCTAGGAAAGGTACTAAAAAATATTATACGTATAAACTAATTTACTTTGAAAAGTACTAGCGTTTTATATTTGAAAATAGCATCTTCTACAAGAAACATCCTCGGATTCAAATAAGTGTATGTGTAAAATTGCCTTAGTTTGAAAAACTTCTTTTGTTTTTCGAAATGTCATTTTCAACCACAGTTTGCGGTAAAACGTATCGAAGTGGACGTAGTTTTAATCGTTTTGAATAAATTAATATTAATTTGTGTTTCGGATGCCGTTGTTCTCGATTAGTTAGCTATATTGCAATAAAATAATTGTTGGTGATTATTTTCCAGGTATTAAATATTATTTCAAGTAAATATACATTTTTATTAGATTTAAGTGTTCAGTTTATAAACGTGTTAATCTATGATTACTTTTTGATTGTAGATAACATTTGATTTTGCTTAAAAAAAAGTCCGTAAAGACATTTTCAAACACAGTTCGCGGTGAAACGTATCGAAGGGAACATTAAAATCGTTTTGATAAATTAATACTAATTTTTGTTTTAAATGCCCGTCAGTCCTGATTAATTAGCTACACGTTTCATTTTTGCTTAAAAATGCCACCGAAAAAAAGATCAATTGGACAGGTAGCTGCAAAGTCGAAGAAGATTAGGGCCGCAAGGGTGGCTGAATTAAGCAAACAGTATGAAACACGACTTGCAAACGTTCGAAGCAGTACATCTTCTTCTAGAGCTAATGAAACAACTAAACAGCGTGAAACACGACTTGAAAATGTTCGAAGCAGGATGTCTTCTTCTAGAGCTACTGAAACCATTGAACATCGTGAGGCCCGGCTGGAAGTCGATCAGTTACGATATGGACGATTAATAGAAACTTTTAGAAGTGATTTAAAGTTAGCAGCATTCAATTACGAGAAAGACTATGATTACAATGTTTCAATTGGGCAAATGAAAACATTTCTTTGTATTGTCATGCCTTAAAGTTTCACAATGAATCGCTTGGAATGTGTTGTTCAAATGGAAAAGTGAATTTGCCTCCTCTGAATGATCCACCTGAACCTCTTCTAGCTTACGTCTCCGGAACTACTGAGTTATCCAGACATTTTCTACAAAATATTCGAAAATACAACTCATGCTTATATACAACCCGTGCAACGCCGGGTAACTCAGCTAGTATGTATATAAAAATGGTGTAAAAAAATATGTATGCGCATCCGTTGAGAACGGCAGAACCGATTAGGCTCAATCTTTTTTTGTTGTGTTCGCAATTACCAGGAGATGGTTCTTACGAGAGAAATTTTTGAAAAAAAGCAATTTTTTTATGAAATCGGCGCTTGGGTTGGGAGGTACTGTATTCGAATCCCACCGGAGGCTGCATCCAAACTACTATTTTGTTTTTTATTCAATCTATTTATTTTATCTATTTACAAGTGCATTCAGTTCCCCGTTCGTTTGACGTTCGCTATGACGATTAACAAATCACAAAGTCAGTTTGCAAAACCCAAGTAAATTTTCGAAAGACGCATAAGTTTGAATCGACCTTTTATTCACCTTTCAATACATTATGGCACCTTTCTGGTTGCGTTCGTTCGTTCATTCCGACAATTTTTTCCACCAATCATATTGCTCAAAAATGACGATTCTGGATTTGGTACAAAAGATGATTGGTCGAACAAATGACCGAACGAACGAACGCAACCATAAACCTACCTTTAGTATTGAATTCGGTGAAAAAGTGAATGGAATGGCCACTCAATCGTCTAACTAAAACGTCTATTGAGAATTGAGTTGAGTTGTTTGATTTTTCTCTCATCAAAATCAATTTTCGTGAAGGACAAAAGTGTTTGTTCGGACGAAGTAATTTGGGCCAAAACAAAGTTCGTCGGGTCAGCTAGTTTATAACAGAAGAAGAAGCGGAAAAGAGAAAGGAAGTAATTACTAATCCAAAAACCACAAAATTTTTGGGACGAGACTAACGTGCACCAAGGTCGCGCGCACGACCACTGTGATGTGGTGCTTGATTACAAAAATATTCAAATAAAATTATTAAATAAAAAATTAAAGATATAAAATGTGAAAATTTGGAGATTAAAAATTAAAATTGAAATTTGAAAATAAAGTCAAATAAAAATTTGTAAATAAAAATTGAAAAAAAAAACTCATAGAAAATTAATAAAAATGAAAAAAAAATTAACTTAAAATTACAAAAAACAAATGATACCTTTTTGACCTTCAGAACTCTTTTCAAACAACATTAACAAATGGCCACGTGGTAGGCCACCTGTATAACGGTTCCCGCCTTTGTATAAAATTTTGCATGGTTGGGCAACAAAATGTTCGGCGTCCTTCCGCTATTGTAAATTCGTGTATCGTTGCGGCACACCTTTTGACACGAATATTCGTCACGGCCACCGTTATACACGGGCCCCACCAAATACTTCAAATAAATATGCCAATGATAATTTCGGTGACTGTTGGTGGTACAATAAAAAACTCGATGACAAATCACTTTTCTTTTATCCACAATATTACCAAAAAAAAATCAAAGAGTAATGTTAATGAGAAGATTTAACAAAACACTGTATTTTACTGTATTCTACACAAAAAATACTGTCCTATATTAATGCCCAAATAAAACCAAGCATTAATGCCCAATTCACAAAATAATGTATACACCAAATGACAGAACACAGATGGCAGTACCTATTCAATTTTAACGAAATTTATATATTTTTTTTTTCTTTTAAATGAAAAATTAAAAAAAAATAATAATAAATTCAGTTATGTTAGGGCCCTCAAGGTGTCGTTACAAAATGAAGTTACTAGTACTTCGATAAATGTGCAATTTATAAATGAAGATACCGGTATTGGCAATATTTGGACAGAAGGGGAAAAAGATCCTTCAGTTTTTGAATTTCGTGGCAAGGATTAAGGCTTGAATCTTCGGGCAAAATTAATAACTCCAGGTTAGAGAAACTAATCAATATGCTGCAGAAATAATAGGACAAAAAAGGTGGCTAAGAAGTGGTTCCAGAGTCTTAAATTTGGAAGTCACTAATCGCGGAGAAATGAAAAAATTCTACCAATCAACATTATTGGAATAAAAGCGATTTGTATAATTTGCCATTTTGGAGAACTTATATGTGTCGAAACCGATTTCAACTAGTATTACTGCACTTTTCGAATAGCACACACCACGAGAATAGTAAGCTACATAAGATCGAACAACTTGTTAAACATTTTAACGTGATGAATTGTGTATATAATCCTGGAAAATATCTAGTTATTGATGAGTCTTTAGTATTATGGCGTGGCCGACTTTCCTTTCGGCAATATATCAAAAATAAAAGAAGCAAATTTGGCGTAAAATTATTTGAACTATATGAATCGGAGGGTATGATACTACGAATGCAAACTTATTGTGGAAAAACGGAAATTTCTTTCAGACGAGCGGAATCACAGTACTTCGGTTGTTCTTTCTCTTATGGAAGATTTTCTAGAGATTGGCCATGTTTTGTATATGGACAATTTCTACAACTCCGTATCGCTGGAAAAAGAATTAATATTGCACACGACATATATTTGTGGATCTTTACGATTCTATCGGAAAGGTAATCCGAAAGAATTGTTAAAATAAAATGAAGAAGGGGGGAGTACAGTTGGAAGCGATCCCAATCGGTCATTATTTGTAAGTGGAGAGATAAAAGAAACGTACTGATCATATGAAAATGGTTGAAGTTGCTAACCGAAATTAAGTATAATTTGTAATGTAATAAATTTTGTTCGTAGTATTTTTTCAAGTTTTTTACGTTTGTGACCACAAAAATTTACTAATTCAAAAGCATCTTGGCAATGCACATCACTCCGGCAAAGACGAGTATACTCGTCCTTGGCAGCGAATGGGTTAACAGACACATAAATGGTCATTAATCAGATGACTCTATGTTTGAATTAGAAGAAAACTTCGTACAGGTTTTGTTTCATTATAGGACCGGTTTGAAATTAAAAATCACGCATGTATGATATAACATAAAAAATCTTGGACGCAACCAATAATATTTCGTGCTTGTCCATATTACTTGTTGTAAATGTTTAAAAAGTGGTTTCGTTTCGGAATAGTTCGTGCAGACAACAATATTTAATTTTGCACCAAAGAAATCAGCAAGATGTGTGCCATCAACCGGAAAACAACATTACCATTTATGAAATTCATTGCAAAATACCACGCATAACCCAGATGCTCTTAAACAAAACCATATCACAATAAAAATTAAGTTCGCTAAATTGCATAATGTCGAGTGGACATTTACGCAAAACACAATCGCTCGTTGCACGTTCAGCCGGCAGTAACAAAAATTCAATGAAAATAATATTATTCAACCTACACAGAGAGCTTTCATCTTGTTGCTCGTAAACGATGTCTTCTCAAAATTGTTTTCTTCTTGACTGTGCGCGCTTCAGCGTAAAGAAATAAATAACGATCTGTGTACAGTGTGTACATTACAAATGAAATACTTGCACAATTCAATTGTTTAGATTATTTTTTTAAAAAAATGTGTGTACTTTCTTGACAAAAAAAACACATATTCAGATTTATGTACATTCTGGAAGGTTGCAAAGAAGTTATTTGAGTGTGATTTGTTCAAAATTTCAAATATAAGATTTATGCTAATTGAGTTGATACACCTGCTTTGTGTGCGTGTTATCAAATGTTGGCATTTATTGTATACATGTTCATGTCTATAAAAAATTATTAACTGGTGTAAACGAGTGTGTGGAGACTTATGGAGAGTGCACTTATACCAATTTCGAACACGATGAAATAGCTTCGCGTGATTACGACAATTATTATTTGGTTAGTTTGGTTGTTTGTTTACCTAATAGCATCGGTACATACAACTTCACAGAGTGTCGAAACCATCTAATTCTTTAATTTTTTATTTACAGGTGTGTGTATGTGTGTGTAAACATGCCTCAATGTCAACTTGTTTTAATGCATTATGATTTAACTGGTTATAGAATAAAAGAGATTTTCCACAAAATTTATCACAGTAACCTTTCCTGGGTTGGTGTAAAGACACATATCTTAGAGAAATGCTGGTCAGTTCGATCAGGACTTACTGGAGTGGTCATGTTTTGAGCGGATGAAGGTTGGATTGAAAATTTAAGTATATTTGGAGATACCTCTTTGCAGATAGTCCAGCAATTGTGACTGTTAGGGCAGCAAAGGTCAACGATGGGGATAAGGCGATTAGCGATTCACAGGAAGGTTGTCGAGTAATGTGTAACATGTGTATATGTCAAGGTTGCTTCCTTAATTTTTTCGGCTCACACGATTTTTATAAAAATTATGAGGGGATTTCAGGTCCGAGAAGCCGATTGTGGTAAGTCCTGATTTGGGTATGTTGTGAATCCTGAAAATGCATGTAGAGAAACATCCGATTAGTGCTGGGTTCCATTTTTTTAATTTTCGGCACGCACGATTTTGTTCAAAATTATCAAAATTGGTAAAGGAGAGACACCAGTTGCGGGCAATCAATTCCGATGAGTTTTAATTTTGAGAAAATTCATTTAGTGGGTCTTACGGGTTTTCTAATGGCTTGCGTAGCGATAAGTCCTAATTTCGGGAAAATCCGATTAGGAAGTCTTTAGTTGAGGAATTTCGTTGCACGATCCTTGCGTTATGATGTTGCACTATGTTACTTGATATCTTGTTGAGGAATGTTGTGTGATGTTCCACTTAGTTTGCGTCATGTCGGGTTGGGGTATTTATTTTAATATTTTTTTTTTTTGGTTGAACGATTTTGATAAAATTTTGCGAGACTAGGTTTCAAATGCAAGGAAACGATTAAAGTAGTTCTGATTTCTGGATAGTTCATTCTGGAGTCTTTCGGATGTTCCATCATGTTGCACCATGACACAGAAAGTAACACCATTCTGCGTGATGTTGCACATTGCTCCGTTATGGTGCACATATCGACTGATGCTGCACTATATGGTGCACGAGTTTGTACTATGTAGTTTCAAGTTCGGTTTTGCGTTTTTCAATATTGGTATAGTATATTTCACTTCAATTCACTTGATGCGTCCGGTGGCTCACAAGATTTTCGGATATTTTCGAGTACCAGAAATGAATGGAGATGGGTCTGGATTTCGGAAAAATTAATTTAGGGAGTTATCCGGTGGGAACTGGTTTCCCATGCTTATTTTCGAGTAAGTATTAGTTTTGTTTTTAGAAAAGTTGTTTTTTGTGTTATTTTACAGAAAATTCGAGAACTAATTTGACATGCTGTTCTAAACAAGAATTCATCTTGCGTTCTTTTTTCATGTATTATTGATACCGTATTAAATTTGCGAAACAACATTTGAATAAAATGAAACGCTTATCTGAAACGCAGTTTCATTATATAACCACCAATGATATAGGGTTAATTTTACTACCCTCTACCTGCGATTGGTTGGATTGTCGTAAATTGTTTATTAGGGTACAATTACAATAATAGTCTGTAGGAATTTCCAGAAAAATTTATAAGTCTGGTTTATTCTAGGTGATGATGTTTAAATTGATTTTTTGAAAAGATTTCAGTGAAATGAGTCAAATAGGATCAGTTGCAATCGGATATTTACACTGTTAACATCGTAAACGAAATATCGCGTGACAATTTTTTAAAATGCCTCCAAGAAAAAAACCAAGTAGTGAAACACGTGCGCTTATAAAAGATTACTATACAACTGGCATAAGTAATTGACAGATTGCCAAAAAAATGGAATTAGACCACGCTACGGTCGATTGTAATGTTAAAAAATATCAGGAAAAAGACAGTTTTTTAATAAAAGACGTAGTGGAAGACCAAGAGCGACAACATCTGTAGATGATCATAGAATAGTGATTACTAGCAAGACGAATAGACACAAAACAGCCCCGGAAATAATCGCAGAATTAAATATTGGTCGCCCAAAACTAGAACGTGTTTCTACGGTTAATCGTCCTCTACAGAAATCTGGACTCCATGGCCGTGTTGCTATTAAAAAACCATTACTAGTAAACAAAATAAGCAAAAGCGACTTAAATGAGCCCGTGAACATCGACATTGGACGATAGAAGATTTCAACAAGGTTTTATGGAAGGATGAGTACAAATTTGAATTTTCGGTACCCGAAGACTAATATTCGTGAGAAAATCTTTTTGTGAACGTGCCAGTAAATAGTGTATTGCCGCTACCGTAAAGGATGGAGGCTTTTCAGTGATGATTTGGGACTATTTTGCTGGTCCTAGTGTAGGCGATGTTGTGAAAAATGACGACACACTAAGAAAAGAAGAGTACCGACAAATTTTGGAGCACCACTCAATAGCTTCAGGAATTCGACTTTTGAGTGAAAATTTTATCTTTCATCAAGATAATGATGCAAAATATTCATGTAAATTATATAAAGGCAACAACAAATAAAATTATGGAATATACTCCCTCCCCCCGAGCATTGACTTGGACCCTATTGAGTTACTATAGGAAGAATTGGACCGGGAAGACAGCAATTAGCTCCAACATTAGCTACTGTTATGTGGAACAAACTTCAATCAATTTGGAACTCAATAACGCCAGAAACTCTGGCAAAACTTATTGCGAGAATGCCTCGATTGTTCAATCAACGGGAGGGCACATAAATGAAAGTGAAATTTAAACTGAGCATTTTAATTTTGACATTTATTTAGTATATTGTCATTAATAAATGTGTGTATGTATCTAAAAAATACCAATTTTCATATTTTTACTAAGTTTTTATATGTTTTATGCTGTTCTTGACAGTGCCTAAACACTTTTGAGCGGTAGTGTAAATGCATTTTCACGCATCTTAAGTTGATAGTTCTAGATTGCTGTATAGAATATTTTTAAGAACAGGGGAAGTAGCTGGTGAATAAACTATCGCTCCAGAAAAACAGGCACAAGCACATCTAAAATTTTTGAAGAAAATTTAAAATTTTCAAAATTCGCAATCTATTTGGAAATTAACAATAAAAACGGTCAGCTATTTGGGAAAATAACTCAAATTTAAAAAACTCTATGCTCTCAGGCATTTAGGATTGCTGATTTTTGAATATTCTATAGAGAATTATCGTTATCGAGTTTCCAAAATTTTTTTTTGTGTTCTAAATGCCAATCGTCCTAAATATCGTCACCGTCATTCTGACCACATAATATTTTCGTTAAAGAGTATAAGGCTCGTCGCGAAAGTTTTCGTCATCAAAATCTAGCACAATTTCTGGAATAATTACAAATGCCATTGCCAGTCGACTTTAGCATCTCATATATGAGAAAAATCTAACTATATTTTAGCAAAATGTATGGCAATGAAGTATGTCCCAAATAACAAAAATAAACCTGTATTAGTATATACACTGTTAAAAAAAGATAATACAATGAAATGAACCTAGTTTCCAAATATCGTTTTTAGTTCTGCTAAATTTAGTCGATTTTATTAGCTTGCGTAATTCTTGTTAAAATAAAATCTGGTTATCGTAAACTTTGTCGGAAAAATCACCTATGTAAAAATAAGAGCTTTTGTTGACAAAAATAAATTAATTAGGTGCAATTTCCAAACGATACCGAGAATAAGATATCATTTTTAGTTGTGGAAAATGAAGACGAGTTTATTGGATTGAATAAAATTTGTTTAGATAAATTCTGAATATCCTAGAGTTTGTCGGAAAATTTCACTAGATCCAAATGTTAGCTTTATATACTAGCCAAAATGTCAATCTCACCTGTACGTGCGGTGCTCCCTGCAAATCAACCAACGAGGCTCTGGCGACCGAAGAACGGCGGGATAACTGAACACTGAGAACCTAGCAAATGATTTTAGCTCTTTTGAACCACTACAAATTGCAATAGTTAGGTTTACAACATCTGCAATAGTCTGTTCTTAAAGCAATGAAGTTACAGCAAACAGAATTTTATAAAACATGGAACTGAAACCACTCGGTTGGCTTAACAACCCTCTAACAATGCCGCCTCAAACAATGTTTTATTAAGACAACCATTCAGATGCCCATTCGTTATCTAAATTTATCTAAACAAAACTGCTTAAACCAATAAAATCATTTTGAGAAAGGAAATCGAATCGGATGATCCTGTTCTCAATTTGGATACGGCTGTTGTCTGTTATCCTAAAGCTATCATTTCCAAGTAATGGAATTTTTCGACCAAATCTACGACATTTAAAATATATCTCGAAATCGATTTGATTAGAGAGAGCAAAACACGATACCTATCCCCTAGATATGGAAATTGCTTCAGATTGATTTGATTGTGTCAACCTGAAGCTAACATTTAGACATAGTGAAATTTTCCGACAAACTCTAAGATATTCAGAATTTATCTAAATTAAAACTACTCAAACTAATAAAATCGATTAGATTTGCGAGAGCAAAAAATGACACCTATTCCCTAGATATGGGAATGGCTCTAAATTTATTTGATTCTGTCAACCTGAAGCTAACATTTGGACAAAGTGAAGTTTTCCGACAAACTCTAGGATATTCAGAATTTTGCGAGAGCTTAATGTGTTTTATTTGTTCTCGATTATTTGTCACTCTTTCTTTCATCTTTGCAAAATACATAAATCGAATATGAAAAAATGTGGCACCTATTTCCGTCTCTTTCTATTATTATATAGTTATTTTGCAAATATTTTATTTTAACAGTGTAAATACTAATACTGTTCTGCATTAAAAATTTCTAATTGGATTTGTATATGTACACGGGATTTTTTTTTGGGACAAACTTCACAACCGTCAAAATGTTGTGTTAATTGCAGCTGATAAAAACATTTCCAGCCAGGCGTTGGTAGCTCCACCTTCATTGGAATGTGTATACCTGTACAACTTAACATATTCTGTCAAACTACTATAATCGTTACCATCTACATACCACCGCGAACTAGTTTAGAATTGTATTCAATATCTACTGCATTTATATGTGCAATCTAATGTGTAAATTTGATAAGATGAGTACAAATTTTATCGTAACCGAAGATTTCAACCTACCATATGGGTTCCTGATGATGTACGTGATTTTTAGTACCAACTAGATGCTGTGTCTATGTGTGGTTTAAATTCAATTAATTATATTTAAGTTCGCTATAGCATTGATGAATTTATACCTAAAAAAAAATTACATCGTTACCAAGTTATTCACCTCAGATTGAGATTTCTGAGCTCCAGTTGATGGCATTTGCACAAGCTTTGAGAGCTGTTTTAAGTTGGCGGAAGGTCTCAACCATACCGTTTGCTTGTGGATGATAGGTAGTGGTCTGTATTCGATGTGAGCCTAAGAGTTGCATAAGCCCAGCGAATAGTTTGGACTCAAACTGTGTGCCTTGATCGGTCGTAATGTCGACCGAAACATGTCTTTGTGCGGAGATGTCTTTTGTGCAGTAGGCTTAAAGCCCACCCGTAAAACGATCAACGCAGGTTAATATATATGTGAATCCATTAGATGGTGGAAGTGGTCCAGCAATATCTAAATGGACATGTTCAAATCTACCTGGTGGAATTTGAAAATTACCGTGAGGTGATTTGGTATGTCGTTGTATTTTGCATTTTTGGCAAGATAAACAAGATTTCGCCCAAAGGGTTACATCTTTGTTCATGCTGGTCCAAAAATACCTTAAAGTGACGAGCTTGCAAGTTGCTCGAACACTTGGGTGTGAATTATTATGCAGAGTGTCAAAGATAGTTCGACGCAATGACTCGGAAATGTATGGGCGATTGTTGCACGTAGATATTTCACAGTAAATTGGCAAATCGGCCAATGGAAATTTATATAATTTCCATTTGGAGAGAGTAATTCTTGAAGTTCTTGATCGCTAGCTTGATCGTTTGCGATCGTTGTGATGTCGTAGCGTGTTGCGGCGGAGGCAAGTTCGTGGTCGGAAGTCCGAAATAGTGGATCGGCGACCACATTGTGTTTGCCTTGAATGTGTTGTATGTCTGTCGTAAATTGAGAGACATAATCTAAATGGCCTTGGATTTCGTTCTGCTTTAGAGGTAATTGCTCAAGTAAGTAAGCGGTTTGTGGTCGATGAATATTGTGAATTCCCACATTGAATATCAAATGCAGATTATTTTCTTTCTGCATCTGATAATATATGTTGGATGCATCAGTCGTGATGCTATATTAGGTTGCATAAAAGAGCAACATTTTCCAAGCTGTTCTTGAGCTGAAGGAATGCTTTTTGACATTCTTCAGTCTATGAAAATTTTAGAGGCGTTTTGTGCTTTTTAAGTAGACTTCCCAAATGCGTGTGAATTGGGGCAAGTACTTCTGCAAGCTTTGGTATAAATCGGTGGTAGTAATTTACCATGCCGACGAATTGTTGTATTTATTTAACGCTTTGAGGTGCTGGAAATTCTCTAATTACATTAATTTGTCTTTTGAAAGTCAAGATTATTTGTCCCAAATACACATTTTGCTGTGTTAATATTGACACCGTACTTTGATAATTTTTGGAAGAGTTTTTCCAAATGAAGGTTGCTTCTCGTCTTTTGAGGCTATGAGAATGTCGTTGAAATGTTTGTGCGGCATTTCTAAGTCCAAATGGCATTCGGGTGAATTCGAATAGACCAAATGGTGTGGTAATTGCGGTTTTGTTAATGTCGTCAGGAGCAATCGAAATGAAGTGGTATGCTCTGATGAGGTCAATTTTGGTGAAAATTGTGCAACCATGTAGTTGCATGGCGAAATTTTGCATGTGGGGATAGGATACGGTCAGGAATTGTGACAGCGTTAAGCCTTCTGTAGTCAGCACATGGTCTCCAGTCGTTGTCCTTCTTATTCACCATGTGTAGCGGACATGATACTGCTGAAGCTGATGGTCGGCAGATTTCTAGTTCCACCATGTGTTGGAATTCTAGTAAAGCTGCTTTCAATGTCAATGTCGAGTAATTTGGTACCATAAGTATTTATTGTGGTACCATTAGCTGCTGCCAGAAATAAGTTGGGATTTTTGATTTGTTGCGTAGCAGTTATAATTGCGGTACGGGATTACGCTTAGATCAGCGCCGGTAGTTGTGGTTCGGACCTAATTTCTTCGTATATTTTGAAATTGTTCAAATATCAACTTTGCTATCCCTTGAAATTATTATTTGAAAAAATCCTTAAATACTTCAGTTTTTCCACAGAGATGGAAAGTATCTTCAATTACTCCAATCTATAAGACAGGTGATCAATCTAATAAATCTAATTACAGAGGTACTTCTATTTTATCATCACTCCCTAAACTCTTTGAGGCCAATTTGACAAGATCCATTTATTTTCTACATGAATTCAACATGGTGTTTTCAGAGGTACTCGTAGATCTACAACAACAGTTTCAACGTGAAATTGTTGATACGTTTGAATCGCATAGTTAACTTGATGTCGGCAACACCAAATTATCATATATAAACTCAAGATATTTGGACTTTCTGAAAAATTAATTAATTGGGTGGGTGGGGTCATTTCTATGTGATCATGTCCAATATGTTAAGTTAAATTGTGTCAAATCGTGACCTAAATTCTTTATTTTTGCGGTGTAGCAGGAATCATTTAAAGTTAAATATTAGGAGGTGTGCCCTTATGTATTTTCAAGAAAAAAAACTCTGTTAAGTTTTAATTTAATATTAATAATGAAATATTAGCTTGGGCTACAAAAATCAGAGATTTGGGACTGAGGCTTGACCCCACACTGAGTTTTACTCCGCATATTGATAAAATTATAGCAAAATCGTCGTCTTTATTGGACTTTGTAAAGCATCTTTCTAAAGAATTCAAAGAAAAGAAGACTCTTTAAATCTTATATTCATCAATGGTTCATGGACTTTAAGATGAACAGACGGCTTACTTGTTTGGATAATTCTATACAATATGCCTAGTTATAATACAAGGTGTATCGTTTTAAATTTACAGCCCTTGTCAAACAGACGTTGTCTTGCTGAAGTTTTATTTGTGGCTGATGTTTAGGAAGCAAGGATTGATTGCCCATTTTACTTTCGCGTTTGAATATTTATGCTCCCATATAAGACAACTTAGAAGAAGTTTTTATTGATACCGGTATTTCATCGTTCCAACTACTCAGTACACGAATCAATTAATTTTATGGTTGCGAACTTAAACGATTTCTGTGATATTTTTGATTTCTGTCATATGTAAATTTTCTGATCTTATGCAATCGTGAGGTTTCGGGTTTCTTCGTGCGATGGTATTATACATCACAGTAGTTATGGCCAACTGTATAAACACTGATTCTGGATGTAAAAGGAGGTTCTACGTTATTATACTGTTCCGGCCTAGATAGTCAATAAATTGGTAACTGATTTGATTTTTTGATTGGTAACTCTGCAGTACACGAATCAATTAATTTTATGGTTGCGAACTTAAACGATTTCTGTGATATTTTTGATTTCTGTCATATGTAAATTTTCTGATCTTATGCAATCGTGAGGTTTCGGGTTTCTTCGTGCGATGGTATTATACATCACAGTAGTTATGGCCAACTGTATAAACACTGATTCTGGATGTAAAAGGAGGTTCTACGTTATTATACTGTTCCGGCCTAGATAGTCAATAAATTGGTAACTGATTTGATTTTTTGATTGGTAACTCTGCAGTGATGCCTGATCTTTAAAACCACGAGCATTTCATCGAAAGGTCTTTTGTTCTTGTCTATTGATGAAAAACAAAATAAAGTTCATAAACTCAATAAGTTCAAAAGCTCAAAAGTTGTTAGAGTAGATCGTGATCAACTGAAAATAAGTTTTCGTTGGGAAAACTCAGGTAATCTCGATACACAAGAATTCTCTATAGAACATTTAAAAATCGTCTATTCTATGTGCCTGAAAGCGTAGTTTTAACTTATATAAAATAGTTTGTAGGTAGTGGGCTTGTGGTATATTTTTAAATTATAATTTTACTACAACGCTCAAATTGCGAATGAATTAATAAAATTTTATGATTGCTTAATGCGAAGTTTGGATTTTATTCGTTAGTCTCAGTTTTTACCAATGCTCTAAAATTAGTTGTTGTTGAAGTTTTTTAGGAATCACACGGAAGCCTAGGAAAATTTTCACTATCGCTTAAGACTACGGAAAATTCAACGTTTGTAATTCTATGGTATTTGAGCCTATAGAATCCTGCAGGTATCAGTGGTTGATTCAGCTTTCGCTTTCGAAAGCTAGCACAAATATTATGAATGTTTTGTGAAAAGCAAATTAACACAACTGCCAGAAATGCTGTTAACAGACTTGGATACTGTATTGTTCAGGACAACTACAAATACAAAATTACGATTTTATATGCGTTAGTGAAATTTGTCCTAAATCTGTCCTAAAAAGCAACAATAATACAAACTGTGTAGGTGTGTTTGTAAAATGTCTCGATATAACGTATTTTTGTAAAACGACTCGATAAAATGAATTTTAATACGGGCACATTTGGATTGATCTTCCATAAATCTTATGTACGGTTTTCCAAAATTTCCCGGGAAAATACTATAATCCGAGTCTTTGGCGTTTATTTAGAGATACTCTTAGGTCCTATATAAGAAATTAACACCCAATTTGGCCAAAATAAACGTGTTTTTTTTCTTATATATGATCTAGTCGCATTGTAAAATATACGTTACTTGATTGATTTATAGGAGATTTCCGGAGATATTCAGAAAATTGTACGTTCGATTTTTAGTACTCCAAGGCAAATTTGGCTGACCCGACACAAAAGCTCTAATTTTGGTTTAACTAAAGTAGGATTAAATACTACTAAACATAATAAATATTTCATCAATATTTATTTAATTTTTGTGGCCATTTTGTATTTGTTTCTCAGAATATTAGATAATATCAAATTTGTAACAAGTTCAATCTACATTAGTACGTAAAAACAAAACAAATCAATCAATGGTTTAATCGGTTTATCCGAATTTAGTATATTATACTAACTATAAACATTTAAATGTTTTTAAGATTTAGAACAAACTTCACTATGTTGTACAGGATAGTGAAATTTGTCCTAAAAAAATCCTAAGTTTTTTCTTTTTTTAGGACAGTTTAGGACAAACTTTACGCGAATTTGTATATACAAGAGAAATGGAATCTTGTCCGCTCAGCGAATTCATACTTTTGAATTTTCAGTGCTAAGCTCATCCCGCACAGTTATTTTAGAAATAGACTTTAATGCTGGAAACTAGGGATTGCAATCCCGTCATCTCCAATCCCGGGATCTCAGCAAATTTTATGATCCCGGGATTTTCTTTGATTGATCCCGGGATTACGGGATCCTAAATTAGGCGGGCTCGTTCTATGTAAACATTGAATTCTACTGAATCAAATGGTTGTAAGCTGGTATTCTATGTTGATAAGGATAATGATCTGTTTGTGTCAGTTTTCTGTATATTTTAAATGCGTGCTTTGTGTTGTCATTTTTAATTGTGATGATAAACAGATTGAATAACGTAACGAACTAAACATGACTATGAACAGGAACTCATTATTATAAAAGATATATGTACATATAATAAAAACGGATTCAAAACAACATCAAAGCGTTTTACACATCATTGGATTTAAGGGAATGTGGGTTTGAAAATATACCAAAATCTCCAAATAATATATGAACTTTAGTTTTGGGATATTACGCTCAAGTAAAAGACCACGTAAAAGCTGAGTTCAAAAGTATAAGCAAAGCAGGAGGAGTTAGTATTACATTTGAAGAATTTTTGGAAGCATGCCCGCAGAAAAATATTTAGCCATTCTTAAAGATAAGCTAGACAAATTTAGGATTCTTTAGAAAATGACGTTGTGTGAATGCCTACGGATGGGACAAGTGTTATGGTAAAGGTTGGGTCGTTACTACCAAATTACCATCAGCTTTGTTTCGCTTACGGAATTCAGCTGGCTATTATTGACGCACTTGATAAGTTCTTCGACGAGTTTTTCGACGTTCTTTAACAAAAAATGACAGTGTTTTACAGAAGTATGTCAGAGAATGTGGACAGCAAGATAAGATGTTGATATTAGACACAAAAATATGCTAGAACAACCTGGTAGATATGATTGAACGATTTGTGGATCTCAAATCTAATCACATGCGATGCCGCTCTTCAGTTTGTGCTGAGTAAATTACAACATCAAAGCAACCCAATAGCTCGCGAGTTGACAAATTCTTTAATAACCAGCATAAAGGAGAGAAGAGCAAAAACATCCGGAATTATAAAATATTTACTGTCCCAAGTCGAAACCGCGAGGATATTAAGGATTACATTGAGCAGCAGACTCAGATTGTGAAACGGATGAAAATGTTACATCATCGAGCATGCATTATTACAACGAAAAGACCAATGAAGGGAACAGAATTGGGAAGATAAAGTGCAACGTAGTATTAATTCTAGCGTAATACCCATTCAAACCCGCTTTGCTAAAATTACAAATATTAAACTGGTAACCACGATCAGGAGGGAAATGAGGATCTTTGAACAAAGCGGTCACAGAGGACCACATTTGCAGCGAGTTTATACTGATTTATTGACCATTTCACCGACACGTGTGGAATCGAAACAAGCATTTTCCGCTTCCGGAAATATTATTTCTAAATTGAAAACCAGGCTGGACGATCAGTCGGTTAATGCCTTATGTTTTTTAAAATCATATTTTTCAAATAATTCGAAATGTAAGAAACATTTTTATTATGGAATATTTTTAATTTCTTTTATTGAATTTTTATTTTTAAGTAGTTTTAGCCAATAAAAATGAATGAAATGAACTATATGTTGTTTATTTAACACTTTTGTTTTTTTCCTAATTATTTGTGGTTTTTCATACAAATTTCAAATCCCGGGATCCCAGGATTACAAATTTATGAATCCCGTAGTCCCAGAATTCATAAAACGGTGCGAGACTGTACTCCCTAGTGGAATTTATTGCTTTTCGGCAATCAGAATTTATTGCTTTTTTGTTTTATTGCTCTATAATATTTTAAAACATAAAGTAAAAATCGAATGAACATAGTTGCGATTGTTAGATTTGGTTTCTTCTACGCAGCGCAGCCTACGGAGAGGCAGAAAAATTAGAAATCGAGACATGAGTCAGAATTCTGATCGCAAACAGAATATATACATGTATTTCAAATAATATAAAAGACGTTGGTGAAGTTTATCCTAGATCTGTCCTAAAAAGCAACAATAACAAAATATGTGTATATGTGTTTGTATAATGTCTCGATAGAACGAATTTTACAATAAATAGTTACATACAAATATTTCTACCAAAAATTTTAAATTTTCTGCATGTTTTCGGGAATTTCATATAAAACAGTATTAATTAAAGAAAGCATTGAAATGCTACTAGGCCCTATCTAATAGAAAAACTAGTTTATTTTATTAAAATTGGGATTTTAGGGTGGTAAGGACAGCAAAGTTGGCTACTACTATCTATAAATCACTTGTAAGGTTTTCCTAAGTTTTCTCGGAAAATCCCAGGAACCCAACATCAAAATGAATTATATTTTTGCAATTTTCTAGGTCACAATAAACATAAAAACACCTCAATTTTGACCAAATTGGGGGATTAGGGTGTTTAAGACAGCGAATTTGGCATTTGCTCTCTATAAATCACTTGTTAGGTTTTCCTAAGTTTTCTCGGAAAATCCTAGGAACCCAACATCAAAATGAATTATATTTTAACAATCTTCTAGGTCATAATAAACATAAAAACACCTCAATTTTGACCAAATTGGGGGATTAGGGTGTTTAGGACAGCGAATTTGGCATCTACTCTCTATAAATCACTTGTAAGGTTTTCCTAAGTTTTCTCGGAAAATCCCAGGAACCCAACATCAAAATGAATTATATTTTTGCAATTTTATAGGTCACAATAAACATAAAAATACCAATATTTTGACCAAATTGGGGGATTAGGGTGTTTAGGACAGCAAAGTTGGCATTTACTTTTTATAAATCACTTGTAAGGTTTTCCTAAGTTTTCTCGGAAAATCCTAGGAAACCAACATCAAAATAGATTATATTTTAACAATCTTCTAGGTCACAATAAACATATAAACACCTCAATTTTGACCAAATTGGGGGATTAGGGTGTTTAGGACAGCGAATTTGGCATCTACTCTCTATAAATCACTTGTAAGGTTTTCCTAAGTTTTCTCGGAAAATCCCAGGAACCCAACATCAAAATGAATTATATTTTTGCAATTTTCTAGGTCACAATAAACATAAAAATACCAATATTTTGACCAAATTGGCGGATTAGGGTGTTTAGGACAGCAAAGTTGGCATTTACTTTTTATAAATCACTTGTAAGGTTTTCCTAAGTTTTCTCGGAAAATCCCAGGAACCCAACACCAAAATGAATTATATTTTTGCAATTTTCTAGGTCACAATAAACATAAAAACACCTCAATTTTGACCAAACTGGCGGATTAGAGTGTTTAGGACAGCGAATTTGGCATCTACTCTCTATAAATCACTATTTAGGTTTTCTTAAGTTTTCTCGGAAAATCCCAGGAACCCAACACCAAAATGAATTATATTTTAGCAATCTTCTAGGTCATAATAAACATTAAAACACCTCAATTTTGACCAAATTGGGGGATTAGGGTGTTTAGGACAGCGAATTTGGCATCTACTCTCTATAAATCACTTGTAAGGTTTTCCTAAGTTTTCTCGGAAAATCCCAGGAACCCAACATCAAAATGAATTATATTTTTGCAATTTTCTAGGTCACAATAAACATAAAAATACCAATATTTTGACCAAATTGGGGGATTAGGGTGTTTAGGACAGCAAAGTTGGCATTTACTTTTTATAAATCACTTGTAAGGTTTTCCTAAGTTTTCTCGGAAAATCCCAGGAACCCAACACCAAAATGAATTATATTTTTGCAATTTTCTAGGTCACAATAAACATAAAAACACCTCAATTTTGACCAAACTGGGGGATTAGGGTGTTTAGGACAGCGAATTTGGCATCTACTCTCTATAAATCACTTGTTATGTTTTCCTAAGTTTTCTCGGAAAATCCCAGGAACCCAACATCAAAATGGATTATATTTTAACAATCTTCTAGGTCACAATAAACATAAAAACACCTCAATTTTGACCAAATTGGGGGATTAGGGTGTTTAGGACAGCGAATTTGGCATCTACTCTCTATAAATCACTATTTAGGTTTTCTTAAGTTTTCTCGGAAAATCCCAGGAACCCAACACCAAAATGAATTATATTTTAGCAATCTTCTAGGTCATAATAAACATAAAAACACCTCAATTTTGACCAAATTGGGGGATTAGGGTGTTTAGGACAGCAAAGTTAGCATTTACTCTCTATAAATCACTTGTAAGGTTTTCCTAAGTTTTCTCAGAAAATCCCAGGAACCCAACATCAAAATGAATTATATTTTTGCAATTTTCTAGGTCACAATAAACATAAAAACACCTCAATTTTGACCAAATTGGGGGATTAGGGTGTTTAGGACAGCAAACTTGGCATTTACTCTCTATAAATCACTTGTAAGGTTTTCCTAAGTTTTCTCGGAAAATCCCAGGAACCCAACATCAAAATGAATTATATTTTTGCAATCTTCTAGGTCACAATAAACATAAAAACACCTAAATTTTGACCAAATTGGGGGATTAGGGTGTTTAGGACAGCGAATTTGGCATTTACTCTCTATAAATCACTTGTAAGGTTTTCCCAAGTTTACTCGGAAAATCCTAGGAACCCAACATCAAAATGGATTATATTTTAACAATCTTCTAGGTCACAATAAACATAAAAACACCTCAATTTTGACCAAATTGGCGGATTAGGGTGTTTAGGACAGCGAATTTGGCCTCCATACTCTCCATAAATCATTTGTAAGGTTTTCCTAAGTTTACTGTTATCAAAAATCGCTGTTATCTATATACATACGTAAATGATTAATTTTTGTTACTTCATTTTCAATAAAAATATAGGTGTTTTGATGTTATGTGACCTAGAAAATTTTTAAAATATAATTCATTTTGATGTTGGGTTCCTGGGATTTTCCGAGAAAACTTAGGAAAACCTTACAAGTGATTTATAGAGAGTAGATGCCGACTTCGCTGTCCTTACCACGCTAAAATCCCAATTTTAATAAAATAAACTAGTTTTTCTATTAGATAGGGCCTAGTAGCATCTCAATGCTTTCTTTAATTAATACTGTTTTATATGAAATTCCCGAAAACATGCAGAAAATTTAAAATTTTTGTTAGAAAATATTTGTATGTAACTATTTATTGTAAAATTGGTTCTATCGAGACATTATACAAATACATATACACATATTTTGTTATTGTTGCTTTTTAGGACAGATTTAGGACAAACTTCACCAACATGTACAGAACTGTGAAGTGTGTTCTAAACGAATCTTATTTTTTTTTTTTTTTAGTCCAAATTTAGGACAAACTTTTCACGCGAATTATAAAAGTGTGTATTCTAATTTTTCTGCATTCAGAATTCTGCTCAGGGGTTTCTTGCATTACATATTAGAAAAACAAATGTGTGTCAAAGCGTTTTGCATTTTGATTATGTTATCGCGTTGATACGAGTATAGCCGATACTAATTTGACAATTTTGACAAATATTTCGATTTGTTACCATTGTAAAATGAATGTTCAAATTGTTTTTATAAAAAATCACGCGACTTTGTACTCGTAAGTTGTTTCGTGGCTAAATAGTTAAATACTTATATGGAGTTCACCAAATCACCTTTTATTTGAAGCGTAAGCATGCATCTTTCAACACACATCACAAAACTATTTTAAATTTATATTTTTATTTCATTCATTAAAAATAGTAATAATTTTCGATTAATCGCCAACGGGCGTAAGCTTAACAAGATAAAGATGAAGATGGTTACGAAAAAAAAATTGTTTATTGCAAATTAACTTTAAGGTCATAGCCAAAAGTGCAGAAAGACGCATCTCATAAATCAGTGCGTTTATTCGAAACTAGTTTGACTACATAAATTGCGTTTTAATTATTTTAAAGTGCTTATTTCAATAACGCAGCTCATTGATACCTACAAGTACGCATGACTTCAGATCAAGTCGGAAAGAAGCGGCGTAACAAAAATGTATGTGCATTTCGCCTTCGTTTACTTATTTCCTATAAATCGATGTGATTGCAACAAAGTATCAATCGTCTTTACAACGGGTTGGGAGACATATTTTTTAGTAATTATTGATCACCTCATCATCTTGATTATATGATAAACATTAAAAGCTTTAATTAATTTGCATGACTTAATGTCGGCATCCTGTGTATATACAAAGCGCTCATACATTTTATAAGATTGGAAAAATTTACATCATGACACATAATTTATCATAAAAACATAAAAATGTATATATTTTTTAATTTATTCGTAAAATTAACAAAAAAAAATTTAATGTGCGGTTCTATACCACCAACAAGTGTTAATCGGTTCAGTCTGCGGCGGTACAATAAACATCTCGCGAATATGATGAATGAAATTTTACGTTGCGAAATTAATTTGCGCATCATAAAATTATTATTTAAAAAAAATTAATTTATTATGGCTACTGAAATGTCTGGGCACAATGTTACGCGATATTCCTATGTTATGTAATAACGTCTGGGCGCGTGATGAGTTTACCGTCGTAGGTGACCTTAGTATGTATCTTTTCGATTACATATTTGTGGTTTACAAATTGGCGTAATAGTTTAATTCAAGAAGAAAATCTTTCCCGACCCATCACTCTGTTGCTCCAGTTTTGACGTTTACATTTTTTATCATTGTCTAAGGTGAACTTTAATATATAACCTATTATATTGATCATATGGTCGTACTTTTAAATGTGGAGAGTATAATCTACAGTCAGATCCGTGTTTTATAAAGTGCAGTTTGGTCCAGTGGTGCCAAACTATCTGTGTTATCCTCGGATTTTAAGGTTAAGAAGCATATCGAGGACCTTGGCCTGAGTGACTTAAGTTTTAAGGGCTCGATTGCCAGCTCAAACAACACAGGCAAAAAGTTATCGCGGTTAATCTTGTCATAGACGTTTCGCTTCAGAATTCGTAATAGCATCCATTATAAAGTTTTTAAAATAATTCTTATAAAGAACATTCTCTGCCTCTTTAAAACATTTTATGTTGGTTTTTCGGCTATCTGTGTTTAAAAAATTTTAGCTTTTTATGTAATGTTTAACATTTTTATTAGCTTGATTTTCGGAATTAAAGGTTACCTGCTTTTAATTATTCACAAGATCACGCATAGATCGCGTTTTATATTAAAAAAATAATTCATTCGGCGTTTGTTTTTTGTTACTGCACTTGGTGTATTCCTATGAATCATAACAAATTTATTTAATTTATTTATACATCAATGAACGGGTTTTCAGCTAAAAAAAAATTCAAATATATTTTTACCGTATAAACTTTTCGCAGAACCATAGACTGTGCATGGCATGGAGGTGAAAATAGTCTCTCAATTTAATTATTTTTACAGAAATTGGTAAAGGCGAAAGACGTAGAGGACCATTGTTGACACCAACTTACAGTTTGGACATTACACTCATTCATTGAAGATCACAAAATTTGCTGTACGTATCGATTACAAGGAGAAAGACAAAACTTGCAAATTCTAAAAAATCTATTTTTACTCGTTCAAAGGGGTATTCACTTGGTCTCCAGGATGTAACGGGTGCGGCAACTTTTAGTTCGTAATGGAATACTATACTATTTCATTCAAGTGACTGCCTCGGCTGGATCTGGGACAGAATATATTAAATAAAATTATATTCAATAAAAAATATTACGAAAAATGATCAAAGGTGGTTTGGGACTATTTTGGACTATTAATTATCGAGCATTTTTGTACAGAAATCTATACTACCGGTAGAAATTGAAAAAGAAAAATCTCCTAATAGATAAATCAGTATCTTATATTTACTTATCAACTATAACTTTCACCCTTCTTCCTTGACGGCTTTCCGCAAAAAATATTCCAATGGAGTCAAATCGCAGCTCCATTTCGGCTGATAATGCGGTTTTCGAAGATAGATCGCAAAATGTCGATTGTATCGTTGGCTGTGTTGGCACTGGCGCCATCCTGTTGAAACCGAATATCAGCCAAGTCTTCTTCTTCAATTGTTAATTAACATGGCTCGATAACGGCATAGAACATGCAATCAATCTCTATACTCAAATGGCATAAGAATTTCTGGATTTTTTGTCGGCCAATCTGACATAATGTACATGTCGCCGTAGAAAATGTAGAAAATCTGTGAAATTTGCATTGCAATTTTTAGAACCTCTCTTGCTTTCCAACTTCTCCTTGTATAATGACAAAATAACTGACCGCCTCTGTAGGTGAGCAGTAATAATAGACGTAGTTCTCTTTTTAGGATTTTAAGTTTCAAATTAACTTCCTATAAATCATAAACTCTAAATACTTGTTTATTTAGTATATTTCTTGTTGCCGTATTATAGAGCTCATCGCTCTATTCCAAGCTTCCGAAATATTCCTATCCTTTTCATCTAAATACCTTCCATCTATTATGCATGTGAAGTTACTGCTAAAGTTTTACTAGTAAAAAAAATTAGCGAAAACTTCACATGTTTGTATAGCAGCGTGAAGTTTTTACTAAATCTATGCTAAATGTTTATATGTGTTGGTGCATATCAAAATGATACCTGTATTAAGCGGAATTAACGTATTTCCTAATTTATTAGTTTTATTTTAAATATTTGGCAATTATCTTTAAAATAACCCGAGAGAAATTATAATATATTTACCATTTCATTAATCAATATTCACTAATAAGAATATTGCGGTTAATAAAAGTAAAAAAATAATAACTAGAAAATTAGTATCCGAGGCAGATTAGTAACAAACACTACACGCTGAACTACATAAGGAAGAATTATTAAAATTAAATGAGATAACCGGAGAAATTATAACCCACACTAGGGTAAAATGGGTGGGATAATAGCAAAAATTAAAAAAATAATACCATGCTACAAAGGCAAGGAACTCCTATTTTTAGAAATGGTAACAAATAAAATGAAAGCTCTAAGGGCCACAATAGATATCTATAGAGATCTAAATGCAAACTGAGAAATATGAATTATTAGTTGGGGCTCACGTTAGTAAGACAAATACTGAGGAAATCTTTATCTATAGGGATGAAACCAATTTATAGAATTTTGTATTATAACCAAAAATATATTAAGAATTGTTAGATCAACTGAGATATGCCTAGAAATCTATACATTCCCATCCAGGGGAGGGCAAGTTATTAAAATTTAGTATTATGACCAAATATAATAAAAAATTTCAGACTAACTGAGATATCCCTAGAGATCTAAACACAACCTCAGGTATATGGGGTATTAGTTGCGGACCATATCAATTAGAAAATTTATTCAGATGCTTCCCATCCAGATGAGGGGGCAGGTTTTAAAATGTAGTATTATGACGAAATATAATAAAAATCCTCAGGCTGACTGAGATATCCCTAGAGATCTAAACACAACCTCAGGTATATGGGGTATTAGTTGCGGACCATATCAATTAGAAAATTTATTCAGATGCTTCCCATCCAGATGAGGGGGCAGGTTTTAAAATGTAGTATTACGACGAAATATAATAAAAATCCTCAGGCTGACTGAGATATCCCTAGAGATCTAAACACAACTTCAGGTATATGGGGTGTTAGTTGGGGACCATATCAATTAGAAAATATATTCAGATGGTAAGTTACTTAACTAAATGTTATTACCTGCCCCTCCCCTGGATAAGGAGCATCTTAATATATTTTCTAATTGATATAGTCCCCAACTAACGCCCCATATACCTGAATTGTGTTTAGATCTCTAGGGATATCTCAGTCAGGCTGAGGATGTTTATTATATTTCGTCATAATACTAAAATTTATTAACTTGCCCCTCCCCTGGATGGGGAGCATCTGAATAGATTTTCTAATTGATATGGTCCCCAACTAACACCCCATATACCTGAGGTTGTGTTTAGATCTCTAGGGATATCTCAGGCAGGCTGAGGATGTTTATTATATTTCATTGTAATACTAAATTTTAATAACTTGCCCCTCCCCTGGATGGGGAGCATCTTAATATATTTTCTAATTTATATGGTCTCCAACTAACACCCCATATACCTGAGGTTGTGTTTAGATCTCTAGGGATATCTCAGGCAGGCTGAGGATGTTTATTATATTTCATTGTAATACTAAATTTTAATAACTTGCCCCTCCCCTGGATGGGGAGCATCCGAATATATTTTCTAATTTATATGGTCCCCAACTAACACACCATATACCTGAAGTTGTGTTTAGATCTCTAGGGATATCTCAGTCAGCCTGAGGATGTTTATTATATTTGGTCATAATACTAAATTTTATTAACTTGCCCCTCCCCTGGATGGGGAGCATCTTAATATATTTTCTAATTGATATAGTCCCCAACTATCACCCCATATACCTGAAGTTGTGTTTAGATCTCTAGGGATATCTCAGTCAGGCTGAGGATGTTTATTATATTTCGACATAATTCTAAATTTTATTACCTGCCACCTCCCCTGGATGGGGAGCATCTGAATATATTTTCTAATTGATATGGTCCCCAACTAACACACCATATACCTGAGGTTGTGTTTAGATCTCTAGGGATATCTCAGGCAGGCTGAGGATGTTTATTATATTTCATCGTAATACTAAATTTTAATAACTTGCCCCTCCCCTGGATGGGGAGCATCTTAATATATTTTCTAATTGATATGGTCCCCAACTAACACACCATATACCTGAAGTTGTGTTTAGATCTCTAGGGATATCTCAGTCAGCCTGAGGATGTTTATTATATTTCGTCATAATACTAAATTTTATTAACTTGCCCCTCCCCTGGATGGGGAGCATCTTAATATATTTTCTAATTGATATAGTCCCCAACTATCACCCCATATACCTGAAGTTGTGTTTAGATCTCTAGGGATATCTCAGTCAGCCTGAGGATTTTTATTATATTTCGTCATAATTCTAAATTTTATTACCTGCCCCCTCCCCTGGATGGGGATCATCTGAATATATTTTCTAATTGATATGGTCCCCAACTAACACCCCATATACCTGAGGTTGTGTTTAGATCTCTAGGGATATCTCAGGCAGGCTGAGGATGTTTATTATATTTCATCGTAATACTAAATTTTAATAACTTGCCCCTCCCCTGGATGGGGAGCATCTTAATATATTTTCTAATTGATATGGTCCCCAACTAACACACCATATACCTGAAGTTGTGTTTAGATCTCTAGGGATATCTCAGTCAGCCTGAGGATGTTTATTATATTTGGTCATAATACTAAATTTTATTAACTTGCCCCTCCCCTGGATGGGGAGCATCTTAATATATTTTCTAATTGATATACTCCCGAACTAACACCCCATATACCTGAAGTTGTGTTTAGATCTCTAGGGATATCTCAGTCAGCCTGAGGATTTTTATTATATTTCGTCATAATTCTAAATTTTATTACCTGCCCCCTCCCCTGGATGGGGAGCATCTGAATATATTTTCTAATTTATATGGTCCCCAACTAACACCCCATATACCTGAGGTTGTGTTTAGATTTCTAGGGATATCTCAGGCAGGCTGAGGATGTTTATTATATTTCATCATAATACTAAATTTTATTAACTTGCCCCTCCCCTGGATGGGGAGCATCTTAATATATTTTCTAATTGATATGGTCCCCAACTAACACCCCATATACCTGAAGTTGTGTTTAGATCTCTAGGGATATCTCAGTCAGCCTGAGGATTTTTATTATATTTCGTCATAATTCTAAATTTTATTACCTGCCCCCTCCCCTGGATGGGGAGCATCTGAATATATTTTCTAATTGATATGGTCCCCAACTAACACCCCATATATCTGAGGTTGTGTTTAGATCTCTAGGGATATCTCAGGCAGGCTGAGGATGTTTATTATATTTCATTGTAATACTAAATTTTAATAACTTGCCCCTCCCCTGGATGGGGAGCATCTTAATATATTTTCTAATTGATATGGTCCCCAACTAACACACCATATACCTGAAGTTGTGTTTAGATCTCTAGGGATATCTCAGGCAGGCTGAGGATGTTTATTATATTTGGTCATAATACTAAATTTTATTAACTTGCCCCTCCCCTGGATGGGGAGCATCTTAATATATTTTCTAATTGATATAGTCCCCAACTAACATTCCATATACCTGAAGTTGTGTTTAGATCTCTAGGGATATCTCAGTCAGCCTGAGGATTTTTATTATATTTCGTCATAATTCTAAATTTTATTACCTGCCCCCTCCCCTGGATGGGGAGCATCTGAATATATTTTCTAATTGATATGGTCCCCAACTAACACCCCATATACCTGAGGTTGTGTTTAGATCTCTAGGGATATCTCAGGCAGGCTGAGGATGTTTATTATATTTCATCGTAATACTAAATTTTATTAACTTGCCCCTCCCCTGGATGGGGAGCATCCGAATATATTTTCTAATTGATATGGTCCCCAACTAACACCCCATATACCTGAAGTTGTGTTTAGATCTCTAGGGATATCTCAGTCAGCCTGAGGATTTTTATTATATCTCGTCATAATACTAAATTTTATTACCTGCCCCCTCCCCTAGATGGGGAGCATCTGAATATATTTTCTAATTGATATGGTCTCCAACTAACACCCCATATACCTGAAGTTGTGTTTAGATCTCTAGGGATATCTCAGTCAGCCTGAGGTTTTTCATTATATCTCGTCATAATACTAAATTTTATTACCTGCCCCCTCCCCTGGATGGGGAGCATCTGAATATATTTTCTAATTGATATGGTCCCCAACTAACACCCCATATACCTGAAGTTGTGTTTAGATTTCTAGGGATATCTCAGTCAGCCTGAGGATTTTTATTATATTTATTTCGTCATAATTCTAAATTTTATTACCTGCCCCCTCCCCTAGATGGGGAGCATCTGAATATATTTTCTAATTGATATGGTCCCCAACTAACACCCCATATACCTGAAGTTGTGTTTAGATCTCTAGGGATATCTCAGTCAGCCTGAGGTTTTTTATTATATCTCGTCATAATTCTAAATTTTATTACCTACCCCCTCCCCTGGATGGGGAGCATCTTAATATATTTTCTAATTGATATGGTCCCCAACTAACACCCCATATACCTGAAGTTGTGTTTAGATCTCTAGGGATATCTCAGTCAGCCTGGGGATTTTTATTATATTTATTTCGTCATAATTCTAAATTTTATTACCTGCCCCCTCCCCTGGATGGGGAGCATCTGAATATATTGTCTAATTGATATGGTCCCCAACTAACACCCCATATATTTGAGGTTGTGTAACTCTAATTTTCGATAATTTTCCGTCTTACTCAGGTAATATCACTAACACAAACACATTTAATGAAATTAGCAAAAGTTCAGCACGAATTTCTTTGCACTATACCGAACAATACCTTAGAAGGTACTTCGTTGATCGCTTTGTTCAACATATTATTGAGTATGTATTCCGTCTTACCTACATATAACCTTGTCTCACGGTCCTTCACTCTCACATGTCAGTTTCGCTGGTTATTTGAATTGGAGGATGCTGTAGCAACCTTTACAGGAACTTCCCACTTTTTTAACAAATTTCTCAAATTCTTTCGAAGTAAACGCAGTTCCCTTATCAGATACTACACGCTTTGGCACACTATAATATCTAAAGTGTAATTCACAGTTTTCATCACTTCCCATTTGTGCCATATTATCATGATATTAATGGTATAAGTGACCTAACCATACTTTCTGGAACCAGTAGTTGCAATCTACTTCTCTCTTTTCTTTATAGTATACCTTCTCTCTCTTTAACTTTTGATTCAATATTCGTGTTTTTGTTTTCTGAATATTTTCATCCTCAATCTGTCTAATAAATATTTTTTCCAAAAACAAATCCTTTTTTTTTTGGTTTTTATACAATATTTTCCCGGGAATTTTAGGAAAACCATATATGTGATTTATTGGAGATCAATGCGTATTTTCTCTTCCTAAAATTTCGTTATATCCAGGCATTGTACGAAAATCCGTTATATCGAGACATTCTACAAACACAACTACACATTTTTTGTTATTGTTGCTTTTTAGGACAGATTTAGGACAAATTTCACCAAAGTATATAATTCCGTAAATTCAATCGATAAACTTAGACAATGCATGCACCTACTTAAAAATCAGGTATGATATCAAAGGGCCGAATGTCGAAGGGCCGAATGTCAAAGGGCCGAATTTCAAAGGGCCGAATGTGTCGAAGGGCCGAATGTCGAAGGGCCGAATGTGGAAGGGCCGAATATGTCGAAGGGCCGAATGTGTCGAAGGGCCGAATGTCGAAGGGCCGAATTTCGAAGGGCCGAATGTGTCGAAGGGCCGAATGGGTCGAAGGGCCGAATTTTTTTTGATTTTTTTTTTGTTTTTAGAAATATATTTTTTTTATTTTTTCATTTAATTTAATTATTTAATTTAATTATTTTTTTATTTTTGTACCATGTCTCTGGTGGCGCATGATAAAATTTTCCTTCACCAAAATGTATCGCTGACCGGATACGTGGAATTTCATAAATACTCAAAAATGAAAAATATTAAAATACATAAATTCATAAGAAATTCATTTATGTTTAATAAAAAAAAAAAAATTACAAAACATTCTATAAAAAAAAATATGAAAAATAAAAAAATATAAAAATACTCTAATATTCTTAAAATACTTTATTTTGTTATAAAACAACAAATTTAAAAAATTATTGTATATTTCTAAAAACAAAAAAAAAAATCAAAAAAAATTCGGCCCTTCGATCCATTCGGCCCTTCGACACATTCGGCCCTTCGACCCATTCGGCCCTTCGACATTCGGCCCTTCGACACATTCCGCCCTTCGACACATTCGGCCCTTCGACACATTTGGCCCTTCGACATTCGGCCCTTCGACCCATTCGGCCCTTCGACACATTCGGCCCTTCGACACATTCGGCCCTTCGACATTTGGCCCTTCGACATTCGGCCCTTCGACATTCGGTCCTTCGACATTCGGCCCTTCGTACCTATTCCAAAAATCATTAGATGATAGATATTCATCCTGGGCAGCGAGAAGTATAGTAATATAGCTGGATACAATTTTAAACGCATTATAACGGTGAAAAACCAATTTTATTACACAGTAGTTATCTATGAGATCTATGAAAATAGTTATCTATGAAAGTTTCTCGAAACATTGGGTGTGTAACGAAATCCCGGTTTGAATTTTTAAAATTTTATATGTGGGAAAATGGACTCTAAAATGATTTTTTGACAAAATTCAAAAATGAGTTTGCGATCTAGAAAATGGCTAACTTCTAGAAAATGGATAATAGGGATGGAATTAAGCCATTTCTTAACAGATTTTGTTGAAGTTAGATACGTGCGATGGAAATGGATTTCTAAAATGATTTTTTGTTAAAGTTCTGAAATATGGACATGTGGACATTCAAAAAATGCGTTTTTGGTAAATTTCTGGAATAAGGCGGATAGGGATGAAACCTGGCCTTTTCTTAACCGATTATGTCAAAAATAGACAAGTGGGATCTAAATGGGATTTTAAAATGATGTTTGATAAAGTTCTGGAATATTGTCATTAGGAATTGAACTAGGCCATTTCTTAATCGAGTATGTTGAAATTCGAGAAGTCGCCATTGAAATGAGGTTCTTAAATGATTTTTTGATAAAGCTCCGTGTATTTGAACAAAAAGGACGATATATTATTTTCAATCTTAATTCCATCACACATGTCGAATTTTATCAATATATGTCAAGAAATAGAAAAGTTCTGTCGCTAATGGCCATATTTTAAAGCTTTAGCAAAAAATCATTTAAGAACCCCATTAAAACTTTATTTGAAGAGTTTTCACATCAGTAAGGAAATGGTCAAGTTCCATCCCTATCGGCCGTATTCTAGAACTGTATCAAAAAATCAGTTTTGAGTTCGAATCATTCCTTAGAATAAAACTAGTAAAACTGCTCCTTTATACCAGACATGTTTTTGAACCCCGCTCTCCTGCAATTTTTTTCTAAAGGCCCTCGGAACTAAACGGAGGGGGAGGCTGAATGTCGAACGACTGAATGTTGAAGGGCAAAATTACGAAGGGCCGAATGTATTGATGGGCCGAATGTGTCGAAGAGCCGCATGTGTTCTGTGTTTTGAAATATAATTTTTTTAATTTGTTGGAATATTTCGTAATTTTTTTTTATCAAATATTAATGAATTTGCTTTATAAAATTTTTCTTTACCAAATCACCGACTGGATAAGTGGAATTTTGACATTCGGCTTCCACAACTATAATCAATTATATTCGAAAACAAATAGCAGAGTTACAAAAGTCAAAATTAAATAAAACATTATTAAATGTTAAACAATATTTCAAAAATCACTTATTGTTTTATTTACTTTCCATTTTATACGGACGTTGTTCTCCATTTTAATATACTACGCATTTATAAATGACAAATATAGATATACCAGTTCGATTTTTAGGGCTCGCAGGAACATTCTACAATAATAGCCCAAATTTTCTGCATGTTAAGGCAATCTGTTTTTCTAAAATCGGTTTAAGTTGATCGTCAAAATCGATACCAACGCAATTTTTTTTCTCAAATAATTTGTAAATCATCTAAACCTTAGTTTACTGCTTATTAAAACCCTAAAGGTTGATTTATATTATCCGTTCCTTTCAGTTCCTACACATATCGTGTCAGACACATCAATACATTGCAAACCAGAAATTTTCCTAAACTAACTAAAGTTTTTTTCTAATTAGAGAAAGAAGCTCGGAAGCGCCGCCCGACATATATATCCCGATCCTTTACTTTTTTACTGTGTACGGGTTTTACTGTTTTAGTTTTGTTATAGTCGTATTTTATTTTTGAAGAAATTGAAATTGCAATTTCAATTTTCAGAAACCATCAAAAACTAAGAATTCGACTAATTCTAGAGCGGGAGTCAATATAGGGCATTGTTGTTGTAATTTGACAAAAAAATGGGAGTTCGCCACCGACTACACAAAAGCAACTCCCGCCTCTAACTTCGCAGCCTAGTAAATTTTTGGGCAAGATAACTAGAAGAAAAAACCCGGGATTTTCAAAACCCGGATTTCGAAAACCGAGATTTTAAAAACCTGAATTTTGAAAACCGGGAATTTGAAAACCGGGATTTTGAAAACCGGGAATTCCTAGTACACCCCGAAACATTGCTTGCAGATTCTCGATAGCGAAAGCAACTGATTGTTGGAAGCATGCCACATATAAGAACGTACCAAACCAACTGCTGGATTGGGTATATAATAAAATGAAAGTTCTAGGCACATCTGAGCCGAACTAGTGCACCTAGAATAAATGTTCTGATAGCTTTAAAAATTTTGCTGTAGATGTCGACAAATTTATGATGACGGTTTCAATCATTGTCTATAGATGGCAGTGCATCAAATAAATGATTAGATTTGTTTGTAAATTTTTAAACCATAAAATTGTACAATAATATCAAATAAAAATTATATCACGGGCTATTGGTAAGAATTTATTTATTATTAAATTATGCATTCAACATTTCATTAAACCTCTAAATCTCGAGAACTTTTTACAATCATTATTGCCATCTACAATTCAGAAAACAAACTGTAGATATAAATTTTATGACGTATCAAGCAGTACTGCCTGGTATTTTACGTGCATTGGCCTAGCAGTCTATTTTCGTTAAGAAATGGCCCAATGGTGACCTGTGAAAATGGGTAAGAGTTAAGTTTCACAGTTACTAACTGATCATATGTTTTTACAGCTGGTTCATCTGGTGATAGATTAGGTTTCAGTGGTTGACACTTAGGTCATTTTTGGCCCATTATGATACCACGCATTCATGCCACATCATTAACCCATTCACCTATTCACCTACTCACACAACTACAGTATACCACCTGCACATTGCAAGCTCCATGCCAACCTGTAGTACATTGACATGGACGTTATATTTGTGTAGTTGTGTTTATTAACATCACCGATTGTAATCGATGATGAAAATTCGATTTGCATCTAGCCTCTGATGGGATTCGAACCCAGTACCTCCCGGTCTTAGTGCCAAAGCTTTAACCACTGCACCATTTGTCCGGTTCATCTGGTGATACTAATGCCTGTAATGTATGGTACGCCGACTTGCCAATTAAACTTACACATGCTCTCTACCTGCCATTAACATCGAGTTATACCATTAATTTTAGACGAGTTGCAGTTGGAGACACTAAATATCAACGACTTGAAGGATGTGTTGACATCAAGTTATACTTTAATGTTAGAACTTTATGTTAATCAAAATATTAATATTTTTTGACATTTATGTAATTTTCAAAATGGATGTCTGTGGTAAATACGCTTTATGGTTTGTTTGTGCCTTTTAATGTGATAGAATTGAAAACAAATTTTGAAATAATTTCGTTTTGTGAATCACACAAATGTGTAATTATATTTAAAATGAAATAAAAACAAGATACTTTAAAATTAATTAATGTATATAAAAATACAGAATGCGTATGGAATATTAATTCTAAATTATTCGGATGAATTGATATAAAAAACAACGCATATAGGCAAATAGCGGCTGAAATGGAATCGGACGAAGACCTTATTAAAAAAAATAAATAAAAAGTCTTCGTTCGTGCTACACATCAGAGAAAAAAAAATCGAAGCGTCAAAAAAATCTGGAGCTGGTCTTGATGAAATTCGAGAACCATCCTTATTTTATTACAATGAAATGTTCTTTTTGGATAAATTTATATGAAAGGTTTATAGGATTGCTTATTTTACTAACACTCAAAAAAATCTCGTAGGTGAAATTGAATAATCGATTTCATTGAATTTTGAAGAAACGATTTATTCAATTTGATGGAAGTTAATACTGATTTGATTATGAAATATTCAATCTATTGCAAAAAAAAAATTGTAATTAAATTTTATTCAAATTAACGAAAGATTTCTTCAAATTTTACTAATTTTTAGTTAATAATGCATTTGAATAAATTTCTTCATTTTGAAGAAGTTATGGTTGGGTTGAAGAATTGACGTTTCAAAAAATTCGACTAAATTTCGTTGAATCAAATATAAATGCATCAATTTAATAAAATTGATAACCACCTCAAGGAAAGAAAGGCTACTTTTGAAGAAATATCGTCAAATTGACGAAAGGTCGATTGTATTATTTTAAACGATGAGGAAAATAACTTTTAAGTCAGTTCTAGACGCATTCTGTATTTGGAAATATCTAATACGATTTATTTTTATTTTTAAAGGAATCTTTTATAAAAAGACATATTTCGCGGTAAAATTAGAATAATAAATTAATTTAAAATAGAAATTATTATTTGAAGCCGGTGAATGACATAATAATAACAATAAACAGTAAAGCAAATATTGAATATAGATATTATTCGATTTTTATTATATTAAATTATGGCCATTTTTTGTGACAAAATGTGATTTAATTGTGATTATTGCTAATAAAAAAAGTGTTTTTTAGTATTTGCAAAAAATAACAAATAATTTACCACAAGATAAACAAGGATTACGCATTGCTACAACATCGCAAAATGTATTTCCGCATTATGTTGATGTTTGCTTCATAATTTATGGTAATTATATTTCTAAGAAGAAACTATCCAACGCATCTAATTAACAGATTATTGGATGGGAAGGATAGTTATAATTTTATTATACATTATGAACAAATATATGTAACAAGTTATTATAAGTTTAGTTCACTTCAAAACTCCAGAGTTAAACTTTAACGAGCACCTGGAAGCTTTAATGACCAACAATTACTCTTGGGCGAAGTGGAACACCATTGGCAAGCAACCAAAAATTAAATTCACTGTTGAAATATGGAACAAATGGAAGCAGTATAAGAAACTAATGGAATACTAATTGGTATGTATATAACACACTCACACACATTTGAATTTTTTATTTCATTGAATGTTTTTTGGAGGCTTTGTTTAGCAAACGGAATAGTAATTTACGTGTTATTGACACGAAGAAATTATAAATTTGCTTATTGAGCTTCGATTACCAAAAGTTCAAAATTACCAAATTAAATACAACTCCCGCGTAATACGTTTTTCTAAAATATATCTTGCTTTCTTTCTCTTTTATTTCTTGAAATTCTCATAATTTTTTAACTGAATTTATATTTTATGTGCTTAATTTTATAGTCAACATATTGAATAACCGAAGTACATATCACGATGTTTAAACGACGAATCAAATAAAGGGTTCAACATTGTTGACAGCTTTCAGCATTCATTGATGACCTATATTTGTCAACTGGTAATTGTGTTAGGAAACAGGAAAAGCAACTCAAAAAATAAAAGACCCAACATGTTACTGAATGTAAGTTTTAAAATTCTAAATTTAATAAATTACAACAATTATATAAATTATTTTTGTTTAGATTGTCGGTGTTGTGCCATTTTCTATTACTTCATAGTGTATTGGTTCCAACTTCCAGCGTTGTAGAAGGAGTAAACAAAAATGATCAGAACTAAATGTTCAATTAGTAGTTTCGGAGGAAGTTCGTTGATTTTGGGGCAACTATATACTGTTATTCAACCAGTGATTTTAATTATCAGAACTACGTTAGCTCAACAGAGTTTATTGTTTTTTTCGATGTTGTAAAATATATTTTAAACTTAATTATTGTATGTGTAAATATTTGTTTTAAAATATTAAATATTCTTAACTTATAATATCGATTAGCATCCTGCTTAGTGGAAAGGATTATTCAAAACTAGTTTTTCAACATTAGAACAAAATACTATAACCATAATATGCAGGTAAAATGCCTAATATCAGTATTAAAATTATATTTATTTTATTAATTATTACAATGGAGTTTTACAATTGAGTTTAGCAATAAAGATGCAATTTCATTGAATTGACAAATATTTTATTCAAATTGACGATAGTTTTATTCGATTCAACGATGCTTTCATTAAATTCAATGAATTAATATGATAAAAATTTATTTATTTTATTTATTTATTTATTTATTTGTTTGTTTATTTATCAATAATGACATTTTATAATACATTGTTATTTAAATTAATTAAATTTTATTTTATATACTAAATGTCTACTTTATCTTTAATGAATGTATGCAATAATTTATTAAATTGACTGTACTCTAACTCTTGAAGTTCACCTAGCATGCAATAGTCACCCAATGAATTATACAACTTTACTCCATTATATCCCAGCGACCGTTGTGAAAATGATTTACTATACATTGGTAGTCTGAAGTGTGTACTCCGAGTATTGTAAGTATGAACATTTCTATTAGAAGAAAGCAAAGTATCTAAATATTTTGGCAGATCTCCCTTTTCCAGCCTAAACAAGAATTTCAACACATTAAATTGTATTCTCTGTTTGATTGACTTCCAGTTTAAAATTTCCAACATGTCTTTTATGTGTGTTCTACTTCCCGCATTCAAGACGTGTAATTTGAGTTTGATTCATGATAAACAGCACAGAAGAACAATAATCAATATGTGGAGTCACAATTGATTCATAAAAAACAACTTTTGTCTGCATTGATAATTTGTCTTTAATTCTGGTGAAAAATCCAAGTTTTTATTCATCTTTTTAGCGATATAATCCAAATCGTTAAAACTTAAGTGCTCGTCGATAATAACACCAAGATATTTATACTGTTGTACTCGTTCGATAATTTGGTTGTCAACTATTATATCTGCATTACTCTCGAACTTTGCTTTGATTGATAGGAGCATGTACCTCGTTTTCGAGCTATTCAGTGATAGTTTGTGAAACATCAGCCATTTCCGTAGACTCTCGAGATCTTCGTTTACTTTCTGCACTGCTTCTGGGAGAGTTGTTGCCGAAATAGTAAGTAAAGTATCATCTGCGAACATATTTATTTTGCAATTTGAATAACATCGACTATGTCATTAATGTACAGAATAAAGAGTAACGGACCCAGGGCTGATCTGTGAGGTACTCCGAGATTATTTTGTATTAGTGACGATGTGTAATTTTCAATTTTCGTATATTGTTGCCTCCCTTGAAGATAACTGTTAAACCACTCTAGTTCTTTCCCAATAACTCCGTACTTGGTTAACTTTTTAAGTAGAATTCCTCTATCGATGGTTTCAAAAGCCTTTTTAAAATCTAAAAAGACTACAATGATTACTTTGTTGTCATCTATTTGACTTTTCCAGCTATCCAACATTAGGGTTAAGGCCGTTTCACAAGAATTTGATTCTCTAAATCCAGATTGTTGATCAACCAATATATTGTTATCAGCGATATGATTTACCAGTTGGTTTTTAATTACTCGTTCCAGAACAGTCTCATACAGTGGGAGCATATTTATTTATTCAAATCAACGAAGTTTTTATTTAAACCAGTAGTAGGACATTCTTTAATTTGACGAAATTTTATTCATTTCGATAGCTAGATCTTAATTAAATTGAATAAATTTAATCAATTTATCATTTGCATTTCTTCAACAAATTTATTCAGTTCGAAGAAATTTCGTCAAATTAAAAAAAATGATTAATTTTCAATTTGAATAAAAAGTAATCAAATTGATTACCCCCTTCGTTGGCGCTATATTGAACGCTATTTCTTCAATTTGACTGACGATTTATTCAGATTAACCACTTTATTTTTTTGGGTGAAGGCTATATTGGTTTATAGGAAAAAGTTTATAGGAAAGGCCAACATAATTTAAATGTAAGTTCATTTTAATATTTAGCAAGTTACGGATATTTCGGAATCCTACGACGAAAGCGCTCTCGATAATACCGAGTTAATTGAACCGCCTCCAAAAAAACAACGAAATTTGCCGCCCGATTCCTATTCCATATATTTTGATAGTGCCTTTAATAGATTTATATCCGCAGTAAACACTACCGAACCAGAAAAGGATGAGTTCGACATATTCGGACAATCCATCGCTTCGCAGGTACGTAAGTTACCAGAAGTTCACGCATTGCAATTTATGACGGCTATTCAGCAACAGTTAACTGAATGAGTGAATGTAATTAACTCCGGCGATTCAAACCCAAAAAGCCCACCATGCTGCCTTTCACCAACGATATTATATGAACGCTTGGTCGATTTTCCACAAGCAACTAACTTAGTATCTCCGGTTTCTTCTAATTCACCTTCTTCGTCATCATCTACAAATCAATTTTACAACCATCCAAGAACGGTTCAACAAGTCCCGTTAAATCAGTAAAATTGATAAATCCACATCATTCATCTATATCACAGTCAAAAACACCAGTACGAGCAATCAAGGTACCGCAATTATCCCGTTCATCATCATCGTTGTCGTCATCATCAGCCTATTAAACCAGAACGGGGGTGCTCGTTCAGAACATCCAATATCCTAAATGACGTAATACAGGCGTCAGATATCAATGAACATGCTGTATTTTGAAATTATTTTTTAAGTTTTAATTTGAAATCAGTTAAATTATTATTATTTATTATTAATTATTATTTAAAATGCTCTTTTTAGCAATACGAAGATTATATCCCTAGCTGGTATGTTATTTTTTTTTTAAATTTGATTTTGAAGTTGGAATAATGAGATGCGAGTACATTGAATGAATGAATTTCATTTGCGATGTTTTATTAAATTTTATAATAGCTAGATATTAAAACAAGTCATTTTTGAATAGCTATATTATGTTTAATAATAATAAAAATTAAAAATTGGGTTTTCATTTTAGTATTTTTTATTTTATATTGATTATTGTACATTAACTTATTTTGTTCCATTGGCTTTCGATTATACAATCGGAAACAACATATTTAACAATATTTCCTCTCTTGATCGTTGCTGTTTTGTTGCATTCAACAAATGTCTCCCGACAGAATCTTAATAAATTGTGAAAATAAAACCGTGCGACTAATCTGCCAAATGCACACAATCATCCTTGCTCTGGAGATTCTATAATTAAACACCTTTTCAGGGAATTCTATATTCCTATTAAATTGTTTCAACATATATCGGGATAAAGGAAATGCATCATCTCCAATAAAAAAATAAGACGTTTCAATTTCTTGGCCTGGTAATTTTCCCGGTTTAGGAATGTCCAAACTTCCATTCATCAATGCCTCATAAAAAGGACTATCTTTGTAGATTGTGCTATCGTTTATTCTGCTATCTGATCCAACATCAATAAATAGAAATTTTCCATTCGCATCCACAATCGCAAACAAAATAATTCTAAAATACCCCTTGTAGTAAAAAAAAATTGACCCTGAACTAGCGGGAGCTTTAATTCTAATATGTTTCCCATCAGCGACACCCAATGTGTGTGGAAACTGTGCCATATTTGATTAAATTGCTCTGCCATTTTTAACCAATCTTCCCGTTTTTGTGGAACCTAAACAAATAATATTAATTGGTTCAGTATTTTTGTACCGACAAAAATATACAGTACTGTGCAAAAAAATCCGGACAGTTCGAATTCCTATAAAAATGTTAAATTTTGCTTAATGTTTTACTCTTTTCTCCAATTTTTACATTACATTTTGTAATTCACTAGAACTCTGCAACTATTCGTCGTTTAAGTTTATGGAGAAAGAGTTTTTAGTATATAAAGCGAATAAAGTTACTTAAAGTTCTAAAAATATCTAAACTAAATGATCAAGAAAAAAGTGTTGTTATCGCGTTATAGAAGGAAGGGCTGTTCGTGCGTGAAATTGGTGATAGGATAGGACATGGGAAATCATCTATTGCTGATTTTATAAAAAAATATAAAACTACGGGGAATACAAAGCGGTCCAAAGGATCTGGCAGACCGCGAAAAAACACAATAGTGCAAGATAAATTTCTGGTTCTTCGTTCCAAGCGAAACCGATTCAAAACTTGACCGAAATTGCGAGCCACCCTTGCTACAGCAACAGGTGTTGAAATTTCAAGTTCAATTGTCTGGATAAGGTTACTGAACGCAAATCTCAGGGCACGCCGCCCGCTACAGAAGCCTTTTCTAAAGATATCTTCAAAAAGTTGTCGGCTTCAGTGGACCCGAGAGCACTCCAACTGGACCAGAGAGATGTGGAATAACGCGGTGTTCTCTGACGAAAGCAAATTTAAACTGCATGTGGGAGATGGACGGCTAATTGTGCGTGGGAAACCGAGAGAATGCGTCAGCGATATCTGCATTCAACAAGTGCCTAATAAAACTGAGGGTGTAATGGTTTGGGGCTGCTTTAGTAATGCTGGTTTGGGTCACTTGGCCTTTGTTGCTGCAGGGTAACCAGTATTGTGTACCTGGACATTATGGAAAGGCATTTGAAACCATCAGTTTTGGAGCTATTTAATGAAACTGAGAGCTTCATCTTTCAACAAGATAACGCGCCAGCCCACAGATCAAAACAGGTGACTATGCACTTTTTTTTTTATTTAAAGCTTCTGTATAAATTCCAGTTAAAAAATATTAAACAACTTTGTTAAATAACATTTTATTTCTATTTGAAGGTGAAAAAGTACTTGATTGATAATTCCATCTACACAATGGAATGGCCCCCTTATAGCCCAAATATGAACCCAATTAAAAATATTTGGGCTATTATGATGACCGTCAAAGTAATCCGGAAACCATCCAGCAACTGAAGCATCAAATTTAAATTGAGTGGGAAGATATTAGCAATGACGTGATTCAAAATTTGATTGACTCCATGAGCAACAGGTGTGCAGCGGTAATTAAGGAAAATGGCGGTCATACCAAACCTTAAATTTGTAGTTTAGTGAATAAAGTATAAATTTTATATTTTGAAATATGCCTTATTATGAAATAAATATATTTTTTTGAATTTATTAAAATAAATTCGTTTCAAAAAAATATGGCAATTTTTCTCTCTTTTCGCAAATTCGCAAAAATTATTTTACTTAGATCATGAAATTTTAAACCAAATAACATTTTGAATAAATAATGAGTTAAATAATAAGAAAAAAAATAGTTCTTGGTTAGCTGTCGAAAAATGTTAGCTGTCAGGATTTTTTTGCACAGTACTGTATTTTAATTTTGTTTACTTTTGGTTCGAGCGCATTCCATATCGCTTGAAGAACTTCGGGAATGAATTTTGATATGGTTTTAAAAGAAACAAGAGACATATACTCCAAAGATCTGTAAGAGTTGTCTGACGCAATAAACCTCAACGTAATTGCGAGCCTTACAATTGAGGCTTCCCGCATAATGGTGTCCTGCTTTTTAATTCCCGGTTCCACCTATAAAAAATTGTCAAAATAAAATATTAGTTATAAAAAATTTTTAAAAAATATTACATATATAGTTTAAGGCACACAGTACCCAAGTAACAATTTGGGCTCCATATATACTCTAGAAGCGCTTATAGAGCTGTATAATAGAGCAGTTAACTTTAAATATTGCTCTAGCACCGTTCTTGAAGCTTATTTAGAAGTTATATCGAGCTATTTTGGCGCATTTTAGAGCAATATTTTTCCTCTTAATGAATTTAAATAATAGCTTACGTAGAGCTATTAGTTCTATAATTGAGAAATCAGGGTCTCGTATCAAGTTATTACTATCGAGCTTGTAGCTCTTGTGATTGATATTTATTACAGCTCATGCCTTTAGAAAAGATTGATAATAGAATCATTTAATTTTATAATAAAATAAAATATAATATATATAGTTAATGACAATTCAATGCAAAATTTTCAATTTTTTTTTTAATTTTTCATATTTAATTTTTTGTTAAAATAATGATGGATAACATAAATAATTATATTATTACAGATTATGTGCCTATAATTTTTAAACGTATTTCTAAGTGCCGTTTATTTTTTATGGTGAATGTTTATAAGTTAGTGGAGATAATTTTATTGCGCCTCGACAATACTTTTTAATTACTTAAAAAAATAAAATAAAAATAAAAAATCTGTAAAAATTTTAGGTTAGATTTTACGTGAATTTACAGTATTTTACAAAATCTATTTCAAATCTTTAAAAAATATAGATATTGACATAATGATATGAATTATCTAAAAAAACAGAATGACTAAACACCGTAATCGCCCAATTTTCTTAATGCGGCATTAGTATATACATATTTATATTTTTTCCTATAGATCATGGCGACTGCTATATAGTTGTCAAAAATTAGAACTGATTACCAATTATAACGAAATAAAGTTGTCATATTCACGTCAGGCTCTTGTGGAGCTATTAACTTTATTGAAAATTAATTTTCTACGATAATAAGACTCCATAGAGCAGGTTAGCTCTTTTTCTCTCTTCTTTTAAACTTGGTGCTCTATAAATGCTTGTGTGATTTATATATAGAGCTAGAAGCTCTGTTGGGTTGCATCAAACGTTTTATTAAAGCAAAAAGTTTTTTTTTTTTTAATAGAGGTATTGATCTGTCATTTATAGTCGAACCATACACACAAGCGTAAGTATTTTAGATTATAATTAAAATAAATAATAATAATAATTTTGTATATATTCATATATATTCCAGAGTTCACAAAAATTATATTTATATGATAGTATAAATAACTAAAATGTCATATAAAATAATTCAAGAGACGTCAATCAAGGGATATACGTTTACAATTCTTCCGGAAGCGTTAGAATACAATGGTGTGTTCTGGTATCCACCAATAAATTGGAGCATAATTAAAAATAAAATTATTAAAAATCCGTACGAACAGCCAGATAAAACAAATTGGATGGCTAGACCATGTGTAGTAAAGAGAAGCAAAATCAAATCATACAGTATGGCGGAACAAATTGAGGAAGAATTACTTTCAACATATATGACAACCGAGGACGATGTGTACGAAAGTGATTGTGACATTCCATCTGGTACGACGTGTAACAGGTTTGAGAATCCTAACTTCACTCGTTCGCCTCAACCCAATTTCGATTTGATCGCATGACAACCGCTCCAGTTCCTACGGTTGAAGCGCACAAGAAAAACTCCAAAATTAGTGTGCCAAGTAAAGAAGTACTTTCAACGTCTAGGGAACTATACATTTTGCACGTTTTTACAATTCAAATAAATAAACAATTAAAATATAATAATGCTTTGTTACTTCGTCGCACCTATTTTCTATAGTCCTGATCTATCAAAACCATGAAATGACATGAAAAAATATTTTATTGTTTTCTTAAATGTGCTCTAAATAAACTACAATTTATATTACTTTCGAGCTGATTAGTATAAAGCTCATGGCTTTAAGTGAGCTGTAGTAGAGCTGATGTTACTATATTAATGCTAATTAAAAATTAATAGCTCTAAAATTTGACATGCTCCATTACTGTAATTTTCTAAGCTCTAAATTAGCTTATAAAGCTACAAAATAGAACAATAAGCTCTATAAAATATTAAAGCTTAGAGTGACTAAAACATAATTTATAGAGCAAACAATTTTTCTACTAAAGCCTAAAGCATCCATTGCTACTGATATAGAGAAAACAGCTACCCGCTTGCTATTCTAAAGCTGTAGTAAAGCAACACCGCCACTAGTAGCTCTACCAAATGTTACTTGGGTACTCACCAAAGCCAAAATTTCTTCGAATTGACTTACATGGATTCTAGTAAAATTCTGAAAATCGTTATCAAAACCCCAGTTTAAATCTTTTAAAAGATGCATTTCCATGTCGTGATCTCCCCGTTTAATTAAAAAAGGATTAACCCAAAACACTGGTTGCTTTCGTTTCTTTTTTGCTTCTTCATTTTTTAATTTAATTTCGTGAAGTTTCTTTAACTCACACAAAACTTTCAATCCGAGCGCAATTAAAATTTTTTTTTAGACCGCATTTTCACAATCGATTTTTAATGTAACAAAACAATCGACACTTTCCAATACTAAAACACAAATGATTTATAAACGTCAAATTTATGGTACGTTTACCGCACACGACACCATTTTTATTATTTTGTATACCAGTTATGTAAATGTTATGGCAGACAATTATGTCAGGTGGAGAGGCCGGGTTAATAACCATAATGTTTTCTTTTCTTCTGCAACATAATTTATTATTTGAAGAAAATTTGGAGACGATCAAGCCTAGATTCAAAATCGTCGCCAGAATCAAGCTCTTCAATTTCCTTAATATGTAGCATAGCGTATTTCTTTTGTTTTACCGTTAAGAAGTATGACTATTAAGATATTTACTATACTTGAAAACTTGAAAATGATAAATAGAAAACAAAAGAAATAACGGTCACCTAAAATATACTGTTATAAACATATTATAACACTATATTTGAAGGGAGGAAATGAAAGGAACCAATAAATTGCTAAGCAACATAACTTCCAAACAGTTATAAATAGGAAAATAAACCTTTCAAAACCTTGTTATTATTGTCTTTTAACTGTATATTCCCACAAATTTGAAGAAATTCAATTACAACATCAATTTATAAAACATCAAATATTTGTATTTGCATAATCCAAGTGTATACCGACTATTTTCAACTGGTACTGATGCGGTTGTCATAGATGTATAAATAAAGCGGCACGCACAGCTAAAAGTGAAATTTAAACAATTAGTTAAAAATGTCACAACCTTGACATAAGATTTAACATTTTTTCTTAAAATATAATTTTTCAAAAAAAATTCCCAAACCAACAAATTTATAATAAAATTTTACCCAATTGATGCGATCATGATCAATCGTCATCATTTCTCTAGAAACTACGTGCAATCGTATTTGTGTACGTGCACCTAGCAAACTACCACACCGATACCAACCAAGTAATAAACATTCTTTTCGTATATATAAATATCGTGCAGTCTTTTGTTTACTTTTAATTTACTTTCGCGCGCGGGAAAGATCTTGATTTTGTTTTTTAAGAGATGATACACCATCTTACTAGGTAATGAAGTTGCCCAGACCTTAATATAATATGTAATGTCATGCGTAGGCGTTATATTGTTAAATAATTTTAATCGCAATCCTAAAATTAATCTCTTTGTTTGGACCGTAATGCGTTTATTATTGGTCATCATATGAGATGCAAATGAGATATGGACGAGTATGCACCTTTTTCTCGCGTTGATGGCGTGAATTAAATGTAAATAAACGTAATAAATAAGTAATAAATATAATATTAAAGAGATGCTGCGCGCAAGTTATTCAGGTGAAGGTCGAATGTATTTAGAGTGAATTATTGAATTTCGATATGATGCACCAGCGGATAGTCGCCAATGAATAAAATGTGACATACCACTGATTTCTTTTGTGTGTGAGTTTTTTTTTAGTTCATTTGGTCAACAGATGATATAACAACATGATTTTTATTTTATCGTCTTCTCTTACTAGAAATTAACATATGATTGGTAATTGAATTGCGGTTTGTGTACAAGAGAAAAATTGTCTTGGCGCAGTTTGGTAGACAAAAATGAATTAGGTTGCAAGTAGGTTGTGTGTGTTAAATTATATAACCGCAATGGGGTAAATTACCTCGTGGATCGAATAACCTTCGTTTTATAAACTTTTTGGGAAATTATGTCATGTACGGTTTGTAGGAAGCTGATGGTGTGATTCGCTTATTGTAGTAGTTTACTGCATCATCTTACATGTAGATCAAGCCTAACTATTTATTAATATAATTTTATCAAATGGTTAAATTACATAATAATAATGGCTTGTAAAATTCCTTCTAGATATGTACAGCGACTTAAAGATTAGTGTTATGGCTCTTTGCCACCCAAAGCATGTTGTATCTATTTTCTGTGGGTGAGCCTTCTAACTCGATTGGATTTGATGAATCCGATGATTAACAGACACGGCATCAGAGGTCTACGTGGTTATATGTAGCTAGAGCACAGTTTGTAGAGCGCTAGGGTTTGTAAACTTGATGCCATGCTTGAATAAACCGCAGAAAAATGAAAATTACAAGAAAGAAAATTAACCTAAAATAAATAATGTGTTCCGTCACAACCTCCGAGAAGTTGCTTTATCTCGTGATACACACGAATGCGGAATTCGTTTTGTTATGCTTTAATTGGACCAAAGATAGATCGAATGTCCCTTCGAAAGTAGATAACATTTGACAGTCGTTATGATGAGCTTTATAAAGTGCGATCTTACACGACTGCGATAGATGTTAAGATCGCTAAATCCTTGATTTGGTGTACTTGGAGGTACTCATAGGTGTCACTAAGAATTAGGTTTTGCTGTAGTCCACCTCCAAAATAAGTCTTCTTGTGTAGCGATGTGGCGATATAAAACTTTCCTATAGTACTCACAATATTTTTCCAAAATCATTCTCATGGTGGAACACTGTACAGTGGTCGATCGGTTGGAACGAAAATCACGACAACTATATTTTTGGCAAGAGGAATAAGTCTGGTAAGAACAACGTTAATCAACAAATTGTAGGCAATGAAACTATGCAATGATAGCTTTCATATTTCAGTCGGTCGCCATTTTTCTGCACCAGACATATAAATTTGGTCTTTTAATTGTCGGGTAGCTCTTCTTAGCCCCAAAGAGAGACGATAAGATCATATAGATTTTATGTAAGTGTAGCGCCTTTGAGCTTAATTAGATCTGCAGGGATTCCTTTGATACCGGGTGGCTTTTCATTTCTTCATCAACAATAGCTGCGCCTACTTTCTCCACTATGGTTATCCACTAACAAAGAATATTTCATCTGGTAGAGCAATTGTTCTAATGAGGGTCACTTCCTCATTCTGATTTATCAGATTTTGGAAGAAGGTTTGCCAGATTAGGGTCGCTTGAGCGCTTTTCGAAATTCTAAAACCAAAATCCTACTTTTCAAACTAAAAGTTTCAAAATACAACCAGCCGATCCACCACCATTTTGGATTTTGAAAAGCGAAATTTCGATAATTCGTGATTTTGTTATTTGAGCTTTCGTACCAAACCCAGGTTTGTACTCAGCTCTCTGTACTTCTTGAGTCTGTAGTGAGGTGGCGTTAGCAAAACAATCCCTTGAGTTTCCTTGATCCCATTGGGCTCATGATTTCGGGGCATGATCTGTCCTCAGTTCTAATTTCGTCACTCCTATGCAGGCTCAATTCGATATTACCGAATCTTTTCCTTTCTTAGTGTACAGTTACCCTTTTGAGCAATACATACATATTCTGTGAAAAAACTGAGGGTAAAGCCGAATTCATTTGACTCTGTAGCAAAATTTTCTGCAGAAACATTTGCTGGAGAATAAAAATCGAAGAGAGAGCGAGCAAAACAACCAATCAAATTAGCTAAATTGGTTATATTTTTGTGAACAAATTTCCCCTACATTTCATTTTGTAAAACTTATTGCTCCTTCGGAATAAAAATTATTTAAGGTTGATTTACATATCCGAAGATTTTTCGGCAAAGCTGCTTGCCGCAGAAAATTCGGCGAACGCTGTATTATCGATTATTTACATATTCGACGAATTTTTGGCGCAGTTTTTTCAAACACACATAAACAATATTTTAACACATAATTTTTTTTATTAATTTTTTTTATTTGTAAGTGAATATATATTTTAATAAAAATGTAAATAATAAAACTTAAAGCCAATAAAATAAAATATAAACATAAACACAAGCTACAAATGTTAAATTTGCCGCACAATGTCACATCGTAGAAAAAAAAAATTATCTATGTGTGCTGTGTCGCGCGCCAAAAGAAGTCGTTTCTGATTGGATGAATATGTCACGTGATGTTCGGCGCACAAAAATCGGATAAGTAAATCCACCTTTATTCTGTAGTTAAATTTGCTGAAGGCAGGCACCTTAACTAAAATAAATTCCTGACTTCACTTCAAACTGCAGCAAATTTTTCTGCAGAAAATTTTGCAACAGACTCAAATAAATTCGGGTTGAATTACCCTTTAAAAAGCCTGCTTAAAGTGATTGTAAAAACTTCTTTGCCGCTTAGTTGGCACCGGTGTGAAGTATTTAACGTTAAATAAAAGTGTAGGTACACATTTTAACGAAAAGTGTAGACTCAAAATGTGTAACTACACAAATTATCAAAAAATGTAGCTGCAAAACAAAAAAAAGTTTGGAATCGAAAACACGTGGTTTAAATAAAATTATTAAAAATAAAAAATAAATATTACTACAAAAATAAGTTAATTTACTTTCTTTATAAATTTTTTTTAAAGTTTATTAAATCAAAAAATCTTCGGAACAATGAGTGCCAAGTGTGGAATTTAGTGTTTTTAGCTTGGTATGGTGTCTGGAATTTGTAAAGCAAATTTCAAGACCCTTTTCATGTTTTGATTGGCGATATGGCCGTACACGTGACATCGTCTTTGGCTAAATTCACTTAACTCTTTAATAATTCAAAAAATCATTGGAAGCATAAGTGTCAAGTGTGGAATCGAGTGTGTGTCGAGAGGTAGCTTTAATTGCTCGAAAATTACAGTCTCGCCATCAGGAATAGACTACATGGAAACAATCTTCACGCTCGCCGCACGTTAAAATGTCGACCGATACGACACAGAAATCGGGAGCATAGAAATGATTAGTATGAAAATTATAGCAATTGGACAGAGTGGCATTGGTCCAGAGTTTTGTTCACTGGGGTCAAAATTCGGACTTCACCCAGATACTATCAGAGAACAAAAATATGGAGACAACCTGGTAACGCCGAAAGGCTAAGAGTTGTGGAAGAAGTACACAGATACAGTCGAGGCATTGTTAAGGTACGGGCTGGAATTATGAGTGGTAAAAAAATGATCTCATTTTTCCAGAATGTAACTTATTGGCAGTCAGATACTTCAATGAGATACTGGAACCTGTCATGCTTCCATTATAAACACAAATCGGATCAGAATTCATCTTAATAACACACACACACACACACAGTATGAAACACAAAAGACTATAATTGGAAGCACAATACAGAAGCCGTTTTTACAGTTATCCCAGAAATTTACTTGTATGTGCAACCGATGTATCTTCTAGAAGCAAAAAACAAAACAAAAATCAAATTAAATTCAAGACAATGGCAACCTAAAAATCATGTGTTCCATTTAAACTTTTGATGTGTGTAATTAAATAATTATTAAATTATGTATAAGAGACAGCGCCTCTCGTCAATGTCATGAAGTCAATTTTTATTCATTTTGGCTTTACTTAATGTAAAAAATATTTAAAAAAGCGTAAGTAAATTAAGTCGTGTAATTTGCACGCCAAAATTGATTGTCAAAATGTTAGTTGGAATTATTAGTTTTGTAGGTTACTTATAGACGGGAGAGTACGGGTAGAATGCGAATTTTCATTAATTGTTTTATAATTCGATTGCGATATATTAGGCAGTACCTTATAAAATCGTGTTCCAAAATTTTTTTCTATAAGGCAATAGTGAAGTTAGCAGTTTTAGTACAAGTTCGAAAAAAATTCGAAAATCAACACAGCTAGTGAAAAAATAAAACTAAATTTAACTGTGTAGCATATATAGTTGTCAAAATTTCGGGATCTAAAATTGTATGTTTTTTCAATACAAATTCAAATAGAAAGCGGGGAAATAAAATAACAACCGCAATTTTATGCCACGAGAATCGGGCCCAATATTATTGTTAAAATTTAATATAAACGACGAATTGAACTCAACCGTTTCGTACTGAAAAGCGGGGGTGCTGTTGATGTGGTTTTGTGGTATCAAGGAAAAACGCTCGATGTAACACGAACATGCGATCAATTCGTATGTGAAATTATCCGTTATTCTTCTGACATTGAAAATTTAACGTATATGCTGATCTGCAGACAATGATGATGAGAAAACAATGACGTATTTCCTAATTTTTTTATTGACTGGACAATTTGAGACGGAATTTTTATTTCGTTTCGAAAATTATAGTATCTATATCCTGTACATATTACATTGGCTTTCAACGAACTGTATATGCTAGGAGGGGTACGTAATGTCCAGTAACCATTATGTTATTTAATTGCTTTGTTATGTTTTAACCAATTTCAATAAATTTTGTTTTGTTATATTTTAGTATTGCTTGCCGCACTAGAAGAACCTAATTCTTATTTAAAATTTTCAGTCATTCTTCTGATACTCGTTATATTGAAAATTGAACGTATATGCTGATCAGCAGACAATGATGTTGAGAAACCAATACTCTATTTCCAAATTTCTATATTGACAGGACAATTTGGGCCGGAATTTTTATCTCACACGAATATCCAAATTATTCCATTCAATGCTGCCCAATTTCGCAAGGACAAAATGTGGTTGTGACGCAACACCAAAACCAGCCCGCAGTGTGATTATAAAATCACAATCGCTATTGATGATTCGAAATCACAACCAGTCCTAATATTTCACACTAGAATCAATATCGTTGGTATCGCCGCAGGTGCTAACTCTATTCGAGAGCGGAAAACTAAATGTGATTTCGTTTAGTGAGAAACCGCAAATTGTTCTTAACCATCATGAACAATTTAATGGTTTGTGGGATAGCGGAATTCTTAAATGTTGTCCGTATATCGAATTTTACCACGCCGGCTCGTCTGGGAATCGATTATTCTAACATCTGTTGCCTACCACAAGTGATAGTTAGAATATATTTAGTGAGGGCGAGGAAAAGGTCAAAAATAGTTTTAAATTAACACAGCTTAAGCATATTTTTATTGTGTACCTTATTATCAACAATCCAGAGAATAAATACACGATACTTTGTATTCGAGTACCGAAAATGTACCGTTTAATAACAATTAGTTTGTATTTGGATTCGTAAGCGACTAAGCGATGCTATGGTTTGAATTGGTTTACAGTGAAGAGTAATAAAAAAAAAATTATTTGCAGAATTTTCGAAATTCCTTCTTTTGGAGAGAAGACTGTTTATTGCCTGAAATACTATAGAGCTATATTATATTACAAAACTAAATTGAATTTTTTGCTCAAATTTTAAATACAGCAACTAACAATGTATCAGAAATCCTTCAGAGAGAGAATATCGAAAGCTCTGGTTTTTACTGCTGCGGTTGTTGAGGTGCATCTATATGTAGCGTCATTTGTTGAACTTCAGGTTTTGCTGTAATTTGATGCGCGTGTCCTTTAGCTGTTGAAACATTTGCTATGAACACATCATTTGATTCGTCACCAATTTCGTCGATGTTTAACTGCGTAATAAATCTCAACCGGTCTTTGAATTGACCCGCGGTCTTAGCTGCCGAATTAATTTTTCCGAATCCGGTTTCATGCTATCCCCGATATACATGTATTTGATATGATAAAGCAGATCACATATTTCATCCAGTTATAACCAGTGGGATGATACCAGGGGGCCTGTTATGAAATTTTTGCGACACCGTAAAATCCGTCTCGAGTCGGTTATTCATATTATAAAATAAAACGAAAAAATTCTATTGTCAAATTCGACAGCTAGCTAGCAGACGGATATCGTAACATACGCATGAAAAATTAATTAATTAATAAAATATGTATAATTTAATAAATGTTATTTGTGGCAAATTTAAATAATGTGATACTTGTATACTGAAAATTTTGATTTTATAAGTGTTGAAAAAAAGTAAAAATATATTTCACCACCTGACGCAATACTTACGCAATGTGATGAAATATCAAAAATTGAAAAAAAAAATGGCCATCGCGTCAATTAGCTAATTAGATTAATCATATTCAATTAAGTTGTAATTTGATTGAAATTTTGAAAGAACTTCACTGAATAATGGTTTTCATACCGCATAAAATAAATCGCACAAAAAAGCGCACAAAAAAAGACCTCACTAAAAATTGTTTGACTGTACTTTTTTCTTTTATGGAAAGAACATGAAATACATAGTTTTATAATAGGAATATCCGTTACGGATCGAATTTTACGACAACGTATTTTAGGCCCTCAGATTTTTATTCACCTCTCCAATTATTTCATACAACATTTTTGTAATTATCATGCGACCATCTACGGGCCAACCGGAGAGCCTAGCAATTCGGCACATGTTATATTTATATATGTACAAACGAACGAATTCATCTACTGACGTTGTTATATCATTTACCTTTTTCATGCCATTTCAATTGTGCTATGCAACATGTTGTATACGTTTTTTTTTCCTTTATGTAACACAAACGAGTCTACTGACAATGCTCATAACCTGATTTTTTTTTACTAGACAAACGATCGTTTTGTTATTCTGTGGTCTATTTTATATGTGTGTACATCTTTGCTCTGGAGATGACATTGGTGTTTCTCTGCCGAATGTACATACTAATTAAAAATTCTGTTTTGCATTTACCATTAAGACAATTCTGATGGGGTGTGTTCATGTTCAAAACAAGCACAGTGGCGATGTTTCGTTATTGGATTCAGGATAGGAACCAAGCACAAAATTTATCTATAAAAAAAATCGACATAATTTCTAGCAGTCTGCTAGAAAAACATATGACTAACATTGTTCTTATTTTGTTTTTTATAGTAGTTCACGTATTATATATATATATATATATATATATATATATATATTAGTTTTTGTTAGTGAAAGAAATGTCAGTTTTCTTACCATCGGTTTAAAATATTTTTTAAAGCGAATTATACAGCTTAAACAGTAGATTAAAAACACTTTAAAATAAGAATAATTATTTATAGAAAAGTGTACAAAAACAATTTAATAAAAGTTTAACATACATTATAATGAGTGTCGTGCAAGTAGCTGCTTTATATTATGAAAATATTCACCATATGAGAATATTGCGAAAACGTATGAGAGATTCAATGAATTCATTCGATATTCCAGAAAACAAGTAGTAAGAAATAACAAGATTTATATTATTGTAAAAGGCTTAAGTAAAAATAAATTTTATTTTTAGATTTATGGAGATGTATCGATTGCCGGTATCTTTGGCGAAAGATTTTATCGAGGAAGTTCGAGGAGTTGGGAATGTATTTGACACCAGACAAAAAATTCCACTACATTTAGAGGTAGATCATGTTTCTTTAAATTAAATTGTTAAGGTAATTTAAATAAACACTTCCTTTAATACTTTTAGATATTGGCCGTCCTTAACTTTTTCGCGAGTGGCAGTCACCAAAGAAGAGTAGGTTGCGATGCACTGGCCTTCATGAGCCAACAAAAGATTTCAAATTGTGTTAGGAAATATGCTACATTAATCGCAGAGAAATTATCAGAAAAATATATTCGTTTTCCACAGTCAATTCTAGAAATTGAGACCACCAAAGCAAGGTAAACCCATTTAATTTAAAAAAATGTTTATAGTTGTATTCAAATATTTAGCTAAGTTCATTTAACTTTTTAGTTTTCTCACAGAGTGTGGATTTCCGCATGTTATTGGTGTCATTGACGGGACTCATATATCCATAACCGGATTGAAAAAGGAAATAGAAAATTCGTATATCAATCGGAAAGGATACCATTCGATTAATGCTCAAATTGTGAGTTTTTAGCAACTATTATCTTTATAATCTTACTAATGCATACATATTGTATTAGATATGTAATAACAATTTAAAAATTATAAACTGTAATGCGAGATATTGTGGGTAAGTATAAGTAGAATTAATCTAAGTAAACATTAAAATATAACAACGAGATACGTGATGATAAATCCTAAATTCCAGCTCCACTCATGACAGCTATATATGGGCATGTAGTCAATGTTTTACATTTTTACAATTGCGATTTGAACGAGGGGAACATCGAGAATGGCTATTGGGTATCTTAACTTATACAAAAGTCAAAATTAATTTACTATTGTTTGTTTTTTATTTGCATATAGGTGATAGTGGATACCCTTTACAACCATTTTTATTAACGAACATTAAAAGTCCTAGAACACCACAAGAGGAGTTCTACAATAAACTTCACTGCAAAGTTCGTTGCAAAATAGAGCGCTGCATAGGATTACTTAAGAATCGATTTCGGTATATGGAATTGAACTTTTATATTAGAGTAATTATTATAATTTCTTGTATATTTTAGCTGTATTTTAGGAGAGCGCAAATTACGGTATGAGCCGCGTGTCGCTGCCAATATTATAATTTCTTGTGTTGTGCTTCATAATATACTAATTACAAACAATGTACCTTATGAGGAAATCAACACACCAGTCGAAGAAGACTTGACAATTGTAAAAAACGAGAAAGGTTCTTTATTTGTTGCAGGACAAAGTAATCAGAATTGGGTTGTAAGCCATTTAAGTAGATTAAGTTAGTCTTATAGATAATTAATAAAATGCAATTATTTAATTTCAATTTTTTTTTTCATTCAAATTTATTTTTCATTCTTAATATAAATTTAATAAAATGAATATTTACTTTGTATTTTACTTTTTACCTATTTTATTAATTACGTGTTTTATTTAAACAAACCAATAATTCATTCGTTTTCTTAATTAGTGTTGAATTCTCATTTAACGCCTTAAGGATATCTATTTGATTTTTTGTCTGTTGTCGTTGACAGTTAATAATAATTTCTTGATTGTTATTGTTTTGCTGCAATAAATGTATAATTTTTCGCTGGTTCCTGTTAGATTGGTGTTGGAGTTCAGTAGCTTCTTTAATGGAACCCATTATGGTAGTTTGCTGAAATTGTTATTATTATTAAATAGTATAGTGTAAAGAGTTTCTTTGAAATAAAATACGAATTACTTACTCTAGATCTATTTCTGAGTCTGTGTGGACCGAAATTGGTGAGTACTTCGTTTGGTGCTCTATTTGTGGTATTTGGTTCGTTAGTGGGCGTTTGTGATGAAAATGTTGAAGGCAGTGACGACTCTAATATTGCCGGTTCAGCTTCTAAGTTTACGATATGGTTGAATGTGTCATTGCTATCTTCAGATGAATGTTCTAACTGAAATGCAATAAGTATACATTTTAGAATCCTAAAACGATTTTATATTTTGATGAGAACAAATCTTTATTATTTATTCCATTGCTGAAGCAGGTATGCCATTAGATGAAGATGGCTGTGGTGAATTGCTTCTAATAGATGCCGGAGCTGGCTAAAATACATACACACATTTAAAAATATAAAAAGTATTTAGTTCAAAACTATTATATGAGCAATTTATTTTGAAAGTGGCATAAGTCACCTTTTCAAAAAAATTAAGTTAATGGGTATATCCAGTCCAAGTAGGCCTACATTTAAGATGTCTCACTTGTAGATTTTCTTCAGTTGTAGAATTCTACATGGGCTGGATGCAATATATTCGTATGTCTGTTATAATTGATTTTAATACAGCAAATGAAATTAAACTTCTGACCAAGAAGGTAAAATCAATAAAAAGAAATGAAAATAGAATAAAATAAATTGTTATTTAAAGTACAGGTTCAAACCAAAATATATCTACTCAAAAGTAAACAGACAATTTTTGCCTCACTAAACAGTGAGATATCTACATTTTTTTGAGTGAGATATTTTGCATCCAGCCCATATTATGTGTGAGGCATATTATTTTTTAGAGGTCCCATACGAAACGACACATTTCACAACAGGATATGCTAAAACAGGATGTCAAAAAACAGGATATCACAAAACAGTAGTACGAAACAGGACCGATTAAAACAATACATCACAAAACAGTACATGGTACGCTAAAGTACATCGCAAAGCAGTACATATTAAAAGAGAACAGCACGAAATAGTTAATAGCCAATTTTACGATTTTAATAACATAATCTTGCAGGTTTTTAATCCCAAAAAATTGTTTAAGTTTTATTTATTGTTGCAAAATAGATCAAAAATTTAAATAAATATATTTATATGTAAACAAATCGCCCTCCAATTCCAGTATCGAACCTACATTGCATTATACATTAGGAAAACCTGTATAGGAACCAAGCGCGCATTTTAGTGGAAAAAAAATATTCGATATAATTTTTTCCGTTTAAATCAAAATGAATGTATGCAACCAAACTGCTATACAAATTTTGTGCATGCAACCCGCATAAAAACTGACTAAATTTAGACAAAATTTTATTAGTACATATGGAGGTACAGATATAAAATTTGTTGTTATTTTGAAAGCAAATTTTTTTTTATTTAGAAAGATACAATCATATTCTTTTATAGATATTTATATTTTTATTGAAAAAATTAATGGATGCTTTAACCTATATAATTTGACTATACATATATGTATTTTATAGTATACATATGTAATACATGTTCAAATTATTTTAGTATTTTGAATTGGAATTAAATAAGTCATTATTTGGAACCAGCTATAATTATGAACATACATATATGTAGATTTTTGATCATCTTTAAAATAAAAATGTTTGTTGAACTCAAAATTAAATGTTTCATTCAAATTTAAAACATAAACAGCGACAAATTAACACAAATCGAAACGTCAAATACCAATGCGAAATGTCTAGTTGTTTGTAAACATAATAAAATAAATCAAAGTTGCACATACGTCTGCTATGATTAAAAAAATATTAAAAGTTAACGTACGTTTTTCTAGCATTTACAAGAAATTATATCGAATATTTTTTTCCACTAAAATGTGCGCTTGGTTCCTATACTGTATAGGAACCAAGCGCACATTTTAGTGGAAAAAATATTCGATATAATTTTTTCCGTTTAAATCAAAATGCATGTATGCAGCCAAACTGCTATACAAATTTTGTGCATGCAACCCACATAAAAACTAACTAAATTTAGACAAAATTTTATCAGTACATATGGAGGTACAGATACATTTTTTTTGTTATTTTCAAAGCGATTTTTTTTTATTTAGAAAGATACAATCAACTTTTTTTATACATATGTATTTATATTTTTATTGAAAAAATGAATAGATGCTTTGACCTACATATATAATTTGACTATATGTATTTATTTGATGATACATGTGTACATGATCCAATTATTTAAGTATTTTTATTTGAAATAAGTCAGTATTCGCAACCAGCTATAATTATGAACGTAGATTTTTGGTCATATTTAAAATTAACATTTTTGTTTGTTGAACTCAAAATAAATATGTATATCAATTAAATTTAAAATAAACGGCGACAAATCACAAATCAAAACGTCAAATACCAATGCGAAATGTCCAGTTGTTTGTAAACATAATAAAATAAATCAAAGTTGCACATACGTCTACTATGATTAAAAAAATATTAAAAGTTGAACGTACGTTTTTCTAGCATTTACAAGAAATTATATCGAATATTTTTTTCCACTAAAATGTGCGCTTGGTTCCTATACTGGATAGGAACCAAGCACAAAATTTATCTATAAAAAAAATCTATAAAAAAAATAATTTTTTTTATAGAAAACTGTTTGCAACCAAAACTGCTACACATTTTTTTGGGGGATGAAACCAAAAACAAAAAAGTCGATAAAATAAAATATTTTTTAGCGGGACGTTGGTAGGTGTCAATAAAAGAAATTTTTGGCACATATACATATAAAATAAAATATAAAAATAATTTTTATTTGGTAATTTTTTAAACGTATTTATTAAAATTAATAATAATTTTAGTGAAAAAATAAAAAAATGTCTGTGGTATGTAATTATAGTTTTAATGTTGCATGATATCTTAAACAAATCGGTGGAAATTTCCGCCATTTTAAATCTAATCATCAACCATTTAACCAACAACGATTTTTATTTTTAGTCGAGACCACGACTGGGTAATCGCCAGAAAAACGCGCTAATCGATTTAGTCGAAGAAAATTTTAATTTTATTTGTGGTAATTTACTTTGAAACATATTTTATAAATGTTACATGTACTATTTACACACATTTATTTTAAGGCAAGCATGCAACTGCGCGAGGTGCCAATAACAAGAAGACTATGTGGAATTCCATAGCGAACCATCTAAATAATATCGGACCGTTAAATAAAAATGGCCAGGAATGGCAAAAAGTATGTCAATTAATTTAAAAGAATATTTCGATAAATAAGAAATTATTGTTCTATTTTATTTTTAGACATGGACATCTTTAAAGTATAAAGTGAAAGAAAAATTAAAAATAATAAGACAGCACAGAAATCACAGTGGAATGGCACCACTAACAAACGAGGATGTTGGTGGCGATTTGTTGTATCCCGAAGCGACACAAATTAGTGAATGGGACTGGAAAATTATAAATCTTTGCCAGCTAGAAGGTTTGGATGGCCATTCAGACTTAGCATGTGGGTTTAAGTTAAAGGTAATTAAATTAAATGTTACTCGCCAATAAATATTACTTAAGACAAATTTGTTTTCAGTCGGCTCCACCGCCTACTAGAATGGATTCATCTCGAGTACCAGCTTCTCCAATTCAAGTAAGTATATGAGCCGTTTATTTTGAAAGTGGCATAAGTCACTTTTTCTTTAATTTGAGATATTTAAGGGTTTGCGTTTTATCATGTTTAAAAATATTGATGCCAGCTTTTAAGATTTACTTGAATTTGTTACAGCAGCCTGCCTATATTTTCCTCGGTATAAATAATCTCGTATAGTGAATGGAAAATAACGATTGTTCATTACGGAAAGTGACTAATGCCACTTTCAAAATAAATAATTTGGAAAAATTACTGACTTAGTATACTAATTTTGTCCGATGTATTTTACTGAAATGATGTTTTGAAAGGATAGTGATTTAAGAAAATTGGGTGGCCGTGTACGCGTTGTTAGTTTTAAATGTTTTATTAGTATTCTTCGTTTTTTTCCATCGCCTCAGTGTTTGTTAAATATTTATATATATTTGAAAATATTTTTTTAAGGGAAAAGAAGGAAAGAAGAGGCGGGGGTTCTTTTTTATTGTCGTAGGCGGTGTTACGACAAGAATAATAATTGATATCATGTATATGGTATATAATGAAGCAAGTCGATTATGTTTTCTATATATAAACATTAAATGAGTTAGTGTAGGTACGTACAAAAAAAATTGTATGCGCGATACAAATCGTAAACAAATGTATGGGAATTTTTTTTTGTTTGCAACATTATGATAGCAAATCCCTTTTGCCACAATAACACGTGCAGCTAGAATACTTTGCTAAAAATAGATTTTTTTTGTATTACATATGTTTTTTATTGGTCCAACCAGATATAAAACAAAGCAAAATGTTGTATGTTACCGTCTTTGTTTTATTTTGTGTATTTTTTAACCCACTCGAGTTTTTTTTAATCACGTGCATGGCACCAATATATCGCAAAAATTATTCTTCTTAGTCGATGTTTAATAAATGGAAAGTTTTCAAATAGCAATGTTTTTTCAACGATAACTAATACCAAAATTTTAGGAGATATTTTGGGAGATATTAAAGATTTATATCCCATACAATTTGTTTCGATAACATTTTTACTGTACTTAACTACACTAGCTCAGTTATAACGAATATGCCTTTTATTATATCGATATTGACGTACGCCACTTTCAAAATAAACATGTTTATTATACCGTTGATTAGCAAAACTTCTTTTGAACAAAATTGCTAGAGTTCTCAACATATTGATTGGATTTTTTGTAATGTTGATTTATGTTATCATTGCGTGTATTTAGCTCATGTAGGTCTTACTAAAAAATCGAAGCCGTGCAGTATGGTACATTTCAAAACAGGATGTAATAAAATAGGACATCACAAAACAGTACATGGTACACTAAAGTACATGGTACGAAACAGGACCGATGAAAACAGTACATTACAAAACAGTACATTGTACACTAAAGTACATGTTACTGAACAGGACCTTTTCAGCTTGATTTGTTAAATATTTTTTTATTGAATACGCTTAGTAATTAGGATATTATCAAGTGGATATTTGCCTTCACCTAGAGTAATTAAACAGTATACTATATAGAATTATAATTGCTTTAAGTTATAATTAAATATCCCTTCATCTAACAATGTATAACATTATTTTAATTTAAATCGCTAATACTCGAATAGATCAAAAATTTAAATAAATATATAAATAATATATTTATTTTATTTATAACCCAGGGTGTTGTTGTCTTTTTGGACTGTGCTTTTCTCAAACATATACAACCGCAAGCCTTATAATTAGTATGAAACAAAAGCAGAAATTATTAAAATTGATAATACGATCAGTCAGTTGCCAAAATTAAAACAAAATTCACTAATGTGTACGGTGATTAACTCAAGTGTTGTGCTGCTTATAAATACAAAAAAAAAAAATTAGAAAACTTATTTAGTTTTGTTAATCAAAACTGGTAGTGTCCAAAAAAAGAAAGGAATCAAAACTAATTTAGTATTTACGAGGGCCGTGTATAGTCTGCAACTTTGGGAAGTGGGAACCTGTGGTAACCCGGATTCATATTACTTGGACTATAATTAAAACTCTATAAGGTACGTTTTTATGCAATTTCATAGTACGAAGTGTTCAATGTTGCGAATTCCGTTGGTCATACTAACTTGTCGTTTGTCTTATTATTATTTTTTCTCTTAGGAGAAACAACGATTGCAACTTGTGGCCTTCTGTTTCGGATTCAGTTTTAAGACAAATTATTATAAAACCAAACATACGTGACGCTCGATAGGGCGCTGAAAATTTACTGTTAGTTTACTGTTGAATCATGCGAACATTCCATCTATCGTATGTGGCGAGTTTTCTTGAGGATTGCGTGGATTACTTGGTTTCTGTCGTACACCTTAGTATATAATAAGTATTATTAATATTATTCATATCGTTAAGTGTATATCGTATCCATTTAAAACCATTTAATTGTTTTTTGGTAAAAGAACACATGGTATGCGAATGGACTAACGGTTAGCCTAAAACCCTTATGCGGTTATTTATATATTTTTCCATATAAAAAAATATGATAAACAATTTGTATTTGGTGTTACATAACTAATTAATGTAACGATCAAATTTAAGGTTTTCTTTTATTTTTATTTTTTTCTTTCTTTATACGTAAGATTAACTTTGACTTATTTTTGCTTACAATCAAATTATTTTTTTTTGTGTTTAATAATTATTTTAATACTTAATTTAATTACTATTCTTTGTGTATAATAGTTTTACATTGTGTTTGGAAATAACTTTAACTTCTGCGTAAATGCATCGCGAAATTAAGTTCTATTCTTAGGTAACAGGACTATCAGGACCAGGTGGAAAGTACTTCCTTCTGTGGAGCCTTGGTGGCCTTGGTAAGTCGCATAACATTATTTTAATTTTTTTTATGAGCTTTATATTGGGCTCTTTGTTATTTTCAAAACCAAATAAAAGTATATATTTTAGTTTCATTATTATAAAATTAATCTTTAAAGTTAAATACATAAAATCGCTAATTTATATAAACAAAAAAAAAATTTTTTTAACTTCTTTCCATTTATTTATTATTATTATTATTATTATTATTATTATTATTATTATTATTATTACTACTATTATTATTATTATATAGTTCCATTTGTTGCATTCTTAGCTTGCTAGTTTACAATTTTCTGGAATTTTCTTCTGTTTCTGTTCTACTAATTTACTTGTTTTTGTTGCATTCATAATGTCTACCTAAGTTTTTTTTAATTTCATGGGATATAGTCAGAGCAACGGTGGAAACCTTTAATAAAGAATAGTTAAATACCGCGTTAATCTAAATTTGTTTTATGATATTTCATTTACGTTATCTCGACGGTTAACCAAGATACAGAACATACTGTAGCAAGACCCACGACAGACTGAGCGTAGCCGCGCAAAAATAAACACCGTCGTACAGTCCCTGTTCTGGATATTGATCTACGTAACGGTGTGGTTGTGATTAGCTTAGACCATTGGGACACAGCAAGCACAACGTTACACTGGAGGAGTCGGAAGTTCATTGAACCGTCAATTCCCTGGGTTCGATTGCCCCTTTCAATAACTCGCCGCACGAGTCCAAATTAGTAAGTTAATTCGGGAATCCATTCAACAGTTTCTGCACCTTTTTTCTGTATATAAATAATATATGATTCAGATTAAGCCCAATTTGGTTCGATTATTCACACTTTGACAACTAAAAATCGTGAACTTTTTAACAGTTGGATTTTACTTCGAATATTTTTTCGAAGTTCGAAAAAAACGACAAAAGTGACACCGTGCCAGAAAATCTAATTACGAAAAAAGCGATAGGGTAGGAGAAAAAAAACATGTCCGTCTTATATAAGCTATTTAATATATGATAATACTATCACTGACTCACAACACGATGGAACAAAATGTGTTCGAGAACCTTGACAGAAATATGCGAATAAACAACCACTTACATTAGTCCTTTGCCCCTCAGCCTAGGGTATTCAGAAGGCTTCGGCTGTCTCTGTGTACACCTAGGTAACACCAAGGTAGCGGCGTCCTCGTCGCAGGGGGCGGGTACTGCTTCGGCAGTAGCAAAGTGTTACCGGGGACCAAATGCCAGTGGTATAAATTGGCTAAAACAAACAATGAGTACAACAAATACGGGAAGTAATACCCTAGGTGGTACAGCAGCAGATATGCTGACAAATCCACGCTCTTTGGAGGCAGGTCCAGTAGATTCTGGGGTGGGCCAATCATTGTTTAACCCATTTGGACGAAGTACCAATTTACCAAGATCTTCAACTGAAAATGTATTTCAGTACGAGCAGGAAAATGCCGAACTCCGTGAACAACTAAGAGAAATAAAGGAATTTACAACTAAATTGAAAGAAGAATTCACAATTTTAAAGAAAGAGAATGAAGAACTCAAAAAAGCAGTTGAAACACGTGCAGAACTTGGGAAGACACCCAGCCCTACAATCGATGATGACATTAATCCATTCCATACGGATGAAGAAGAATTAAAAAGAGAAACAAATTGGATGTTGAAACGGGGTAAAAGACCAAGTAAGAAAAGGAAAGCTCAACACTCACCAGAAACGGCAGAAACTTTACCATCAACTTCAAAAGAGGTTTCTAGAAAACAATTAATCATCAAACCACCTCCACCAATAAATGACGCTGAGTCCACATCAGAAGTAGAAAAATCACTCAAACTGCAACCAGCTCAACAAAATGAAGCACAGCCAAAGGTAAAAGCCCCACCACCGATTTTTATAGTAGGAGTAAGCAACTACTCAGAAATCCAAAGTGTATTACTGCTCTGAACAATAATGTATGGAATATTAACACTTCAAATCCAAACGCATACAGAAACTTGTCAATGAAGCTGAAAATGGAAAAATATCAGTGGTACACGTACGAAAATAAAAACGATCGTCCCATCAAGGTCATGGCAAGAGGACTACATCCAACCTGTGAAATTAATTCAATAATGGAGGACCTAGAAAATAAAGGATTTAAAATCCTTGATGCCGTGAACATTATTAAAAAAGAGAGACGTAGCGGGGAGAACCGACTAGAACCCGTTTTAAAAAGAGGACTTCCCCTGTTCATGCTAACCTTTGATAAGTCCGAGCAAATAGAAAAAATTTACAATATAACTGGCATACTCAACATGCGAGTAAAGATCGAAGCTGTTAAAAGAGGAGGTACAAGAATAGTACACTGTAAAAAATGCCAAGGCTATAACCATACGCAACGATATTGCGCGCGCGATCCAAGATGTGTGAAATGAGCTGAAAAGCACCCAACACAAACTTGCAAACTATCTAAAGAAGAACCAGCAAAATGTATAAATTGTTATGGGCAACATCCAGCAAGCTACCGAGGATGTGAGGTTGCCAAGCAGCTACAGAAAATGAGGGATGAGGCACGCAAACCCCTCTAAGTCATCCAAACAAGGATCGAGCAAGAAATGAAGCATCTGTACGTAAGGAGAATTACACATATGCTCAGGCCGCTTCAAATTCGAAAGAAAATGAGACCAACGGTACTGAAAATTTCAAAAACACTGTCCAAGCAATTTTAAAGAGCCTTGAGGAACATAATAAGCTAACTAAGTTAATTCTGGATCGACTTAATCTGCTGGAAATAAGAAGCTCCAAAATAGTTAAACATAAATAATGTATGCAATAAATAGTTCAATTCATAATTCCGGAGCAGAAACCAGACATCAAAACTACTCATTAAGAATAGCCATATGGAATGCAAACGGATTAACACAACACCTAGAAGAATTAGAACTATTTTTAAAAACCGAGAAAATTGATATATGCTTAATATCAGAAACACATCTTACCAGCAGCTCCTACGTATCAATCGGGAGATACACTTGTTACCATACCACCCATCCTGCAGAACGAGCAAGAGGAGGGTCAGCTATATTTATTAGAGATAATATCAAACATCATGAAGAATTAAAAATAGAAAAAGAATCCATGCAAGTAACCACCGTGACGGTTAAATTTGGTTATCACAACACCTGTAATATATCTGCGATATATTACCCCCCACGGTATAACCTAAAGAAAGAAGACTACATTAACTTGTTCCGGAAATTAGGAAGTAACTTCATTATAGGAGGTGACTTTAATACAAAAACCTTCTAGGGTTCAAGATTAACCTCTGTAAAAGGCAAAGAATTACTTGCAGCTGGCCAATACTCAAACTGTGAATTTTACTCAGGAGGGAAACCAACGTACTGGCCAACTGATCCTAACAAAATCCCAGATCTAATAGATTTCTACATCACTAAAGGCATATCGAAACGCTACATCTTCCTAGAAAATGATGAAAGTCTAACATCTAATCATTCTCCTGTTATTATGACGGTTAGTGAAAATGTAATAGAAAAAAACCAATTCACCACAGCTCACAAACAACAAAACAAATTGGGAACTGTTTTTTGGCAGTTGTTAGAGGAAAAAATAGAACTTCAAGTGCCAATCAAAAGTGAAAATGAAATAGAAGAAGAACTAGACAAGCTCCTTGATGTCATACAATGGTCGGCTTGGGAATCTACCCCAAATTATCATCCAGGAAAGAAAACTCCGTTATTTACCCAATAGAAGTAAGAGAACTAGTGCAGGAAAAACGAAAAGCCCGAAATAAATGGCAGACTACGCGTGCGCCGTAAGATAAAACCACCTTAAACAACTCGTGCATCAAACTTAAGGCACTCATAAAAAAGTGAAAAATGAAACAATTGGAAAATACCTTTGTTGGAAAGCAACCTGGAAAGCAACAAAAGGGTTAAAACGACCAAAAACGCAGATCCCCCCACTCAAAACAAACGATGGGAAATGGGCTAGAAGTGCGAAAGATAAAGCTGACCTGCTTGCTGAACATCTTGAAGAAACATTTCAACCTCTAGGTCAGCAGACCAATGACGAAAACACTGCTGATACGCCCAGAATAACTGATTTTGAAGAGATCAGGCCTGTAACATTAAAAGAACTAAAAGCTGAAATTAAGAACATAAAAGTAAAGAAAGCTCCTGATTATGATCTGATAACAGGGCAAATAATAAAGGAGCTGCCTGAAAAAGGTACCCGTAAATTACTGCACATAATGAATGCGATTCTCAGGAAAAAGCATGTGCCAATGCAGTGGAAAGTAGCAGAAGTAATAATGATTCCGAAACCGGGCAAGCCACCGAATGATAGAAAATCCTACCAACCAATTTCACTTCTACCAACACTAGCGAAATTGTTTGAGAGACTGTTGCTCAAAAGATTGAAAAGAACCATAGAACAAAGAAACCTTATCCCAGAATATCAGTTTGGTTTCAGAGAGAAACACTCAACTATTGAGCAGGTTCATAGGCTTACAGATGTCATTGAGAATACATTAGAAAGGAAAAAGGTTTGTTTTAGTATCTTCTTAGATGTGGCGCAGGCCTTCGATAAGGTGTGGCACAGAGGTTTACTCTTCAAACTACATAGAGATTTACCAAAACAATATTATATGATTTTAAAATCATACATAGAGAATCGCCACCTTAGGATGAAATATGAAGATGAATATTCCGAGCTAAAAAAGATTTCGGCAGGAGTCCCGCAGGGTAGTGTTTTGGGACCAATTAAACGATGTTACCATTGCAACATTTGCTGATGACACTGCAGTTCTCTCAGTAGGAGACACTATCGAGGAATCGACAACGAAACTCCAAGAAGCATGTGACAAAATCATAAAATGGACAAAAATGTGGCGTATCGAGCTCAATGAATCTAAATCCACGCATATGAATTTCACCAATCTACAAGTCAGTTATAAACCTGTAATCATTAACGGTCCTCAGATTCCGTATGCAAATAATGCTAAATATCTAGGAATGACCTTAGATACCAGGCTCAGATGGAAAGAGCACGTTAAAAAGAAGAAAGATGAGCTTAATATCAAATATCGCAAAATGTATTGGCTTCTCGGGAAAAATTCGGAATTGTCAACCGAAAATAAATTGCTATTGTATCAACAGGTGCTAAAGCCTGTATGGATTTACGGAATACAGCTCTGGGGCTGTACAAAGAAAACCAACACCAAAATAACACAAACTTTTCAAAACAAAGTGCTACGTGGTATAGTTAACGCTCCGTGGTACATTAGGAATGATGACCTTCATAGGGACCTAAATATCCCGACGGTCCAAGAAGAAATAAAAAAATTTGCAGTAATTCATGGACAACGTATCTATCAACATGTAAATGAAGAGCTTCGTGGTAACTTGGGCCTTGGTAGTTGCAAAGGGGCTGCTTCTGTAGATTTCAAAGCAAATGATTTTAACTTTTATCTAGTTAACTCTAGTCACACTCATGATATTTCCATTCCGTCCGTCGAACCCCTTAATTCTTTTTCGTTTACAAATATATCTACTGTTGATTTGCATTTGGGAAGTTAAATCGCAATCCACTGGCTTAGATATGGTTAGTTTGAAATTAGTTAAGCGCATTTTTCCTATTGTATCAATGTATTTGTTACATATTTTCAATTTTATTTTAACGACCTCTTCATATCCCGCTCAGTGGAAGATGAGTAAAATTATTCCTATTCCTAAAATTAGCAATCCTTCTGAGCTTTCCCATTTCCACCCTATTAGCATTTTAAGTTCTCTGTCCAAGGCGTTTGAATTGGTAGTAAAAAGCCAAATTCAATCTCATATTGATAGCTTTAATTTGCTTAGCCTTTTTCAATCAGGTTTTAGAAGGTTTCACGGTACTACCACTGCTTTACTGAATGTTTGTGATGATATTCGTCGTAGTATGAGTAAAAGAGAAATGACTTGCCTTACTCTGTTAGATTTTTCTAAAGCGTTTGATTCGATTAATCATCAAATTTTGTTTAATAAGCTTATTTCAAACTTTAATTTTTCTCTCTCTGCTGCTAAATTGATTTTAGACTATATTTCGTGTCGCTTTCAGGCGGTCTTTTATGACAATTCTTTTTCTGACTTTTTACCTGTCTCTTCTGGCGTTCCTCAGGGGTCGGTTCTTGACCCTTTACTATTCTCAATGTATATTAATGACATTGCATGTTCCATTCGTCATTCTTCTTTTCATATATTTGCTGATGATGTCCAAATATATAGGAGTAGTCGCTTAGATAATGATTCCATTCACTCTAATATTTCTTTAATTAACGATGATTTGGAAAGAATTTATAGTTGGTCATTATCTAACCGACTCGCTCTTAATGCTATTAAATCCCAGTCTATTATAATCTATAAAAAATCTTTAAATACATACTTCCTCTTTTCCTGGAATTTTTCTCGGTGATTGTTTAATTCCATTCTCTAATACAGTTAGAAATTTAGGGTTAATTTTTAATAAAACTCTTACTTGGGGTGATCATTTAGTTAAGGTCAGTAAAAGGATTTTTGGATTGCTTAGTTGTTTGTATAAGGTTGTAGGGCTCGCCGATACTAGTTTTAAAAAGCGTATGTTCCTCTCGCATTTTCTTCCACATTTTCTTTATGGTGACGTTGTTTTGTTTGGAATGCTTCAGGATAATATGAATGTTCTCCAAAGATGTTTCAATGCTTGTACTCGTTTCATTTTTAGTATTAGGAAATATGATCACATTTCTCCCTTCTTAAATTTGACTCTTGGCTGTAGTTTGGTTAACTTCTATGAACTACGTGTGTGTCTTTTTATTTTTAAGCTTCTCAGATCGAAGCAACCTCCCTATTTTTTTAACAAGTTATTGTTCAGTAGGTCCCATTCTTCTAATTTACGTTTACTTCCCCCTATAAATCTGTGTAGGTCTTTAAATACATCCTTTTCTGTTAGGGGTATTTCTCTTTGGAATTCTATTCCACTAGAAATTAAGAGGTCAGCGTCGCCTAAATCTTTTAAAGCGGATTATTTAGCGTGGCGCGCTTGAATGATAATACATGTAGTACTATTTTTGTAATAATTTTTTTCATTTGTATTATTTTTGTATGTAGTATGTAAGTATTCACTTCTTGCAGTGTTCTCTGTAACAAATGAGCTTGAGCTCAATACGGAGGGTACTAGCATGGAGTTAATTTGTTTTTTGAAAAAATCTGAGGTTTTTATGCCTAATGGAAGTATTTTTTATTTTTTTTTGTGGTATTTTCTTCATTTATATTGCTTCCATATGTGTTTTTCCTTTACCAAAATTGTAATGTCAATGAACAAATAAATAAATAAATAAATATGTTGGACACTTCACATGCAGTAAGACGATTGCAGAGAACGAAACCAATTGATTTAATGGATTAAGGACACCAGAGCAAAGAATACTTCAGTAAATAACCTATAAATGGAGCTGGCCAATGGGCCTCTTCTCATTCACAAGTGACTAAATTAAGAAAGAAAAATTATTAGATGAATTGTATTCAGTTGTAATAATTTAAATAAAAAAAAAAAAAAAAAAAAAAAAAAACATTAGTCCTTTTGTTCTTAAAGTTGTATGTGAAAAATGTACACTGATTTTTGAGTAATTAGCAATATAACACTTTTGAATTACAAACGTCAAAAGTTTTAGTCCCAATATTATTAAGTAGATGGCAGTGACAGTTTGCTTTTTACACACCTAGCTAAAATTATAAACAAACATAATTTGAGGAAAATCCATAGCATGGTGCTTAACTGCTAATATTCGATTATAGGGACATAACCGTCGAATTATCAAGTTTCCATATGACGAAACCTTTTACGATATTTCAAATAAACTCATCACATCACACACCATATATAAAATTACAATTATCTGATTAAAAAATAGTTGGATAAAATATAAAAGTATTAACATTACTGACTTTTAAGTACATCGCTTTACTCAGAAAATTAAAACATAAAATAAAATTCCGAATAAATCAGGTTCGTCGCCAGTTTATGTCTTTTGTGTTGATCGTCTACAAAGCATTTAGTCGTTCATGTCCAAATAAAAATATACATATAATTTATAGTAATTGTAATCTCAAGATAAATAATTATAAATATTTACAGCTTGGGAATACCTTGGTATACATATATAGGTTATTATTGAGACAACCGTGTAGTGTTGGTATTCGTTCTTATTATTCACCACGTTTTAATGGAAATGATGAGTTTGATAAAAATCCTAACAAATCGATCTAATGTTATACGATGGCATTTCCAATAATTATAAAAATTAATTTTATTGTTAATACCAAGGTAATAATGAATGAAAACATATTCTTTCTAATAAATAAATTAAAACAAAAATAAATGCTTAAGGTTGGTTGGTTGGTTGGTTGGTTGGTTGGTTGGTTGGCAGGCTATGGCAGATGAATTATATTTTTAAATTTATTGCAATGGTCACGGTTTGAATAGAAATTGAGATTGGAATGATATTTAATATGTGGATAACATTTATATTCTGGTTACATTATGCGTGGTGTATAATAGATATGTGGGATGGTGGGTGGCCTTTGGCATGCGTTAATTATGCGCGATTTGAATACATCATTACAAGGTCGTTGAAGGAAAACTAATAAGATTCTTAATTTATACTAGTTTCAACCAATCTGCTGATTAATTATGCAAACGCCTCAAAGTGGATTGAACTGCGATGAACTTTAAAATAATAAACCATGATGCTTGTTATTAATATGGTTGGGTCTGCAATTTCGGTAATGCAACAAATCCCTTAATTGTATTGTTATACATATATACAAGACATGCATACCGCCTAAAAATGTCATCTCAATAAAATTCCGTAATTTATATTTCAATTTGGCCAATTGTTGATTTGGTTTTTATTGAGAAAGTAGTCCATTACCATTAATTTGATTGTTAAACCGATAAAAAAATTATCATTTTATGATTATTATGAAATTTAGTTTTTCGTATATTGAAGATGGCATTCAGTTATAAAAGCAGCAATGCACCTTTACCAAAAATAAAAAACAATAACAAAATGTATTAATTTTATTTTTGGTCATTAAGGCATCGGCAGATGCTGATTCATCGTATTATGTAACATTTACGCGAATTTTATGATTTTATATAAAAAATTTAATCGGATGGAATACGATATCTTGTTACCGGCTCATCATCGAATTTATATAGCTTGTTAACACCATACATGATATTAATGATAATAAAGAACTTGTTTCACATGGTAATATAAAATGCATTTCATCATAGTATTGAATACATCATAATGTACAAGACCTATTCCAATGCGGATGTGTTTTGTATATGATAAGTAGTTAACTAAGCTGAAACATTTTAAATCCAAGGATATGGATCCGATAATAACTGGATGATAAACGTGAATGTTCCACTTTCACGTGTATAGATCAAATTAAAATACTCCGCAGCTTTAAATCTTTTATGAGACTGAGGTTTTTTTGAATAACAAGCAAGGCCGCTCCCATCCTATGCATATTTAAGTTAGCGACCACTAACACAAAATTAAAATATACGAACAAAATTAGCCTAATTTAATCTAATAATTTAAATGCTTGCATATTAATCTGGACCAAAACTAATTGATTCTACTTGCAAGTTGTGTAATCGCGATAACGACAGATGTGATAACGATAGGAATCCAATTTTTGGCAAACGAACTTATACGACGAATTTGTCTGACTTCCTGAATGAATTGTTCGGGTTAACCTCAGGAACTATTCATTCCATTATGATCAAATTCTCACCTTTTAGAATTGATCTGGACAACCATCAAAATAATTTTTAACAATTGATTGTAGTATGCGTAACTACGTAAACTCGAAAGAGAAATGTACACAAACACAAAATACGAATACAAGCATTGTCATTTTTTGAATTCGTTTTTTTAGGGGTATTTAAGATGATGCAAACTATCATTTGAGCATCATTCAACAGTTATCTGCTTAGCAAATTGTTTCAATCTAATTAAAACAACAAACCAATCGAAATGAAATTCGCAATTGTTCTCGCTGCTTTAATCGCCGTTGCACTCGCTGCACCATTAGACGATTCAAAGAACGCACAAGTTCTCCGTTACGAAAACGACAATATTGGAGTTGATGGATATAACTATGCGTAAGTTTAACAATTTTTAACAATTTTAACAATTTTTAATAATTATATTTCTTTTATCATAAACAGTTTCGAGACAAGCGACGGAGTATCAAAATCAGAACAAGGAACATTGAAACAATTCGACGCAGAAACCTCAGCTGTTGTTGTACGTGGTACAGTGTCATGGGTAGGTGCTGATGGTCAACAATACACACTCAATTATGTTGCTGATGAGAATGGTTTCCAACCCGAAGGTGCCCATTTACCAAAAGCCTAAGTTATATGTAAATTAGTTGTGAATAAACAAATTTTTTTGTTACTGTAAAAAAAGTAATTTTGGTTTTAATACCTTCGATCTTATATAGTTTCCCAAATCATTGGATATCACCAAATTACGGATTATAAATTAAAGTGGATAATTTAAAAAAAAAAATTTAATATTTTTAATATTACTATTTAGAGGTAAAAAATGCAGGGATCAGCACCCGACTTTATTTTACCAAGAATGGATTTTGATAAAACTCTTGTACATAAACAATCAATATCATTTTCTATGTCATTATATTTGACATTGAATTTGACATTTCAATGACACACAAAGATATTGCTGTTGTTGTATGTGTAAATGTCCGACAATTGTGTTTTTTCATATGTATCATCTATGTGTGGAACTCAGTTGGTCTATGAGCGCATAATGGATCTACAGGCGACAGAAGAAGTGACGCTTTAACAATAACATATTATTCAAATTTGGACGATTTTCATTTTGATTAATTTTTTTAATAGCAAGTTATGTGGTAGCATTTCCGGTAAATTCAATGAATTCAATAATTCATGATTTTGTTACTTGAGCTGTCAAATGCAAATTTAACAAGTGCCGTTAAAAAAAATATATATGGTTCACAATAGACCAATTTCAAATTCAAATATGCCAAGAAACAGAATAGCTATATGTTACAGTACACATCTTATAGACTACTATTCGCCACGATTTTAGTATTTTACATCATGCACAAAAGTTGTTCTTGCAATGGATTGCTGATATATATGTTCGCATTGAAGGATTTAGATTATACATTTTATTCGTAATAATCAATTGTTCAACATGTTGGCAAACAATCAATATTCATAACCATGACTTGCAATCCACGTTGGCCGGAAATTATTGAGTCCATTGATAATGTTGAAAGTTCTAATTTTCGAACGAACATTGTCGTTAGAGTTGCATTGAATTTTACTGGGAATGCATTAGCATTATGGGAAGAATAATGTTGACGCATCATTATACCGTTTTAACAGCTCATGCAGGCTGTGGAAAAACTTATATTCAAACAGCGCTTATACACGGTTAAAAATAAAAGTATAAAATCTATTCTTTTCCTATAAAATTATACTTCCCAAATAAATAAAATTTATACTTTCAAAATTAAAATAATTTTGTCCTAATTTTAATAAATTTTATTTTTGTCCAAAAGATTAAAATTCATCTATCGAACAATGATAATTTGTATTCTTTGGCCGAGTGTTAAAAGCACTCAAATATAAAAGAGAGTTTGCTCTTTGAAAATGACTAAATTTACTCTTTTTGGCGTATACAAAATAAGTCACAAATAATAATATTTATCTAATTAAAAGTTTAAAATAAATACTAACCATTACCATATTTTATATTGTACAATTCAGGGAAAGATTTTATTCTGTTTACTCATCAAATTCAACGTTTTTATAAGTGAAATTTAAGTAAAAAAAGTACAAATTTTAATAATAAAACATAGTTTTTTATTTAAAATATTGGCAAATACATAATATACATAATAGTTTATGAAAATTACGTAGATTATATCCTATCCGCCCGCCTATAATAATCTACCGATTCATGAATATCCATTGGGTGAAATATCAACGTGATTACATTCCATGTTAATAATTCGTGGTTTAGGCCCATCTAACTTGTTTTTGTCTAAATAAATTAAATGTTTATAAGAAAAAATTATCAAATACATATTACTTGTACTATTTATTTATCCGTACATTTTCAAACAAAAGGCAATTTCCATCCGTGTTCCTGTAGTGTGATTGAGTGCGGGCTGGCTGTCGTATCTGTGTTTTTGTTAAGAGTAAATAAATGTTTAAAAATAAATGGCGCTAATTATGATCAAAAACTACATAAATTGTGTAGACATAAAAACTTACCTCTTAATTCACAGCAGAACCTTTTCAAACAATCGGCAACTGATAACTAAATTTTTAAGTCGAAATTACTAGAACTAAATAAACATATTTTTACCAAAAAGATTGCTATCCCTTATTACCCCACAAAAGTAATAGAAAAGATAAAGACATAAAATTTTAAATTTTAAGAGTTTTCTGTACTGCAAAACATATTAATTTATGTTTTTAAAAGCTAAATAATTTGTTCAGATTTTTATGCTAAACTGAATAAAAATGATAAAAATATTTGTATACTAAAAAGGACAAAATATGATTTTCACTTCAGTTTTTAGTTAAATAACTATGAGATTCACCGGGCATGTGGTAAATACCTAAGTATTAGAAACAGTTATTATCAGCCATTTTATCATAAGTTTTCAACCGCTGGTTGGCGTACCATTATTATACAAACGTATCTAAGAACTGTATAAGAACATGATTAGGGAAAATAAACCGTCATTAGTTCAGCAATGAAATTGAGAAAACAAACAAGTTGTGCAGCAACTCCAATTAACGTCTATTGAGTTGCCTATGTGATTATCCTATCCTTCGCAGGACTAAAATAATATTAAAAATTTAAAGCCTCCGCCAGGTGCGCGACAATTTTGGTTGAGTTGAATAAAATTTGTACAGTCGAACCAAGTCGAATTACTAGTTGCCAAAATAATAATATGTTTGAGTTAGAGACAATTCGAGTGATGGAAATGAAGGACCACTTACTCGAGTTATTCGAGTATTTATTTACATAATATGGTATATACATGAAAATTTTCCAAGGATATTTCTGCCATAAATTGAAATTCGATTTAAGGAATAGTTCGACTTATAAAAGTTTGACTGTATTCTGTATTATTTGAGCAAAATTTGAGCAACTGCAATTCAGACGCCAAGATTAGCCATCGTAACAATGAATATATTATACGCACGAAACGTTCTAAAATTGTGTATTTCTCATAAACACTCGTAATATACCTTTAATTTTCAAGCTTTGTTGATAAGAAAACCCCTAATTTCTTCATGTTTTATACGATATGTGGGGAAAATGTCTTATCTATACAAAACGGCTCTATCAACAAAATCATATCACAATGATATCAATTTGAGCGGAGCAGTAAGCTGTTCAAAGTAGGCTCTACCTGTTGTATGTTGTAGTTTACATTGTTATGTTCTCACTTCATAATTGCGTTCTTCTAGCCGTTTTGTTACTTTGATTATCTAGAAAATTGAGCTTGAAATGGGTTAGTTTTAAACTAGATGTCAAGAGTTACAGCTTACGTGTTATACTCATACAATACCAACAAATTTTATTTGTACATATTTACATTTCTATTTGTTCTACTCGAGGCGTCTAATATCGAAAACAATCCGCTAAATTTTTTGAGATTGCCGTAATAATCTCTGCCGTAATAATGCAAACATTAATGCGAATCATATCATTCTTTGTTTACTAAAAATGGACGATAAATTGATTATTTGTACTTTTAAGTTTAAATTATTTTGCAATATTTTATTCAATTTGGAACAAAATGAAACATTTAGTTAAAATCCATTAATATTTTTAATGTTTAAAATATTTTAGGTTTAAATAGACAAACATTATCATTGAAAGGGCAAATTTTTATTTTTGCAAAGAATAACACGAAAGAATAAAATTTGTTTTAAATAAAAAAAAAACGAAAAGCCCGAAAGAATTGGCAGACTACGCGTGCGCCGCAAGATAAAACCACCTTAAACAACTCGTGCATCAAACTTAAGGCACTCATAAAAAAAGTGAAAAATGAAACAATTGGAAAATACCTTTGTTCCCTAGCTCCAACTAAAGATACCGACTATTCCTTTTGGAAAGCAACAAAAGGGTTAAAACAACCAAAAACGCAGATCCCCCCAATCAAAACAAACGATGGGAAATGGACTAGAAGTCCGAAAGATAAAGCTGACCTGTTTGCTGAACATCTTGAAGAAACATTGAAATGTTTCACCTCAAGGTCAGCAGACCAATGACGAAAACACTGCTGATACGCCCAGAATAACTGATTTTGAAGAGATCAGGCCTGTAACATTAAAAGAACTAAAAGCTCAAATTAAGAACATAAAAGTAAAGAAAGCTCCTGGTTATGATCTGATAACAGGGCAAATAGTAAAGGAGCTGCCTGAAAAAGGTACCCGTAAATTACTGCACATAATAAATGCGATTCTCAGGAAAAAGCATGTGCCAATGCAGTGGAAAGTAGCAGAAGTAATAATGATTCCGAAACCTGGCAAGCCACCGAATGATAGAATATCCTACCGGCCAATTTCACTTCTACCAACACTAGCGAAATTGTTTGAGAGACTGTTGCTCAAAAGATTGAAAAGAACCATAGAACAAAGAAACCTTATCCCAGAATATCAGTTTGGTTTCAGAGAGAAACACTCAACTATTGAGCAGGTTCATAGGCTTACAGATGTCATTGAGAATACATTAGAAAGGAAAAAGGTATGTTCTAGTATCTTCTTAGATGTGGCGCAGGCCTTCGATGAGGTGTGGCACAGAGGTTTACTTTTCAAACTACATAGAGATTTACCAAAACAATATTATATGATTTTAAAATCATACATAGAGAATCGCCACCTTAGGATGAAATATGAAGATGAATATTCCGAGCTAAAAAAGATTTCGGCAGGAGTCCCGCAGGGTAGTGTTTTGGGACCTATTCTTTACCTGCTCTACACCAGAGATTTACCTCAATTAAACGATGATACCATTGCAACATTTGCTGATGACACTGCAGTTCTCTCAGTAGGAGACACTATCGAGGAATCGACAACGAAACTCCAAGAAGCATGTGACAAAATCATAAAATGGACAAAAATGTGGCGTATCGGGCTCAATGAATCGAAATCCACGCATATGAATATCACCAATCTAAAAGTCAGTTACAAACCTGTAATCATTAACGGTCTGCAGATTCCGTATGCAAATAATGCTAAATATCTAGGGATGACCTTAGATACCAGCCTCAGGTGGAAAGAGCACGTTAAAAAGAAGAAAGATGAGCTTAATATCAAATATCGCAAAATGTATTGGCTCGGAATTGTCAACCGAAAATAAATTGCTATTGTATCAACAGGTGCTAAAGCCTGTATGGACTTACGGAATACAGCTCTGGAGCTGTACAAAGAAAACCAACACCAAAATAAAACAAACTTTTCAAAACAAAGTGCTACGTGGTATAGTTAACGCTCCGTGGTACATTAGGAATGATGACCTTCATAGGGACCTAAATATCCCGACGGTCCAAGAAGAAATAAAAAAAATTGCAGTAATTCATGGACAACGTATCTATCAAAACGTAAATGAAGAGGTTCGTGGTATGTTGGACACTTCACATGCAGTAAGACGATTGCAGAGAACGAAACCAATTGATTTAATGGATTAAGGACACCAGAGCAAAGACTACTTCAGTAAATAACCTATAAATGGAGCTGGTCAATGGGCCTCTTCTCATTCACAAGTGACTAAATTAAGAAACCATAATTACTAGATGAATTGTATTCAGTTGTAATAATTTAATTAAAAAGTAAAAATAAAAAAAAAATAAAAGGATAAAAAATAAACAAAATAAGAATAAAAACCATTTAATAAGCAAGAATAATGTTTAGCTTTACGAAAAGAATGCATTTCATCTTTCAAATTGAATAAAATGTATTCTAAATAATTTTATACTTGGGCTAAAACTAATTTTTATTCTTTCATTTTTAACCGTGTACACATATTACATTCTCTAAATTTAGTTTGTATTTCTACTGCATATAGTGGGATTGCTTCAACTCTACTTGAAAATTACATAATATATTTAAATTACCAATTCCAATTTTAGAGAATTCAGTTTCGAGTGTTTCACTTGATAGTAATCAAGCAAATTTCATAAAATCCGCTTCATCTTCTTATTTATTAATACTCTTAATTTTTTCATACTAAACCCTAAAATGACCCCTAAACATGATCCGATCCGATAGATTTTTCAAGATAGGTCGACATAAATATTGCGCTATGCGTAGGCTAGAAATCGGAAAAATTCCATCGGGAAGTACCCGAAACGGGTACCTCAGGTGGTTTCAGAAAATTTCCAAGATTTTGTACACGTGAAATCTTGCAATATTTGAGAATTTTATGGGACGACTAAAAAGCAAATTTTTTTGTTCAAATTAGTGGCGTGCGATTCAAATTCAAAGTTGCAAAACTGTTGGTGCGCTATTCAAATAAAAAATTGCAATGGTTGGCGGGTACAGATTCAAAGTTGCTTATGGTTGACGCGCGATTTAAATTCAAAAGTAGCGGATACAAATAAGACTGGATTGAAAATGTTTTAAAAAAGCGAGCTACTATTTTTTTAAAGTAAAAAAAAATAGCGATTTTCAAATAGTAATAAAAATGCATTGAAATGTAAAAGGGACGTGAGTGACCAACTTTGCGATTTTCAAAACTATACTATATTAAATAAAATTCAAAATATTTTTATTTTGCTGATTTTAATACTGAAATGTGAAAGAAATTCAACAGATAAGCCTCGAGTATAAATAAAGCACCACTTTGAAAGAGCGGTCCAGCGAGTGAGTCATTACCATTTCTCACCTCGAAGAGTCTTGAACAAAACTCTTCTTATTTTGACAAAACTCTTTTCATTTTGAACAAAACTCTGTTCATTTTTCTTCAAAATGCCTTAGAAATAAAGAGACCCTCGAAAACGAAAAATATACGATCAAAATCGAAATTCACAATCCACAAATCAAGACAAGAACAAGTCCCATCATCATCACGTGACACCACCCCATGGGTCTCCCAAGACGCCAACATTCCAAGTGGATCTCCAACAGATGCCTTCCTCACATTTGAAGACCAGGTTCCAGACGAAGAGGCGGAATAAGATCAATTCGATTTTAACTCATTAAAACCCGAACTATGTTCTAATGGCCCGATTTCTCTGAAAATCATAATTCACGTATATTTCAAGTCGAAAAATGTAATTGTAAGAAAAAAATTCAAAAAGTCATGTCAATGTGGCTCTGGAGCTGGTATGATACATCATACAATGGGCAGAAACAGTATACTTTTTTTATATTGTTTCACCTTTTTTATTTATTTATTTCTGTTTCTTATGATAAATCTAACAAATAATAATATAAATAAAATATATTACAATTCATTTAGAATTGAAAAATAAGAAATTTTAACCGAATAAGTAAGTATTTGAAAATCTCTTACAAAATTTGGAACGGGGTTTATGTAGAAGATTCTCTGCAAGTATTAAGCGAACCAAATCTCTAGTAAGTTATAAGAATGGGACCTTTGGATGTGCCTGTCTGTACACAAACCGTGTGAAAGTAACGGCTCCATTTAACGTGAACGTCATAGCCGTTGTATGATATACCATATACCATCGAAAATATGTCACTATAATTCCTTTAATTGCGAGGTATAATTTTTATATTCTTTAAAATTAAATTAATTAGTAAATCTTTTTTGTAAAAAATTACACAACACACAATAAAAGTTAATGACACAACTAATTTTTATAAAGTCTCTACTTTGTAATGGGGTAATGGTGATCCATTTTGTCCTTAATGCACATCGATCAAAATACAACTAAACGTTTTTTATCCGTTAGGTTTTAAATTATTTTACAATTATAAACCATTTTCAACCACATAAGATAAAAAACAAAAAAATTGTATGTTTAGTATTCAAGAGAGAAGATGTTAAGAAAGTAGTGACTTGCGGATGATATCCCTTTTTCAACCAAGAAAAAGAAAAAATCGGCTCAATTTTAGTCCAACCCACACAAATGTGTGAGTAAAAAACCATCAAATGTAATGGCGTTGTTAATAAAAAATTTCGCTTGATTTGAAGTAAAACCAACACAATTATGTGTATATAGTGTTTTTTTTCGGACGAAAATAAGTTAAAAAGGAATTCACAAATGTGTAAGTTGGTTCAAAAAACATACAAAACTAAATTTTTGACATGGCACTTTTGCCCTACCCGAACAGTTGTGTTAGTAAAACACAAAAGGAATATATCATACATCGGACATTAATGGGTTAATGTAAGTTTTCAAGAGACACATTTTGTGATTTGCGATCTTATTCATTTTTCTATTCAAGAGTCTTTTTGATAAAAGTGCATCAAATTTACATCTTAAAAATCTTCTTAATCATTGGGGTCCAATCAATCTTAAGGGTTGTTAAATTTTGGGGTTGTATAGTATGTCCTGAAATGTGAAAATTTAAACAAAAAAATAGAAAAAAATTCTAAAAAACAAAACCAAAAATCTAGTAACAGATCGCAGTGCCACCTACCGGGTCCAGTTGTGAATCTAAATTATCCAGGAACCCATTCAAAAACACACACACACACACACACACACACACACACACACACACACACACACACACACACACACACACACACACACACACACACACACACACACACACACACACACACACACACACACACACACACACACACACACACACACACACACACACACACACACACACACACACACACACACACACACACACACACACACACACACACACATACACACACACACACAATTTCATTAAAATCGGTTAAGCCGTTTAGGAGGAGCTCAGTCACATACACACGTACCGAAGAATTATGCATATAAAGATGACAGTCAAAGTATGTGTGTATGTTTGTATCCAAAAATCTCAAAGGCTTTACGGTCGATGGACATGAAACTTTAACACAATGTGTATCCCGGCAATGGGGTGGTCGGGAGCAAAGTATGATTTTTTTAAAATAGGTGTTGCACGAGTCGCACTACCAAATATTGTAATCGCGTATTATTATAACCGCCCAACTGATCGAAATGTTGACCATGTGTAAATTGCATGTCTAGAACCAACCTTACGATATTTTTGAATGAACCCTACCATATTTTTGAATAAACCCCAGGGTCTAGGGACCTCGGTACAAATTTATCTAAAATTTATCTTTATCTAGAATTTTTTTAATTCTTTGACGTAATTCGAAATTCAGTGGCGAGCAAAAATAAGTATACATATAATTTAAAAATCATTTGTATTATTTGTTTTCTGTTTTATTGATAACGGTAATAAATTCAATTTTATCAATTATGATTCATAATTTATTAACTTCTTATAAAACAATGTAAAAAAAATAAAATTTCGTGTGTAGTTAAAAAATGTCACATTAAAATTCATTGAAGAAACATTTACTCAGTTTTGCACTATTTCGGTTACCCGTGTTTTGTTGGTTTTTACTCCAGAAAATCAATATTTTGTCCAAAGTCTCTTGTTTTTTATGATTGCTTTCATTCGCCTTGGAATCTATCCCATATAGTTGATTGATGCTACTAGGTGGTTCTCGGTAAGCAGACGTCGTTTAACAAGAAATACATTTTCTATTGCGTTGATATCGGGACCACATAGGCAGACCACTTTAATGTGGTTAATTGCTGCTTTCATAACCATTTTGTTACAATTTTAGCAGTATGCTTTGGATCCCCATCGCGTTGGAAAATAATTTCTTCGTTCGGATATGCACATTCTTCTACAAAATTCGGTATATTTTCCTACAATATTTCGAAGAAGTCTTCTTTCTTCATTACCCCATTAATCTTGACTAATGAATTCAACTGCCACCAAATAAAACACCCCTACGCCATTAGTCTACCTCCTACAAGCTTCAAAGTTTCTTTAACTTGATACCTTTGTGGTTTTTTTCTGGTGGACGATGCTAATAATATTATTTTCAAGCAGGTTGCTATCTATAATTTTAGTTTTGTCGGACCAAATTACTCGTTTCCAATCTTCAACAGTGCAATCTTTGTGATCTTGACAAAATTTTAAACGCCTGATTCTATTTTTTCGGATATTTCCGGCTTCTTCTTTTTTATTCCTGATACTAATCCAATCTTCTGCAGTGGTTTCGTGCAGTCCACTCACTTATACTTTTGTTCGTTCTCCTTGCTGACTCCTTGGGTGTTTTAGTGTCCCTCACGCCAGCCGGAACCATATCAGCCGGAACCAAACAACTATGGCACAAGTAGCACGATGCATTGTGCATCATTGAGCACTATATGCTTTTTCAGCCGGAATCTTATAATTCCAGTCGAAACCTGATAAAGCCACACAGAACCATACAACAGCCAAACAAACTAGAGAACTAGTAGCACGATGTATTGTGCATCATTGTGCACTTTATAATTTTTCAGCCGGAACCTAATAAATCCATAAATATAACATTTTTCGGAAAAAAACCTTACAAATTCAGCCGGAACCATACCCTCTACAGCCAAACTAACTATGGCACAAGTAGCACAATGCATTGTGCATCATTGTGCACTATATAATTTTTCATCCGGAACCTTATAAATCCAGCAATATATGATTTTTCGTTGGAACCTTACAATTCCAGCCGGAAACGATGTTTTGGTTAAATACAGTCAAACTAACAATATCACAAGTAGCACAATGAATCGTGTATCATTGTGCACTATATTGTTTTTCAGCTGGAACCTTATAATTCCAGCCGTAACCTAATAAAAACAGCCAGAACCATACTATAGCAAAACTAACTATATCACAAGTAGCACGATGTATTGTGCATCATTGTGTACTCATACATTTTCAGCCGGAACCTCATAAATCTAATAATATACGATTTGTCGTGAAAAAACCTTACAATTTCAGCCGGAACCATACCCTCTACAGTCAAACTAACTATAGCACAAGTAGCACGATGCATTGTGCATCATTGTGCACTATATAATTTTTCAGCCGGAACCTTACACATCCAGTAATCTAAGATTTTCCGAGGAAAAAACCTTATAAATTAAGGTAACCCTACAGTCAAAATAACTATATCACAAGTAGCACGATACATTTTGCATCATTGTGCACTATATAATTTTTCAGCCGGAACCTTATAATTCCGGCCAGAACCTAATAAAGCCAGCCAAAACCGTACAACAGCCAAACTAACTATATCACAAAAATCATATGTTGCACTATTTATGTAAACATTTTGTTTCGACTGGATTTTGATGGTTCTGGATGGCATTATAGTTTGGCTCCAAAAACATATAGAAAACTACTATATAAAATTATATAGTGCACAATGATGAACAATGCATCTTGCTACTTGTGCCATAACTAGTGTGGCTGTAAGGGTATGGTTCTGGCTGAATTTGTAAGGTTTTTGGATGTATAAGGTTCCAGCTGAAAAATTATATAGTGCACAATGATGCACAATACATCGCGCTACTTGTGCTATAGTTAGTTTGGCTGTTGTACGGTTTAATTATATAGTGCACAATAATGCACAATGCATCGTGCTACTTGTGCTATAGTGGATTTGGCTGTTGCATGGTTTTGGCTGTTTTTAATAGGTTCTGGTCGGAATTATAAGGTTCCGGCTGAAAAAATATATAGTGCAAAATGATGCACAACGCATCGTGCTACTTGTGCTATAGTAAGTTTGGCTATAGGGGGTATGGTTCCGGCTGAAATTATAAGATTTTTTCACGAACAATCGTATATTTCGGGATTTATAAGGTTCCGGCTGAAAAATTATATAGTGCACAATGATGCACAATACATCGTGTTACAGGCTGGCTACTGCCAACCTGCAGATATTCACTAAGCTCCTGCAGAGGCCTCCACGGTGATGTTTTGCCGGCTACGTTCTCAGCGAGAAGTGCGAGGGTCGTGGGGTTTGAGGCATGCAGGGCTCCTGGCCTACACCGTGATTAACAGATAATTATAAAATGGATAAACGCAAATAATAATAATACCGAGTTCCGCCGAAATTCGTCGGCCGGAACTTGAGGAACAAACAACTCAAAAATTATAAATGGGAGAGAGGTGCCTTGGTGCGCGCATCCATTCGAATTCAAACAGGGCAAAGCCCCGGTTACGAAATTGGATGCGGGCACCAAGGGACCGCAAACACTAAACCGACACAGAGGGAGCCTCCGCTCCCACCACACCTACCCGAAAAATTTAATAATTCATTTTATTAAAGGGGGAAAAAAAACCAAGAAAACGAAGAGAAACAGCTTCCCTTTCCACCCGCACCAGGAGAGAACGAGAGAGATAAAGAGAGCAATACGCATCGAGCGTGCACCCGCAGTGCGGCGCTCGATCACAACAAAAATTTGAAAATTATGTTAAATAAAAAGAATTTAAATATAGATATAAAAAAGATCAAAAAATTAAAATAAAAATAAAAATTTGTACCTTGCTTTTTTTTTTAAATAAAAAAGATTCTGTTGCGGCCTTGCGCGGCCGTCATGCCACAGGTGGCCTTGCCCCACCCGGACCGTTGCGGCCTTGGTGCCGTTTACAGCGTGCTCCACCGGTGCGGCCCAACCGCCGGTAAAATATACTGGCCTCAACTGGCCGCCGATATAAATTAAATTGAATAGCCGGTTGGCTACCCGAACGTTGCGGGGCCTCTCCCCGATACCAATAATCGAACAAAATCCGAATAGCCGGTTGGCTATCCGTATGTTGCGGGGCCTCTCCCCGTTACCAAATCCAAAAACAACTGACCTTGTGCGGTCTGGCGTTGCGGCAGACCACCGATAACCAAAAACACGGGCAACCGGTTGGCTACCCAAATGTGGTGGGGTCTCTCCCCGATACCACAAAATTATAAAAACCACGAGAGGCCGGTTGGCCACCCGTACGTTGCGACCTTGTGCGGTCGGACGCTGCGGGGCCTTTCCCCGATACCAATATGAAATACCAACGAAACGCGATGCTGGTTGGCAACCCCTATGTACACTACTACGGCTGACCTCAACTGGCCGCCGAATCCGCACCCCGCTGTGTGACCTCAACTGGTCACCCAAAATGTGTGGGCGTTGGCTCGCAAAAAAATTTACCGTAGAATGAATGACCTCGACTGGACGCAGGATACTCTAAGCGTTGTTTCGTCCAACCGTAAATCCGCTGTTGTTTGTTCTCACACTTTTGCACAAAATTACGGTGAATAGCTCCGTTGTTGGCCACCCGATTTACTGTAACACCACTGGCCGCCAATATTAAACACGCCGCTCGTAAATAAAAATGCGACCCCTCCGTACCAATAATCACACCCCTCACAAATTACACAAAAAATTTCCAAATTCAATTTTCATTCCACCTTAAGCACAATCCCTTTTGTTTTATATATTTATTATAGTGTTAGTATGCTTTTTGGTTATTCTAAATAATTATATCAAATAATATATTTTTTTTTCGATTCTTGTTTAACTCAAAAAAAAACAAACTCAGATCAAGATACAACAAACTTTATTCTTCATGTTCAATATAAAAACAAATGACTGATCAATTCAAGAACAGAACTTGAGAAATTAAAACCCGATTGGCTTCACAAATTTGTCACTATACTCTAATTACTTTTCAATCTTAAACTAGCATTTACTTTATATAAAAACAAGACTTGACTTATTTTCAAAATTCCAATGCAATCTCTATTTCAAAAAAATTACACACTCGACTGTCTTTTTATCAAACCAAAACTCGAATGGCGACCACCAAAAAAAATTCGAGCGTCGCACAGCTCATAAAACGTTTTAGAAGAAAATGCATCTCTCTTCTCTGTCTCTCCTTTATACCAAATTTTCGTTGGTACAAAAGAGAGACATACAAGAAAAAAACATATTTTTCAAAACGTTTTACTTTGCACACACTCGATGCGCACTGTTCTCTCCCTCTCTCCCATTCTCGTTCCGTTGCCAACATAACAGAAGAAAACACACAGGAATCCATCCACCAAGAAGTCACATTCACACAGCGAAAACCCGGACGCAAGAAACCACGTTTAGACAACAAAAACCCGGACGCAAGAAAACGTGGAGAATAGAAACAAATTTACAAAAATGTCTTGTTAAGACAACACAGTCGTAACAATCGTGCTACTTGTGATATAGTTAGTTTGGCTGTTGTACGGCTTTGGCTGGCTTTAATAGGTTCTGGTCGGAATTATAAGGTTCCGGCTGAACAATTATATAGTTCACAATGTTGCACAATACATCGTGCTACTTGTGCTATAGTTAGTTTTGCTATAGTATGGTTCTGGCTGGCTTTATTAGGTTACGGCTGAATTATAAGGTTTCGGCTGAAAAACAATATAGTGCACAATGATACACGATTCATTGTGCTACTTGTGATATTGTTGGTTTGACTGTATTTAACCAAAACATCGTTTCCGGCTGGAATTGTAAGGTTCCAACGAAAAATCATATATTGCTGGATTTATAAGGTTCCGGCTGAAAAATTATAAAGTGCACAATGATGCACAATGCATTGTGCTACTTGTGCCATAGTTAGCTTGGCTGTAGAGGGTATGGTTCCGGCTGAATTTGTAAGGTTTTTTTCCGAAAAATGTTATATTTATGGATTAATAAGGTTCCGTCTGAAAAATTATAAAGTTCACAATGATGCACAATACATCCTGCTACTAGTGCCCTAGTTTGTTTGGCTGTTGTATGGTTCTGTGTGGCTTTATCAGGTTCTGTCTGGAATTATAAGGTTCCGGCTGAAAAAGCATATAGTGCTCAATGATGCACAATGCATCGTGCTACTTGTGCCATAGTTGTTTGGTTCCGGCTGATATGGTTCCGGCTGGCGTGACGGACACGTGTTTTATCCTTTCATTTTTTTATTAAACGATACACTAAGTGAGCATCAGTATCTGACAAAAGCCTGTATTCACTATGTTAACAATTTTTCATGATGAATATCCTTGTTTGGTGAAGGACTAGAGATGACTATTTATTAAGCTTTTATTAAAAAACAAAACCAATGTTTCGGCATACTACTAAAAAAATAATAAAAAATAACCATAGAATTATAACCTGTAGAACGGGTGCTAAAAATTTGCTATTTCATCTGTCACAAGTCAGAAAAGGGTGGTTATATAAAAAATGCATATGGCTTACTCATATCTCAAAATAAGAACCCGCCAAAACAGTTGTTGTTTTTGTATGATGTGACGACTTAACTTTGCACTGTAAAATTATAAATTATAAATTCTTAAAATTATTAATTAAAATACATTAAAATAATGAAAACATTATCAAATAGTTAGTGGATTATGTAGTGGTGCATTATTTGATAATAAAAATTAAAGACTTTTTTATAAAACCAAGTGTATTGTGAAAAAATGCCAAAATAAGTCTAAGAAATTACAGAAAGGAAAAAAAAATTCGTTATTGGCGTGAGGTTCTTATATTGTGTTTGTTTTTGTAACCCCGTTGAATAAGATGCTTTCTATTTTACTCTCCGAATTTGTGACACTTGACAGTTGCTTACACTCATTCTGTACTTTGAAATTCTTTGAAAATAACTATAAACCTTTTATATTGCACGTAAATCACGAAAACGGGTTTTTTTTATTTTTCTGCTTGAAATATCATTAAAAACAAAACACGTGAAACATGCAAGTCTGAAATGATGCTTCAAATGATTGTTACATTATTTAATTTAAGCCTAGTACTCAGTTTGATTTCACGTGATATCGTCATACGAGTTTACCAAAGTGAAACTAAAAATGAAAAATTTCACTTCTGTTTTTATTTTCTAGTACTCAGTTCACCACCGAAAAAGCCAAGTGTCTTCAATGCATCAAAGATGGAGCGCATAAACTCGCCAAATAATTTTCACGTGAAATTTTGACATTTGTTTGTGTTCAAATTATTTAAATACAAAAATACGTAAAATATACAAATTCATATATGTATGTCTACAGAATTATACGTTAAAAATAAAAATTCTCGAAATAAAATTTCATTTCTATTTCACGCGAAAATAAATAGATTTTTGGAGACCGCGTTAAAATTTCGTTTCACTTTGAACTGAGTACTAAGCTACGAGTATAAACATGAATTTTTAGTTTTATTTTTTGTAACGTAATTTTTTAATGTATAATTATAATACAGAGAGATTGGATTTATTACCGTTATCAATACAAAAAAAAACTAATATTAGCTGTATTTTGTTGAGAATTAATTATTTCGAATTATTTTGTAATTATTTAATTCTCAACAAAACAGCAAAAAAATTTTTTTCTGTTGGTAGTATTTTGTATTTTCCTATTCTTAATTATAACACAAAATATAATATTTAAATTTTAAGAAAATATCGACCACAATACGAATAAAAATGTCGCTTGTCATGAATGTCATTAAATTTACAACACCAACTTAAAAACAAAAAATGTTTTCTGGTGGCAAATACGATAAGTAACTTTTGGAATTAGTTTATTCTACTGGGAATTATCAAATGCAATTGTTGTTGTAAATTCTCAACAAAATACAGCTAATATAAATGATATTTAAATTATATCTTGGTTTTTACTCGCCGCTGTATTTATGAGCGCTCGTCCGATATTTAATATTTGGTCGAATGGAAAATATCCAGTATAAAATTGGAGACATTGTTTGTACTCCGCCTGCCGCTAGAAGTCACCACTTACATAAACCGTCTTTAATCTCAGCCGCTTGCTACGCGTTCTATAATCATGATCTAATTGACACAAAAACTTGTCTAAAATGTAAGAATTATTTTCAAGACAATATTGAAGACTCGAAATATTATCAGAGTTTACTGCATGCAACTTTAGCAGCTAAAGCAAAAGTTTGATGAAGGGAAGGACAATAAACGATACGGGGCAGCTCAGTACCTTATTTTGTGAAACAAAGAAATTGTCCTCCATTTTGAATATGCAAGTGAGTGAAAATACATACAAAAAAAATATATAAAAATCGAAAGAAAAGACGTCTAGTGATACATACAACCCGAATTTTAAGTGTGTAAATGCCCATGGAACAAAAGAACGCATATTCGAAAATCGCAGGGCGCATGCAGGATTTTGTTGTAGGCGAGTGTAGTAAAAAAAATAAACTATGCACAGTGAGTTAGTCCAGTGGTCAAGTGTAGTGCGCATGGAGCCTACGACTGGACCAAGCCGAATTGAATGTTATTTTGTTGCGTGTTATTCGATTTTTTTTTTTTTTAAATCCAAATGATAAACTCATTATTCGGTATAACAAGGTGGTTTAATGATAAAGTGCATATCAGTACACTGTCAAGTGCACTGTAAAATCCGAGATCAGACGAGCACGAATGAGGCTAGATTTTTGTTTGTTGATTGAATCCACCCTGGTTAATAAACAGTGCCACTAACATTACGAGTAAGTGTTCGAAGTGAGCAACAGCCCAAAGAAGGTAGGGGTTTTCGGACCACTCCGCACCAAAAAGGAAGCAGCAAGCAGAACTCAGGTGAGTTGCCATTTCCTCTCTTTATTTTTACTTGTACTCTTGCTAAATACACTAATTTGACTGCAGCAGTAATATTTCTTTTTTGTCTGACAATCAATTTTGTTTATTTTGTATATATATGGCATTATATATTTTATTTGTAAATACAGTACATGGCCATTGAACTAGCAACTTTTGATTTTCTAAAATTCCATTATTAATACAAGCAATTTCTGGAAAATTGTGTCTTTATTCTGTAGCAGTTATCTATCGTTGACGCACAAGATTATTTACCGTTGTTTCTCTTGAATTTGTTTTTGAATATTTTTTTATTTTTTGTACTTCGCAATACGAGCGATTGACGAACAATATTTAACATTACTATTCAAATAGTGTATAGTAAATTAGGAGTAATTATTTTTTTATTAAGTATTGTGTTAGTGCTTTTGTATTGGTGCTACAGTTTATAATATTCAATTGTGTTTAGTAAGTGATTTTTTAGAGTTTCCCATTACTGTCATTATGGGGCGAAAAACAGATATTACATTGACAAAAAAACAGCGTATTGCTGATTTATTGGAACATTCATCATTAAAATAATATGAAATTACCAGAATAATTGGAACCAGTAAACATGTTGTGCCCAGAATTAAGAATCCACTCCAAAATGGCGAGGTCGTGGCTCCACCGCACAGGGAAAATTGCAGAAAACAAAGGAAAACATCCGAAAGGGAAAACAGAATCATCTTAAAAGTAACTTTGCAGAATCGTAAACGATCAACCACTTCAATAAATGACATTTTAAAGACATACGATATCAACATTTCGAAGTGAACATTGCGACGCCGCTTTAAGCAATTTGGACTAAAACAATGCCGTCCGACTATTAAACAATAATTAACGCACAACATGATACTTAAACGAATTGCATGGGGATTGAAATATTAGTACTTCTCAGTGTCAGATTGGTCTAATGTAAGTAAAAATTCCTGTTTGCTATTTCATTTTTACAAATTTACTTAAATGAACAAATTTTCAGGTTTGTTTCTTGGATGAATCGTCGGTCCAAATTACTACCGGCGAAATATTTTTGTTACACGCCGCTCACATGAACGTTTCAACAAAGACTGTGTTGCAAAAAAGGTTAAACATCCAACATATGTCATGTTCTGGGGGTGTATCACCGCAAAAGGTCCCTGGCCTCTTCATGTAGTAGATGGCATTATGAATGCTGATAAGTATATCCAGATATTGGATAAGGTTTTTTTTTTACCAAAACTGCCTCAATTGTTTCGCGGACGGCAAAGGTATATTTTCAGCAGGATGGAGCTCCTTGTCACACCGCCAAATAGGTTAAAAACTGTTTGAGTTCCAAAAACATACCGCTATTGGATTAGCCTGGGAACTCTCCGGATATGAACCCAATAGAAAATGTTTGGACGGTTCTAAAGAAGCAGCTATCAGAAAAACATATCACAGACAAGCAAACATTGATTAAGGAAACTAAAATCATATGGTTCAACGACCCACTTATTAAAAACACCATGATAAACTCGTTCCATAATATGCCACAAAGAGTCGAAATGTTGCTGAAGAATAAAGGAATGTCGAGTAAATATTGAATAGTACCTCTATTAAACTTTTATTTAATTTTTTTATATTCATTAAATCTTAATTTAATAAATGAAATGATATTGACTTCCCCGAAAAAAACTAAATTTTATAAAAGTTGCTAATTCAATGGCCACCTACTGTATATAAAGTAGATCAACAATTTATTAAAAAAAATTAACGTTGTGGCAAGACAAATACGCTTGCACCGTATTTAAATGCTAAAGCAAGCTGGGATGCTGTAAAACGTCCATACCGCAAAAGGAAAGATAGCATAGCCGACCGCAACAATTTCTTATGTTTACTTATTGACATTACTGGTAATGATTATAGAATTACTTAGTGACATCTATAATTTCTAGGCACCAGTGATGCATCGGCATGTTCAGCTAAAGCTGCGAGTAACACAATTCGTTAGCTCAATGGGCGCTTCGGCTAATGTGATGGCCTTGGACAAAATGAAATTATTTTGGTCAATATTCCGGAAGGCAAATAGTTACATTAAATTGGCATTGTAAACCATTATCCATTCGCCATCATATCGGTGAAGAATGTGTTCTAGTTGCTTTGTTGCATGATCAACAACGCGATAAGGTTGTTCTGCGTTCGTTCCGAATTGCTGGTTATCCTAGACGTATGTACACATTTAGATTGTGTACCAGTAGCACTTATTCTAAAAGTTCCTTCATACGTATTCCCAGCTGATGACACATTGACGTAGGTTAAACCAAATGAAATTTAAAAATTCCATGCAGTTAACGATTGATTTATCCGAAAACAAAACTGGGTGCTTGATTTTGTAACGATAAGGTTTCGAGGATCCATCAGATACTAAGGCCTAAATCAACCAACGAAACTAAATTCCAAGCTAGAATTAAATTGTATCTTTTGCTACTTTTGATTGATTTTGTTATTGTGGACATCGGCGATTAATTCGTTCTTACTATTGACAGTTAAATTCGAATTTGCCTTATAAATTTTCGATGATATTTAATTTAGTTTTTAGAAGCAAAAATATGTCTAGAATAAATTTTTCTATGAAAATTGTACCTACTAGAATCATAAAGAAATCCAAGAATACTTCGAAGAATTACCCTCGAGCTGACCAAAATATCGTCCAAAAATTCTAGTGGAATGACTCGGTAAACACCATCTGGCTGTAAATATGCTGTATGCATTCGAGCACTCTAACCCATTTTCATAAAATTAAAGTAACCTTTCACGAACACAAATTTATACGACGAATTATTTTCGGGGAAAATGGTAGGAATTTCTAACTTTCTTATATGATAAAGTGCTAAAGTTGAATATTTGGGCCATGTTTCCCTGGTGGCCGGATCATATCTACCGCAAAGTAATAAAATTATCTTAAAAAATTTTGTCCAAATTTTGCTCTAATTAATTTTCTGTATACGAACTTACAAGAAATGATAAAAGAATTTTACATATGATTCGGGTCATCTAAGTATATCTACATCTTTTAAATTTATAAATGAATGAACTGTCCGTCCATCTGAAATTGACCGGGTTAATTTGAAGAACTATTCATTTGATTTAGGTAAAATTTATTTGGCTAAGGTCTGTGGTGATTTGTTTTAATCGCACTTCGGTTCATCTAAACACGTAATTATTCATGTATTCATCTGAATGACGAGATTAGAATTGATCTGGACAACCGTCAATATATTTTTTAACATTTAGAAATCATCAAGGCTTAGACCGCTTGCACATAATTCGCAATCTGATTTAGTATGCGCACTACGTAAACTTGAAAGAGAAATGTACACAAATACAAAATACGAATACAAGCATTGACATTTCTTAAATTCGCTTTTTTGTTGGGTATTTAAGATGATACAAACTATCATTTTAGCATCATTCAACAGTTACCTGCTTAGCAAATTGTGTTAATTAAATTAAAACAACAAACCAATCGAAATGAAATTCGCAATTGTACTCGCTGCTTTAATCGCCGTTGCACTCGCCGCACCATTAGGCGATTCAAAGAATGCAAAAATTCTACGATACGAGAACGACAATATTGGAGTTGATGGATATAACTTTGGGTAAGTGTTCGAATTATCTGAATTACAATTACACGGTACTTACACTTTCATTTCCACATATACAGGTTCGAAACAAGCGATGGTGTTTCACGATCAGAACAAGGAACATTGAAACAATTCGACGCAGAAACCTCAGCTGTTGTAGTACGTGGTACAGTCTCATGGGTAGGCGCTGATGGTCAACAATACACACTCAACTATGTTGCTGATGAAAATGGTTTCCAACCCGAAGGTGCCCATTTACCAAAAGCCTAAGTTATATGTAAAATAATTGTGAATAAACAAATTTTTTTGTTACTGTAAAAAAAATATTTTTGGTCTTAATCGAACGTAGCTTATAAAGTTTTTCGAATCGTTGGTTACCACGATATTAAGGAATATCAATTGAAGTGCATAATTAAAAAAAATAGCAATCTATAATATTACTATAAAGGTAAACTTTTGCAGCGATCTACACCTGCCATTCTTTTAACATGCATGCATAGAAAAATTTAATTAGCCATACTTCTGGTAAAACTCTTGTACATATGATCAAAACCATTTTAACGGTTTAAAATTTCAGAAAACCAACAAGGTCAAGTGTTGGCTGTTCTCTGTAAAAGTTAAAGATTTCAGCATCAACTTAAAGATGAAGTATGAAGTTTGGTTCTGAAAAGTTAATTCACCTGTGGCCCTATTCTGGCTTTCCCTTGGAATAGGGAATTGGGAATAATATTTTCATTGCATTTTTGTTAAATTTATACTTTTCTGGCCTACTGAAAGAATAAGTTTAGTGCAAAAATATTCAAAACAAAGTGATTTGGGAAACTTTTGTTCCACAAAATTTTTATACACCGAGAGAAATTTTTACATCCCATTAACAAACTCATATTCTTTAAAAAAGGTTTAATTAAATTCATTATATTTAAGAATAATGTTTTACAAAGATATATTTATTTAATAAATTATAATATTCTTTAAATGGTTGATTAGTTTTTTATGAATTTTACATTACCCCAACACAATCAAATTAATAAAATTAAATTTCCGAAAAACGTTAGCTTTTTGATTGATTGATTCTGAATGTACGACCAAGTTCTTACACAGGAGTTCCCGGGAGACGCTGGGCCCACCGTACACTCTTTTCTACACATAACAAAACAGAAGGATTGGATAGGTAAGTTAAGTGGGACAGAATCGGCCGGGTTACAGACACCTAGGTATAGCCGATAGTTAGTAACACAAAAACAGCACAAAACTAATCTACTTGGGGAAGGATAAAGGTTTAATAGGTTAAATGGATAATGATGGTGTTGGTCATCAATAATTGCTTCTTTAAAACCGCAACCTAAGAAAAATGTTATTATTTCACATGTATCTGGAAATAACCTGAAATTGAATACTATATTAATAATTTTCGACTTCCTAAACAGAATTTATTGATTGAATCGGCCCGATTACATACACCTAGATAAAGACGATAGTTAATAACACAAAGATAATACAACTTATAACTACGCAATGAGCAATTAATTTATACCACACGCAACATTCAATCGCCAGCGAGAAACACAGAATGAACAAGTTCAAAACCGCAAACCCCCAAGACACCCTCCCGAAACAGGCTAAGTTTTAAGAAAATCTTCATCAAAAACACAAACCATCCAACCGCAAAGACGATAGCAAGAACGCTCTAAGCGCGTCTCGAAAATCCACTACTCCGGCCCCATCCACTCAGCACTCCCCGCTGACGACATTCAATATTCACTTATTATAGGACTAATATCATTAATGTAAACTAAGCTAGTTAGAAGTAGAATTCCATGATCCCATAGTAACATATCTGATAATGTACCTGAAATTAATAAATTAAATATTTAATAATTAAATAATATAAATTATACGTAGAAAATAATTTTAGAAATTAGAATAGTGAATAAATGAAATTTAAAACGTTAACCCAAAATAAAGTGCTTTCGTTGAAAAAACGGTCATTTAGACTCAATATTCACATAAAAATAATGCTATATCTCGATATACTATACCGCTTTATTAAACTATCTACCTGAGCAACTTAAATTGGAATACGCCACATACCGCTTAATATTAACCCTCGCTAAATGGACATGAATTACTACTGCCATAAAAATTGGACCTCCGCTATATAACGGAAGACATTTCTACCATAAAGATTGGATTAATACTTCTATATTCTATAACACTAAAAACCAACAGGCACATATAGTATTTGTGGTACTAAACGAAAACAAGACAGCTGCAAAAACATAAATATTGGAATATCATATTTAAGGTTTGAAGCCGTACTGTATTTCCATGGAAGTTATTCGCTCTTTGTTTTGGTTTTCTAAAAATTTAACGAAAAGTTAAAAAAAAAGAAAAAAAATATCGGGTTTAAAGTGGCACGTTTTAAATATTGTAGCAGATTTGTAGTGAATGCCACAAATCCGCTACAACACCCAAAATGTGTTGTGAGTAAAACAAGATCAGCCTCCTCCTCACTATGCTTTGAGATCTGGAATGCTCGTAGACTCAGCAGTGAGCACAATCGTAACAATATTGACATCAATCTAAATCAATGCAATATTAACTTTTGTGGTAAATAAGAAACAAACATGGTGAAAAGCTCCAGCGCCACCGAGTACTAAATTTGTCAATGGTAGAACGCTATCCTAAGTCACGCTATATTGTTCTATTGGTGGACTTAAATGCACACCTTAGTTCAGAAGAGATCCACAGAAATTACTTGTTAGTATTAACCTATATCATAAGATATCATGGAGCATTCAATACAGAGCATATATTCGCAAGATCCCCATGCCTATTACTCATTAAAAACCGCCAAAGAGCGATATAACAATGCAGAATCTGGGCAGAAATCGAAAGATTGTCTATATATTGTTCCGAAATCTTTGATGCTATAAACAAAATGAACGGATGCGAGAAACTATTCATATATAATACATTATCGGTGAGATACTAGTCAGAATAGCTGGCGGTACATTCCAATCTCTAATTGGTTTGATATCTTAAAACTAACAGAGGTGCAATCACCAGCTATAGCAGAGGACGATATTATAGTAGACATTAAACCCAAACAGGACGATATTATAGTAGACTTACAGACATTAGTTCAAGCCGCCGATTTATAAAAATCCTCTATCAGATTGCATTCCGTTCAATTTCCTATACCCTTAATTTGAAATCCCCAAAATGTAGATGAATAACGAAAAATTACTCTACTCTGGGTATGTCCATTTACAAACAATAGTTTTAACAAATTTATGCAGTTCATTTGGATTCACGTTACAAAATTCATTATAAAAAATTTTACAATTTTAAAATAATCAAATAAGATAATAAACTAATAAATGATAATATAGAATAATGTGATATAATTTATTATAAACATCTGTATAATATTTAAAAATCAAGTAAATGAATAAATACAATAAAACAACAAAAGCTGTCATTCAATCCAGCTGAAATGAGTTCACCTCAATCATCTCTCCACTCTATAATGTTGTTATACAAGTAAATTTACAGAAACCAGCAGCCCCATTCCTGAATACGACACGAAAACGAACGTACAAGATTCTCATTCAATTTTAAATAAGAATCGTACGAATCTGATTCAATTCAAATATGAATCCTGCACCCCCGCCCCCGCACCGCATTCAGGAATGGGGCCGCAGGCTACATTAAACAATGACGCAAGCAACATACAATAAACTTCGAATATACTTATCTAACTCTAATAAATAAAATGTTTTTACTGCGCTTTAATAGATGAAACATTATGGCCACTCGTCCCACACAATGCATACAGGAAAAGCCAAAATACAAATATACATAATCATATAGTACTCGTATATTATATTAAATAATATTAATATAATAAAATATCAGATTAATTATTAAAATATTAAAATAATTGTAAATAAAAACAATCAATCATATATGTATATGTATAACATACACATATATACATATATATATATATATATATATATATATATATATATATATATATATAACCGATCAAACATCTATAGAAATATATCCATACCTATACCAATGCCTCCCAAATACAGGCCGCTTACACCAAATGATGACGACATGCTATGTCGACGTTTTTGTTGCTTTCTCTAGTTGTTATGTTAGTGAAAAATATCTTAATATTATTATTGCACAATCTCGGTTTAGACATAACTTGTCGTCATGTGCGAAAAATGAGTAGTAGTAAGAGGCCTCTAGTTTAGGAGGCCTGGCCTATACCATACACGATGTATAGACAAGAAGGTGCAACATTGAACATGTTAATGTGACGTCAATGTGGACAAGAAACGTACTTTCGGGTTGTTTTTTATTATTTTCCTAAACAAATGGATAAAAAACGCATTTTTCAAACAAAAAGCTCATTTAAGTTTGATAAGTACAGTTGAAGAAATTTTTAATTATAATTATTAATTATTTTCTGATTTTCAGTTAAAATCAAACAATTTTTTACTTAAATAAATCATTTAACAATCTTGAAATCCACATCAACTAAGAAATTGGGGCCTTCTTCAATTTGTAGAAAAACCCATCAATTACATATATCTGATAAAGACAGAAATTAACACTTCGTTTTTAACTAACGGAAAACATAAAATAACAAATGAAATAAAATCGAGATTTAATTTTAATTTGTAATTTAAAGTGCATAATGTATTTAATTAAATGAATTCTTAAGAACACGAATATTTTAGAAGCAGAAGAATAAAAGCTACAGACAGGTATCCACTTAATATTTTATTAGTAAACTTATGTTAACAATTTTATAGATTTATGTTATACTCATAATTATTCTATCCCCTTTTTTCCGTCGACTTGAAAAATATATCTCGGCAGATTCTTTCCTCAAATATTATGACCATAAAATGAAATATAAAGTGTAAACCATCAAAAAGTGTTTAGTTAAACTGTAATTATCAAAATCACACCATCAATTTTTACATTACGCTTACTGCAGATCCATTTAACCCTTTCGCACGGGAATTAAATTGAGTGAATGAAAAAATTTGTTTTCGGCAATTTTGGTTTATTAGTTATCAATACAACCTATTGGAGTTGAAATTTTCATATAAAGTAGTTTGGGGCCGGAGATATGAAATGTACATTTTAATGTTCAAAACGTGTCGATTGTTGAAAATAAAAGATATTCAATATAAGCAATTTCGCTCTTTCGTAATACATAAATGCACATTGCATTTCCTACATGCGAAATGAGTTCTTCTAGCAGTTCATTGATAGTGAAGCTTTGCAGTTCATCTTGCATCTTGTGGCTTCTTTCAATCAGTCGTGATAAGTGGCCAAATTGAACGCATCTAACATCACGAATCGGCCGAACTTCCATAATTCTTTTTGTTGTTATCCGTGAACAAGACGAGCAATTTCTAGAAGTTGATGGGCGACCGCGTTTCGTTTATGGCCAGCACATAGTAATGCAATACCTACCCACTTCTAAGCGAAAATGCAATAAATCTAGGATCTCTTTTTCTGATTTTCTTGAATCTCACAGTTCTCTCCTGTACTCACTCCAACTAGTAGCCAAAGCAAAATCCAGTGTGTAATGACTCAACGTCCATTTTCGAGATTTAGTAAATACTCTATAGTATTTATGCCCATGCCACTGTTGTACAACCAAACTATTTCGGATCGAGAAAGTTGCCGATATATTTTAAGAGTTTGTTCCACATCTTCATGATATCAACGTCGCCAGTTCCGACATAATTGGACCCTATGTAAATGGCTTTATTATCCTGCCACTTCCCGAGGATAACTTTTCCATTAGTGGTAGCTACTTGATCACATGAACCACATCCTTTCTTGCTCAATTCCTTATCTGTGAAGAATGGTGGGGGAGAAAATCGAGACTTTATCTAAGAAATTGAATAAATTATTGTATGAATTTTGAAACGAATTGTACATTTTAATGTACATTAAAGTTTAATCCAATGTACAACGGTAATTGATATAAAATTTCACCAAAACTAACCTAATATTGGTTTATTACACATATTTTAATAATACTAGATATAAAAATAATTATTTATTACCTTAATTATAGTGTTACACACACAAATTAAATCACTGTTGATCACAGATATTTTGACATGAGTAATGTCCTCGTCGAAAACTAAAGCAAAACTAATTAAAATTAAATCTATTTGGAGAAAATATTGAATATGACTAAAAGAGAAAACCCGATTTAAAATAACGGTACCTTATTTACTTTGATTTTTTATATATATACTGCAAGAACGACGTTCAAATATGATGTACATTTAAATGTACGCCACGTGCGAAAGGGTTAAACAATTAATCGAAAAATCGACAATTTCAATGTAAATTTCCGTTTTGTTGTCCACATTTGACGTAATGCACACAAAACGACGAAAATGAAATATGGGAATATTCCACCTTCGATTCTCTTACCATGCATACCATGATACCATACATACATATCCTTTGCAAACAAAAGTAGATAAGACAATTATCGTTGTGTGTAAATACAAAACGCAGAGAGAACGAAGATAGCTTCAAAAAGAAATTTATAATTTCCATATAAACAATATCCATACACACACAAACACCTTTAATTCTTCCTAGTTAACATACAGTAAAACTTCTATAAGTCGAGCCATTATTTGCCAAAATAATTTGTTTGAGATAGCGAAAATTTGAGTAGGTTAGGTTAGGTTAGGTTAGAGTGGCTGCTATCGCACACTTAGGCCAGTATTGGCCCATTGTGATACCACAGGATCCTATCTCCCCTTTACTCCTGCTGAAACAATCCAGAGCTACTTATGTAGCGTAAAATATCTCGTATTCCACAGCTCGCGAGTTCCGAAAGGCTGTCCATACCGTACACACCTAAACACTTATGCCTTCTGTATGATAGTGCCGGACACGAGCATAGGAAGTGATCTAGCGTCTCTTCCTCCTCTTCGTCTAAACAACTTCTACAGAAGTCATTCGTCTGTAGACCCAGCCTTCTTGCATGTTCCCCAAAAAGGCAGTGTCCTGTCAGTATCCCTACGACCAATCCTAACTCTCGTTTTCCCAGGGATACTAGTGCTTTGGAGCGCCGCAAGTCCAGTTTTGGTCAAACCTGTTTTGCTACTCTGCACGTGAGGGTGTTGGTCCACCTATCATTTGTCAAGGCGATTGCCTTTTTACTGAGCGCCGATCTAAGCGCTGCTATAGGGCTCCCCATACCTGCCCTTTCCGGTTGCATCTGGAGAGTCGTACCGTACCTAGCTAGTTCGTCCGCCCTGCAGTTTCCCGTGATGTCCGAGTGACCAGGGACCCAGTTTATCTGGATACTGAAATACTCGCTCATCTCCTTAAGAGATGATCGGCAATCCAGCGCCACCCGTGACTTCAGACAAACCGCCTCTAGCGATCTGACCGCCACCTGACTGTCCACATAAATCGCGATATCCCTAACGGATACCACGTTATGCTTCAACCATGACCCGACTTCGCCTATCGCCACCACTTCAGCCTGGTACACGCTGCAGTAGTCAGGGAGACGAACGGAAATATTAACATTAAGCTTCTCACAGAAGACTCCGGCTCCTACTTTGCCGTCTAGCTTAGAACCGTCCGTGAAAAATTGCAGTGCCTCGCGGCTCCACCTTTTTCCCCATCTAAAGGTTTTGACAAAAGTGATAATTGTATTCGTTTGGTCATCGTTTGGTTTCACTGGTCACCAGTTTTTATCGTTTGGTCACTTACGATTGAACGGTAAATAAATAATTAAAAATTCAACAACAAAAAATTTCCCGGGTAGCACCTCATTGCAAGAAAATCATATCGTTTTTAATAAATTTCGTTATGTAATCGTTAGGTTATGATTGATCACCACATTTTGGCGTTTGGTCACCAATGGGTCAGTTTTTATTGCGAAAAAAAAATCAAAGTTGTCGTAATTCAATAAAATCTGGTTCATCGCTTATTTATACCAAAAACGAAGTAGTATTTATATAATATTTTAATACTATCCTGATAGTCAAGTATATATAATCAAGTATATATAGACCGTAGCATGGTTTAATTTAATTTATTTGGCAATCTGTCAATTGCTTATGCCGGCTGTATGGTAAGCAATTATAAGCGCACTCGCACTAATTGTCACTCGATACTTCACTTACGATGTTAACAGTGTTAATATGAGATTATAACTGATCATATTTGACGCATTCCACTGAAATCTTTTCAAAAAAAAAACAATTTAAACATCATTACCTAGAATAAACTCGACTGATAAATTTTTCTGGGGGTCTATTATAAAATTTATTCGCTTGCGAAAAATTCGATTCGTGGCGAATATTGGTATTATGATTTTTATTTAGCTTTCGGAAAATTCGAAATCGAAAAATTCGCTCTATTATGAAACTTAAAAACAAATTCGATATCAGATTTTACGAAAATGTGACGTCAAAATTCGACTGCTTTTAAGATGGCGAATGTATCATAATACAAAAGTTATTTTAAGTTATATATAGGTATATGAAAATTAATTTAAAATTTATTAAGTGAACAAATTTTAATTATTAAATTGACCAAAATGTAAGTTTTAAACTAACTTACTATAAATAATAAATATTTTTATTATAATAATTTTTTTTTTTTTTTTTTTTTTTTTTTACTTTGGTTTTTATCAATTGTAATGGTGTATTGTGATTGTTCCGTATATTGGTCTATTTCAGCACTCTCGAATTAATTACACAACCGTAGGAAATTCTTCCATTTGCGTCAATCTGTATGACAACGACCATGATAATCGACACCTACTTGTACACAATCAACTTCCCAACCACCCCATACATTTTTCTTTCCTTTAACGCTGGATCGCGGATAAATTTGAATTTTTTTGACTTATAGATGGCTAATGTGTAAGAATCACAACAATCAGTTTCGAACAGACGAGATTAATGATTTGAAAAAATCAGTCTTCTCATCAGGTCGCGACGACTGATGTTGTTTATTACATTGAAATATTTTCTATATATATAGAGCAATACCATGTAGTTGTACTACTAGCGAATTACTGCGTAGCGTACGAAATTTTGATTCTTTCACATTTCCATCTATATTCTATTTTAACAATTAACTTTTCGAATTCACGAATTTTTTTATATTTTACTTTGGTTTTTATCAATTGTAATGGTGTATTGTGATTGTTCCGTATATTGGTCTATTTCAGCACTCTCGAATTAATTACACAACCGTAGGAAATTCTTCCATTTGCGTCAATCTGTATGACAACGACCATGATAATCGACACCTACTTGTACACAATCAACGATCCAGCGATCCAGCGTTAAAGGAAAGAAAAATGTATGGGGTGGTTGGGAAGTTGATTGTGTACAAGTAGGTGTCGATTATCATGGTCGTTGTCATACAGATTGACGCAAATGGAAGAATTTCCTACGGTTGTGTAATTAATTCGAGAGTGCTGAAATAGACCAATATACGGAACAATCACAATACACCATTACAATTGATAAAAACCAAAGTAAAATATAAAAAAATTCGTGAATTCGAAAAGTTAATTGTTAAAATAGAATATAGATGGAAATGTGAAAGAATCAAAATTTCGTACGCTACGCAGTAATTCGCTAGTAGTACAACTACATGGTATTGCTCTATATATATAGAAAATATTTCAATGTAATAAACAACATCAGTCGTCGCGACCTGATGAGAAGACTGATTTTTTCAAATCATTAATCTCGTCTGTTCGAAACTGATTGTTGTGATTCTTACACATTAGCCATCTATAAGTCAAAAAAATTCAAATAATAATTTTTATTATTTATGTTAGGTTTTGACAAAATTTTACGAATTGCTTTATTTCATAATAGCAATATTCGAAGCGTATCGAATAATTAGATATCGAATTTTTCGAAAGCGAACAATGTTTCATAATAGACCCCCTGGAAATTTCTACAGACTATTATTGTAACTGTACCGTAATAAATAGTTTAAGACAATCCGACCAAGCGCAGAGAGTAGTAAAATTAACCCTATATCGTTGGTGGTTATATAATGAAACTGCGTTTTAGATATGATAGTGAAGTATTTCCTAAACATTCCTAAAAATATAAATCAGCCATTTTTTGTTTCAATGTATACGTAAAACTTCATATAAACGAGTAAATTATAATTTATATAAAATGACGTTAATAAGTTTACATTAATGCTTAACATGATTTTTTTAATACAAAAAATCCTTTGAACGCCCCACCAAATACTAAGTGTACTTTCGGGTTAATATAGATCCAATCTAACAGAAAATCATCATTCCTTGAAAAGTTATAGGGGCTAAGGGTGTTTAGTATGCTCAATTCGCAATACGACAAAATTTACATTGTAACTGATTTTCCATAAACTTTCCCATGCCTTAGCAAAACCCCCACCAAATACTAAGTGTACTTTAAGGTTAATATAGATCTATACTAACAGAAAATCATAACTGAGACCGAATACAATTGATTCCTGGTACTCGAAACCTCATTTTATTAAAACCGTTCGACGATGATAAAATTTAAAACGGAAAATAGGCTCCGACGGTGGACCTTATAAACAAGTTTACCCGAAATTGAGACTAAACGCAATCGATTAGTGGGCCATAAAAACACTCTCAGCAATTCCATCGTCTGACTTAGAAAAAATTAAAAATGGAACCCGGGCCACGCGCCTCGATAGTGAGCCCAGTAAACGCGCCCAGTAAAGTTAAAAAACAGCGCAATTAATTCCACTTGCTCGAACTATAAAAAATAAATATGGATCCCGGGTCCCAACGGAGAACCCTATAAATGTTTTCTCCCGAAATTTTGACAGTACAATCGATTCCTAGTACTTAAAAACTGCCCTTCAACAATTTTTATCGAAAATGTTTAGACTTAGAAAAAGTTTAAAAACGGAACGACTCTGTAAACAAAATTTTCTTAAGCTGAGACCCAACACAATCAATCTCTAGCATTCGAAAACATTCTTAGGGCTATTTTTATCGAAAGTGGGATCCGCGTCCCGACGGGGGATCGCAGTCTTGTTAATCACTCGAAAAATTGAGGCCGAAGGAAATTTTGATTAATCGCATTTTTGTAGTTAGAGGAGAAAAATTTCTTTCGCTGGAGATTTTTTGAGGTCTGCAAACAAAATCGCTGGGTCCAAATCTCGCGAGTATGGCGGATACGGAAGTAATTTAATGTGAAATTCGTGCAATTTTATTATTGTTGCTATCGACTTGTGACGTTGTGCATTATCTTTTCTTCTTCATTTGTGGTCATTTTTCAGCGATTCCTTCCAATAACCCGATATAATATTCGCTGTTGATTTTCTTAAAGTAGTCAACAAATATTATACCATTTGTATCCTAAAATACAGACACCATAACCTTTCCAGCCGACAGCTGTACTTTTGGTCGCTTCGGACGATCCATGTTTCATCCATTGTCATATACCGCATAAAAAAATCCTTTTTATTGTGCTCAAACAGCTTCAAACAGCGCACGGAATCATGATGCGTTATCGTTGTTGATCCATTGTGAGCAAACGTGGTACTCACTTCGAACACAGCTTCCTCATGGACAAATGTTCGTACAAAATATAACCAACACGTTCCATTGATATCTTTACAATGTCAGCTATAACGTAACTTCACTTTACGGCCAACAAAAATATTTTCTTGGATTTTTTATGTTTTCTGGAGTCACAGTCTCATTTGGGCGTCCAGATCGTGGTGCATAATCGGTGGTTGTACGACCACGTTTAAATTCAGTATACGTATACATATTCTTGATAAAGCTAGTTTGATATAAGCCACAATATATACACCCTTTCATATTTTTTAAATCATTTACAATATTGCTGCTTGGTCAATAAATAAATCGCTGAATTGGAAATGATAATTAATGATTTGTTCACTATACCTTTATTTCAAATTTGTTTATATACGTATGTTCAAATATTACAAATATGATAATTCATTATAACGAGACATTAACTAATACATACTCATAATAAAATAGTCAGCACAATTTTAGTACAAACTTCACGCTTGTGGACACACGCGTGAAGTTTGTCCTAAATGGTACATTTTTCTTCATTTTTTATTATTGGGCTGTATGGTTCCTGTTTATTAAACGCTTTGTTATTTTTATATACGCAAATCAACAAATGTTGAAATAATTATTCCTTTGTACAGTATAGAGCATACTCAATATTGGATAATTTTATTTTATTCTGAGTATATTTATATGTATCTAATTAAGTTTGACGGCTAAAGCAATGTTTCGGAGTGTGTAAAGAATTGAAAATAAAATTACTTGAATGAGGTGATGTACGACTAGAAGAAGCAAATCTTTTGTCAAATGGTGTACGTCTTCCTGAATGAATTTGTTTAAATCAAGTTCAGTTATGGACGGACATCTACGATCATTTGAATAAATAGTATTTCCGGGAAAGCACGACGTTTTTCAATTTCCGATAAACGAAATATTTATATAAAAAATTGGCGCTCCATGGCATGGAATTACTAATAATCTGAAGCAAATTGCAGACTTTTTTGGAAAATTAAACTTTGGATATCGGTAGCCCCAGAAGATGGATATACACTACTAGGGTGGACCAAATTTTCGAAAGTTCCAATTTCTAACGGGACACCCCCTAGAAATGTGAGGTTATGGTAAAAACTTAAACAGAAAAAATATTGGGTCGATCGAAGGTCGTTTAGAGGTCGCGACTTGAGCGCAAAGTTCGATAAAAACGGTATTTTTTTCAATTTTTCACTTTCAAACGAACAGAAAATTTATTTAAAAATTTTTCTCAGACGTAATAAAAATTGTGGTCAATAGAGGAGATAATTACCTTTCCAAAACATCAAAGATAACGAAAATCGGTTAACAATAAATAGCGAGATTATTGTCGAATTTCCAAAATACAAAAACAATACAAATTATTGCTATGCTTTTTTTCTTATTTTAATCTTGTATTTAACTTAACACTACGTTCTGCGATATCATTTACGACTTTTATTTGAGTGGAAATCTTCATTCCGTTCTTGAAAATCATTCTGAGGCCACATATTTGGATTTTGTGGAAATCTTGAACCGTTTTAAAAAATCGCCAGTGTTTGGTGTAACAAAATCTGTCGAGATGTAAATAAGAAAAATATAATAAGCTTCGATCCAGTTTCTGCTGCTCTAAAATAAAAGCAGCTCCATATTATCTTCCTGTATTTGAATATGTTGTACCGAAGCAAGCTACCACGACACCGCCAGCTGCTCTCTACTCGAATAACCTTTAGAATACAGCCTCCGCCATTTCCAAACCAGTTAATCTTGATATTTTGGGAACACCCTGTAAATGTTCTCCATCGATATCGGAAATATATGCTGCTATTTCTAATATATTTGCTTTACGAAGACGTGTCAGTGTTGTTCGATTCAAAACGAGTTCATCAATAGAATGTCCAAAGTCGAGGACTTATATATATCCTTTCGCTGTCACTCTCCGATGACGAAAATAATGCTTGTGAGTCTATTGGCATTGATTTACTTTTTTTTCAAGATATCTTCGTGTACAATTTTTAGTTGCCTTCATACGTTCCGATTTCCGTTTTTCTTTTTAAATTTCATATCGACCGGCTCCAGCCAAATATCCGGAACGCCCTTTCTCACGCGGTGACAAGAGGAATCGCTTATCGTCTTCACTGGCCATCATGGACAAAGCATTAGTGTGTGCGATATCGAAAATATCATCCAGTTTACTATTAAAGGCAATTTTTCTTTCAAGGTTAACTTTTGAAGGTTTATTTTTATTCTTTAGAAGATTTTTCCACTCATCATGCAATTGTTCCAATTTTTCAATGGTATGTTGTTCCCTTTTGACCAAAAAATAGACACTTCCTGAATTGTCAGAGCTGCACTTTCACGAATAGTTCATATTACAGTACGGTGCTTGTAAAAAAAGACACAACACTTGCTTTTTTGATGGTAACTAGCATCAATAATTTGACAGTACTCATGCCGAAGAAGATAAATTTCTATAGTGGACCGTAAAAAAGCTGCCATTTTATCAACTGTAGTAGTACTGTAATCAACTGTAGCTGCCGTTTTATCAACTTTCTTAAAAATATTAATAAAACTGTTAAACGGTCTAGATTTAATTATTACATATGTGTGTCCTTTTCTCGAGAGATTTGGATTTAAACTGAAACTAATTTGAAATATATTGGCCATAGCAGGTCATAATTAATGCGGTGGCGGATTTAAATTTTAAATACAATAACTAACGAGACGGTTTTTCTTAGTTTCGAAAATTGGCAATAATCTCGCTATTTGTTAACCGATTTTCATTATCTTTGATGTTTTGGAAAGGTCCTCCTCTATTGACCACAATTTTTATTTGGTCAGAGAAAAAATTTTTAATAATTTTTCTGTTCGTTTGAAAGTAAAAAATTGAAAAAATACCGTTTTTGTCGAACTTTGCGCTCAAGTCGCGACCTCTAAACGACCTTCGATCGACCCAATATTTTTTCTGTTTAGGTTTTTAGCATAACCTCACATTTCTAGGGGGCGTCTCGTTAAATATCTCAACACTTTTTTTTCCCCATACAAACGTGGGCCACCCTACTACACACACACAACTATTTTTACATAGTTGATTAAAAATTCAATTAGGAGGTATTCCATAATATCGGAAGAGCCCTTAGATGGTGCTTTTACACGGTGAGCTTTAACAAAATCATTACGCACATAAAAAGCAACTCTATCACATCTTCTTTTTACTCAATTGTTATGAAACAACTTATATCCCTGAATTTCATCACTTTTGTTAGTGTGCGATGTGCTGGAGTATGATATGTTAGCTTCTGGCATCATATAGCGCGAGGAAAATCCAAACGTCTCGTGATTCGCACGTGTACAATCACAAATAAAATAGCAATTGCATGTTCTTATTTAAATATTGGAAAACTGTAAAAATAATCAAACAATAAAGAACATTAAAAATATTTAAAAATATCACATTAATGACTAATAACTTGATAATCGTTACATAAGTCCGAAATGACTGCTGCGTAGGTGAAGATAATATTATAAATTTGTACTGTTATCAAGCTGGTCCAGCATCTCTATTGTTCCCAAACTGATCCAGCTCCACTACTGATTTCACAATTAATGGGGTTCCGTTGGACTCAGCCGTAACAATAATCATCCCTTCCGAAAGCTTACTTTTTGAATAAGGCTCAATCTCTTCATCTTCTTGGCTTTAATTAGGGTTCTGTGTTGACTTTTGCTCAGATATTCGTTAATATAAATCCTGTTAAGGATAAATAAGGAAAAATAAGCCGACATGAACCCAATTGTATTCAGTTGCCTCATAAAGACTACCATGATAGTTGAGGTACGTACATTATCGCCTTTCCTGGGAATATTTACTACGTGCACAATGTTTCTCGTTTTGACAAAACTAATCAACATCGGGAAACACTACTAGTACTCAGCATTAATTATAATAAAATTATACTGTTATAACGATGCATTAAAACTTTGTTGTTATTTTCAAACGCGAAAGAGCTACAACTGCTGAATAAATATCTATCTTTGCGGATACAGCTGTGTACCATTCATATCCACTATATATAAGTCTGCAAACACCCTTCTCAACAAATGTATAACACGAATTGTTGTCATGGAAAATGGTATTGATTTCAAACTGTCCTATGAAAATCTATACCTATTCTCTCTTCAGTACGAACTTATAAGAAATGAATTGTATGCAAAAAACTTTTATAATTTTCATCTAAATCTATATTTTTGATACTTACAAATTAAGGAAGCTGTCTGTCAACTGCCTAGGTTAATTTAAGGAACCATTCATCAGGTTTTGATAAAACTTTTGCCATTTCACTTTGCTAAAGTGGTTTTCGGTTCGATATCTTAACAAATATGCCAATAAAAATATACCGGATACATCTGAATATCGAGATTATAAATGAACTGGACAACAATCAATATAATATTTAACACTTAGAAATCGTCAAGGCTTACATCGAACGCTCGCACATAATTCACAATCTGATTGTAGTATGCGTACTACGTAAACTTGAAAGAGAAATGTACACAAACACAATATACGAATATAAGCATTGACATTTCATAAATTCATTTTTTTTTTTTTTTGAGGGGTATTTAAGATGATGCAAACTATCATTTCAGCATCATTCAACAGTTATCTGCTTAGCAAATTGTTTCAGTTTAATTAAAACAACAAACCAATCGAAATGAAATTCGCAATTGTTCTCGCTGCTTTAATCGCCGTTGCACTCGCTGCACCATTAGACGATTCAAAGAACGCACAAGTTCTCCGTTACGAAAACGACAATATTGGAGTTGATGGATATAACTATGCGTAAGTTTATCATTTAATTATAACTGTCAATAAAATAATTATATTAACAATTATATTTTTTTATCATAAACAGTTTCGAGACAAGTGACGGAGTATCAAAATCAGAACAAGGAACATTGAAACAATTCGACGCAGAAACCTCAGCTGTTGTTGTACGTGGTACAGTATCATGGGTAGGTGCTGATGGTCAACAATACACACTCAACTATGTTGCTGATGAAAATGGTTTCCAACCCGAAGGTGCCCATTTACCAAAAGCCTAAATATTGTAAATTAATTGTGAATAAAAAAAATTTGTTGTTACCTTAAAACAATATTTTTGATCTTAATATTTTCGTTCTTATAAAGTTTTTCGAATCGTTGGATATCACCATATGACGGATTATCAATTGGAGTGCATAATTAAAAACAAATAGTGACAATTACCATTTAAAGTTAAAAATGTGATCTTATGAAATACCAAATTATTGGATATACATTCTTTGTGGGTTCTTTGTGGGTTGCAATATAGCCAGGGTTACTGAAAATATATTAAAACTTCTAAAAAAACTGGCAATGCACTACTAATTATCAAACATACTGTACAGAATTATCTAAATTCAGGGAATGTACAGAATAATAAAATACAGTTGTAATTACCGCTAAGGCAAAGATATTCATATTCAGACAGTAAAAATTAATCGTGTTCATAATTTCAAGCGACAAGTTATACAATTAAGTAGAATAAATAATTTTAGTAAAAATAATTTCAAAACCTTCCAAAATATTAAATGAAATAGCTTCTACCAGAACATTGCAAAATAAATATATACATTCTGTCAAAAAAGTCTGGAAACTGATCAATAAAACATAAAATATTTATTATTCATTCAAATTTATTGCAATCACCTTCAAAGTAGGCCCCTTCCGAAATAATACACTTATGCCAACGAATAATCCAATCGAATTCTCTTTTATGACTTCTATCGACAGAAAACGACAGCCGGATGCATACCAGGTGAATACGGTGGTTGTTCGATGATGCTATCTCTCTCAAACCTAAATGAAGATTTTCCGTCACCATTTGAGAAGCTTACCTATCTATGACATGAGGTATCATCACAAGGGGTTAGTTCAAGCAAAAGCAAGATTCAAGCAATTGTAAATGCACCAAATCCTCCGAACTTAACGCTACTCAAGTCTTTCATCGGGTTATTAAATTATTACTCAAAATTTATGCCACATTTGAATCAAAAATGTAGTGTCTTTTATCAATTGTTTCAAAAGGGAGCAAAATTTAATTGGGACGAAAAATGCATGCAAATGTTTGAAGAATGCAAAAGTGACATATTAAATAGTACGATATTAGAATACTACGAACCAAATAAAGATATAGTCATTGTTTGCGATGCAAGTAACAAAGGCTTGGGTGGAATAATGTGCCATTATGTAAATGGTGTGGAGAAACCAGTAATTTTTGCATCAAGAACTTTAACCGCAGGTGAGAAAAACTATCCGATTTTACATCGCGAAGTATTAGCCATAGTATTTGCGTTAAAAAAAATTTCAAATATGTATTTGGTAGACAAGTTTTAGTTTATATGGATCATAAGCCACTTTTGGGGATATTTTCAAATAAAATAGGTCAGGCAGCAGTATTATAGTTACTAGATTGCAAAGGTATTTAAATAGAGTTTCAATATTTAATTTTACCATAAAATTTCGGTAAAGGTACTGATATTAAAGATGCGGATGGTCTTAGTAGAATCCCAATTAAGGACAAAATTCCAGACGAAGATTTAGTGGAAGAAGAAAGAATGGAAATAAATTATATTGAAGAAGGAAATTCACTTAGTTTAGATTTGGAGTTGATTCGTAGCGAAATACGAAAAGGTACATTCGTACAAGAAGTGATTAACTGCGTTAAAAATGGATGTAATATAAATAATTTAGCAAGTAACATCAAATATTATTATTCAAAAAAAAATTTCTTTCAGTAGAAAAAGGTTGTCTATTGTATAGAAGTAGGATAGTTGTTCCGCATTCAATGATAGACGCAGTATTAAAATTGTTACACATGAATCATTGTGGCATAGTAAAAATGAAGATACTAGCACGGCGTTATGCATATTGGGAAGGAGTCGATAAAGATATTGCTAGATATGTGAAGCATGTTAGTTGACATGGAATGAAAAGTCTAATAAAATATTTACATCATGGCCAGAATGTATACGTCCTTTTGAACGAGTGCATGTGGATTTTTCTCATTTTTATGGGAAAGAATTTTTGATATTTGTTGATTCTTATTGTTCTTATAGTGGTTGGAAGTAGTACAAGTGTGTGGAACAAATGCATTTAAATTAAGAGAGCAGTTAGAGAATATTTTTAGAATTTTTGTTTTTCCCGACGTTTTCGTTTCGGACAATGGATCTCTCATTTTGGTAAATTTTGTAAAGAAAAGGTTTTTCAGTAAAAAATACTGAGAAACCGAAAAGAGGAGTTAAAATTACGTTATAGAGTGAGTGAGACAAAGAAAACAAATGTTGCCATAAAAAGTATTGAGTTTCATACTTTTTATGGCAACATTTTCCCCAGTAAATTTTACTGATTTTTTTTTTTTTTTTGTTTCTAACAACTAAAAGATTTATATTTTTAACTCGTATTAATTTTTACTGCAAAAATTGTTTCATTGTGGAATACTAGCATAAAGCTGATACACTCTCCGCCATATCATCCATCGAGTAATCAGGGCCGGCCCTCCCCTAGAACAGTATGAACAGCTTGCCGGGGCGCAAACATTTCAGGGCGCCAATATATTTAAAAAAAATTATTTATTAGAAAATATTTAATTTTAAATTACATTTTACTATACTGCACAACTCTATTAAAATTTGCAGAATAGCTTTACAATCATTACATTACCATATACACAAAAATATTTTCATTTTCAGCACAGAATTTTAACGTTGTTCATAGTTCATATGTAAAGAAAAATATCAATAAAAATTCCCCACCATTCCTTATATAAAAGCATCTCGCTCATGAACAGTATTTTTATTCTGTGCGCAAATGCAACGGCTTGTATTTTATACACTTGCGTGGATTTTGAATGAACATAATGCTTTGCAAATGAACTATGAACAGTGTTAAAATTCTGTGCTGAAGAATTTTTGAGTGGTACACTGCATTTTTAAAATGTTGTATTTGTAATATAATTTTTATTTTTAATTCAAAACAGACGCATTGAATAAAACTGAATCAATCATTTTTTTATTTACTGATAATGTGAAGTTAAAAATAATGATGTGATTAAAATTTTATGCAAATTTTAATTATGTATATTTTTTATAAAATAATAAATAGGTTTCATATGATTGTTGTTCATGATTGTCTGGAGGAAAAGTATTGTATTAAAAAAGTTAAGTTTTGTGATGTCGTCAAGATATTCATCACATTCACAAAATTGGAAATACATAACTAATTTTTATATCATTATTATTATAAATATAAGAGGTAAAATTATTTTAATAATTAAATAAAAATTTCAAAAACTTAATTCCAAGAATCCTAGTTTCCACAAACTGTAAAAAAAATAAAACGGAAAAATATTTTTTACGTAAATCTGAAAAAAATGTTCGGGCAGCGAAAATCATACTTCTCCTTCTACTATTGTTAATGAACTAAAACTAATTGAAGAAAAATCAAAAATAAAGTATAAAACCAAATAAACCGAAATATGCACAAAATCAAAAATGTACTAAACTTGTAGTAACAACGGTTAACGAGTAGCGAAATCATTTGTTTCATTTCATTACAAAAAAATTAAAAACGAAGTAAAAACAACAAACGAAATGAGTGAGATACACAATAAAATCATATGAAAATCCTGTGCGAAAGACAAAGGAACTTATACGTACTATTTGCTTTTAAAACCGGCCTTACACATACATTTACTATTTCACAATTTAGAAACAGGCGATTGGCGAAACAGAATAAAAATACTCACGTTATATTTATATAAGCAAAAAGCAACGGACAGTTCAGTTCAGTGAGTGAGATTTTCAGTGGTGCATATGCAATTATTAATGTGATTTTTCAAAAAAAAATAATATTTGGTAAATATTTGATTTGTAATTAAATTTTAATTCATTTTTTGAACTGTTTTTGTTGTGTTTGGTGCATTTTTATATCTAAATATAATGTTGCCCAAGCGAAAATGGTCTGGTCACGGTAACGGACAAAAAAAAAGCAATTGTCGTTTTCTGTCAAAAAACAACAAAAACAACAATATGCTCTAAATAAATTTTTTAAACCAAGAAATGCAAACATACAGCAACAAACAATAGCTACACAAGTCAACACTGCCAATGACATTGAAATTAAGTATCAATGTTATTGATGATCCACCACCACAAAATAATTCAAGTTGTGATGATAGATCTGTTTTAGGTAGATCAGAAGACGCTGGTGAGGTTTCATTTTCTGAAACGACTTAAAAAAAATGCCAATTAGTTCAAAATTAGATTTAAATGATCCGGCAGTCTGGCCAGATTTAAATGATAGAATTTTAACCTACCTTGTTGAAAAAGGCCCCAAACAAATCAAAGATATTTGTTATCCTGTGACGTCCGGTAGGAAATTTAATAACAAACATTTTACAAGGATTTTGTCAAATTTGGAAACAGTTGTACGATCGTGGTTAGTGTATTCAGTTTCAAGTGATTCCATTTTTTGTTTTTGTTGTAGGTTATTTAAGAAAAATTCTCTTATTCCAATTAGTAGTATAGGATTCAACAAATGGAATCATATAGCTACGGTTCTTAAAGAACATGAACTGGGGGTCGTTCACATAGAGAATTTTAAAAAATGGAAGGAATTTGAACTAAGACTTTCGAAAAACTCCACAATTGATAGCACTTTTCAAAATACAATGTCCAAATAAGTTCAATATTGGAGAGACGTGTTGAAACGACTTATTATTCTCGTTAAATTCCTTTCAGTGCAATCTTTGGCATTCAGGGGTGGGTCAGACAGATTATACGAGAAAAATAATGGTAATTTTCTAAAGTTAGTGGAAGCTATAGCTGAATTTGACGTTGTTCTTTCAGAACACCTACGGTACATAACTACCGGTGAGACGCAAAACAGATATTTGCATAAAAGCATTCAGAATGAGCTTATTTCGATCGTTTCTAATGTTATTGAAAAAAAAAATAACATCATAAAAGGAGCAAAATATTTTTCGATAATTGTGGATTGTACTCCAGATCAGAGTCGCAATGCACAATTATCACTCATTATTAGAGTTGTTCATAGAAATCAAAATAACTTTGAAATTATGGAGCTTTTTATGGGTTTTTTAAAAGCTACAGACACAACGGGTAAGGGCTTGACTGATTTAGTTTTAGACCGACTAACTTCTCTCGGATTTTCAATTAGTGACTGCAGAGGGCAAGGTTGATAATGGCTCGAATATGAAGGGGAAAAACATTGGAATGCAAGCTCAAATTAAACATTTAGAACCTAGAGCATTTTTTGTGCAATGTGCTTCACATTCAGCTAACCTAGTTCTTTTGGATTCAGTTCAATGTTCACTTCAAGCTGTAATTTTTTTTGATACTATCCAATGTTTATATGTGTTTTTTCTAGTTCTGTTTCAAGATGGGAAATTTAAAAAAAAATGTCAAAACACTAACTCTAAAGCCATTATGTACGACAAGATGGGAAAGTCGCATAGAAGCTTTAAAACCCTTAATATATAGTTTAGATAATATTTATGACGCTTTATTTGAAATAGGAAACGACACGGACAAGGACGGAATAATAAGAATTAACGCGAATAGTTTGTCTCTTAAAATTATTCAATTTGAATTTATTAGTTCTCTATTTATTTGGTATAGTATTTTAGAAAAAATTAATATAATTAGCAAATATTTACAATCACCTGCTATTTGCTTAACGACGGCAGTAAATATGTTACGGGATACAAATCAGTTTTTAACAAATTTAAGAAATGAGGAAAAATTTCAGGGGTTTATCCTTCAAGCTAAAGAAATGGCTTTAAAATTAAATGTTCCACCACATTTCCCTGATGCTCCAAGACGCCCCAGTCGAAAACCTCAACTTTTTTCATACGAAGGTAGAGACGAAACTATATCAAATCCTGAAAGAAAGTTTAAAGTTGAATTTTATTTCCAAATACTTGATAATTCAATCTGTTAGCGAACGGTTTGAACAAATTTCGGAACACAATAATATTTTCAAAATTTTGCATGATATTTCTGTAGTTTCATTAAATGATCCTGATCTTTTACGTAAATGCCTTTCCCTAGAAAAGCATTTAACTTTCAACTCAAATTCCGATATAGCAGTATTTGAACTATTAGACGAAATTAAAATATTTCAAAGTACAGTTTCAGGAATTTTTTTAAGCCCTATAGAATCGTTAGATTTTATATTTAATAAGAAATTAGAGTCGATATTACCAAATCTAGCAGTAGCACTTAGAATTTTATTGACAATACCAGTTACAGTAGCTTCTGGAGAACGTAGCTTTCCAAGTTAAAAATTATTAAAAATTATTTACGTAGTACCACGGGACAAGAAAGACTTGTAGATTTAGCTAGAATATTTATAGAAAGTGATTTTCTGAGCAACTTGGATTATACTGACTTGATAGACGATTTTGCAAAACTTAAAGCACGGAAAGTAAACTTTAATTAATTAATTAATCTATTTTTACAAAATATTTGTTTTATTTATGTATTTAAATGCACCCGTGCATTTTAGTGTTTTTTGTACAAATATTTTTAGTTTATTTTTTGTTATAGATATTTTGTATATATTTTGTTGTGTATTCGTACGCTGAATTAGTACGATAGTAATATTTAACCTTTTTATTTATTTTTTAAATATATATTTTTGAGGACTATACCTACGTGGGACACCTCGTTAAAAAAATGCATTGCAAGTCCTACCTCACGGGTGATGCGGAAACGGATTATTTAATGCAAACCTTTCCTAAGGGCGGCATTTTTGAAAAGTGCACGGGGCGCCAAAAGGCCTACCGCCGGCCCTGCGAGTAATGGAAGAGCCGAAAGTGCTGGTCAGACTACCAAAGCTAAATTTAAAAGATTTATTTGAGAAAAGAATATATTAGGGTAATGTTTTGATTTAACTAAGGCATTAAAAAAATTCTTATTTAATTATAATAATTTACCATGTACAGAAAAAAATGTTATTCCTTCGCATAAAATATTTAGTTTCGAACCTAAGATTTATCTGGATAAAATTAAATCTTATCAAGAGTTATGTAAAAATAAATTATTATCTGATTATGGTGAAACCGGGAATGAGAAAAAAGTAAGGTTTAATGATAATATAAGCAACAAAAGTTTTAAGATTCTAAGTAAAAATTTAAAAAAACCAAATGAAGAATTTAAGAAAGGAGAAATGTACTGTATTTAAGGTAAGTTAATTGTAACATATGTGTTGAAACATACCTTTAAGAGAACGTGTAAACTTACCTTTATGCGTATAGAGTGAAGTGAACAATAAAGTTTAGTTGAATTCTGTTATGGTGGCGTTTGCATCTTATGGGGTTTCCTCCGCCGAATCTAGATAAACTGCTTGCTCCGTTTTAATGGATTTTTTCTCAACGGAATTTTCCATTTTAGATTTTTTCATCGCTCGCATTGAACATAATTATTTTACAACTTTTGGTGGTTATGTTAAATGGATAAAAGCTCAAATTATAGAGCGAGAAAGTAATTTTACTAGAGCGAAACTTATGAAGATAGTGATTAGGAAAACTTCTTAACAAATGATTCTAACATCGGGCAATACCAGGAAAGAAATGGATGTAAGATAAAAAAGAAACATAATAAATGAAGTAGAGTTTCGAGTTTCGAGAAAGTCGTGTTTGATTTGGAAGACAAAAATGGTAAAAGTAAAAATATAAAATTTTCGAGAGGCAGAATAAGTCAATATGTACAATTAATTTTTGTCTTTAAGTATAAAATAAGGTTTTAAATTAGCAATAAAAAATCTATTACGACTTATTTTGAAGCGTGAAACAGAGCTTCTTTGCAGCCCGTGTGGAATGGCTGATTCTGTATAATCTATTTCTATGCTTTTGCCAGAAACATGTTCAATTCGCACAATATCTTAAAATTATTTTAAACGATCGAATTGGCAGAATATATGATTTTCAGCGAGTTAAGAGTGATTTTCAAAATAAATTTTAAAGACAGAATACTCATTCGTAGTGTTTCCTCATAATACACTTGAACCTCGATTATCCGGGATGAGTGGGACTTCCCGGATAATCAAAAATCCCGATTAATCGAATTATTTTTATTAGAACTAAAAAAAATGTCGGTTAATCAGATGAAATTCAGATTAACAAAGAAACTAAAAAATCCCGGATAATCGAGGTTCACGGATAGTCGGATCCTGGATAATCGAGATTCAAGTGTATATGTAAATATTTCTTTGCCATGAAGTAAAATGCCGAAAATTTTGGAAAACAAGTACATATTAAGGTATAAAATATGCTACCCCCTACGTGTATACGGATGAGTATGACGCAACTCATTTTATTATGCTACATGAGTGACAATGGATCGTAATGTTTACCATCAATCCCTTGATTACTTACAATTGTTAAATCACATTAGTCAATGACCTAATAGTTGAACCTTTACCAGGAAAATTTGAAGTTTTATTACTGTTAATCTTTTCATTTTCTATAAACAAAATAAGAATAGTTTCATCTTTAAAGTATTTAAAAAATTAAGATTCCGTTTATGTATGTAGGAACGCGTTGTGATAAATAAATTTAACAAATTAACAATTTCAATTCCAAACCACTTTTATCATCTATCTATAAAAAATTTATCTAATTTACATGAAAACAACAAAATATATAAGAAACATCAAAACCTGAGCTATAGATACTGGCCTTGACGGATGGTCTTTATACGTTCAAAATATTTAAATTACTAGACTCGGTTTGTTATGAATTTCTAATTTTATATTTTGGTGTCTTATGTATAGAGATGTTTGTTCTTCGTGCATTTTCTTGGTATGATCGTGTAGTGCCGGTGGCGCGAACATTTTTTTCGTGTACGTAATTAACATGTTAAACACACCGGCCTTAATATACATTAGCATCGCAATTATAACAAAATGTCAACCTTTGAAACATTACACACCGAAATTTAATCATCGCAATTAAACACTTAGAGCGCAATAAAATTGAAATTCAATTAACGGGTTAACATTTTTTTTGTGCGGTTTTTAAAGCGCATCTATCCAAAAATGTAAACAAACAAACATTTCATCTCAATGACTCTTGGTTTAATTTATACTCCATACTTACGCGTACGATGATTGAATTATCGTAACTTCCTTATTGACATTTCCTTGAAGATGCACACACAAGTGAACGAGTGTATTGCTTAAGAAAGTAATTTTAGCAACAAATAATGTATGTATACGACTGCAGAGTGACGAATTTAGTTTATTGGCGCAAGTTATTAGAGTGTAAGTACTTGTATAAAATATCTTGATGATTTTTTTTATCGTTTATCGCTTAGTTATTTTAATGACCATCTTAAAGTTATTTCCTTCATCAAAATGTAGTTAAAAACGTAAAATGCTTAAAAGGTCACTTGTCCCACAACAATTCAACGAGACGGGAATAGTCTACTATTTGTTTACGTATTATTGAACCTTAACAACATGAATTAGTTCTGTGACAAAATTTCTTGTCGTCGGATACCTATATTTAACTTCGCATATGACTCTTGACATTAAACAAATTATCAAAATATTTTACAGCATAGCATAAATCACATGTCTAGACTTTGCAGAAATTAATTGGATGCGTAAAAAATAGTTACAATTTTAATAAGATTTGTGTTAAATCTGCTTAAGTTATAGTTACGTTTTGGCCCAAGCCGGTTTTGGCCACCAAAGAAGTTACCAATTTCTTATGTCACTATTTGTTGAGATCCGGCGATCGACTGATACAATTAGATAGTTGGATTTCAATCAAACGTGGATTTCAAATATTTTTTTTTAATTTCATTACCAACTTTATTATAATAAATAAAAACTTGTATGTACAATAATATTAAGACTAAAAAAGTTTCAGAAGGTAAGATAAGTGGACCATTGGATCAAATAGATCACGTGACTGGTCCCCTGATTCTAAATTACAAAACAAAAATAAATATTTAACTTCTATTTACAAAAATAAGAAATAAAAACAATATAATTTACGTTTAAAATTAATAGCATATGAATAATAGATAATAATAGATAATTAAAACTATTATTCTAAATTCATTACACATGGATATATTAAAGCCTCTTCAAATACTACATTTAAATAATTTTTCCTTCTTTCATTATCCTTCCCGTATTTGAATTATCATTGAGAACGCGAACAATTTTTAAACTAATAATTGAAAAAGATGGTCAGTATTTTTAGTTTGATGGATCCATTTTTTAAGGTGTTTTGAAAAGCTAGAAAAGCTGCTGCACTTTCGAATATCCAAAGGTAAATTGTTGAAAATAATAGGTGCAACGATATTAAAAAAGTTTTTCCGTAGGTCTAATCTAAATTTTGGAATATGTTTTAAAAAGGTATGACTCGACTTGAGATTATAACCTGCATGGGTCACAAAATTATTTCCACTTTTGACATAAAATATTCTTAGAACCTTAAAAACGTATATATGCCGTAGTGGCAGTATACTGAGAGTTTGAAATAATGGCCACGATGGCGAAAAAGATGGTTTGTAGCACATAATTCCGATTAACTGCTTTTGTCGCACGTAGATAGGATGTAGCGTGGCATTGCACGCACTACCCCAACATAATAAGCCATATTGCAGAATTGAGTCCGCTAATGCAAAATAGATCATTCTAAGTAAATATTGTGGAGCAAGTAGTCGTAGAACATACATTTTCCTAGAGACCAATACTAGTCTAGACTTTAGCCCTTGTGTATGCGCTTTCCAATTTAAATCTCGATCAATAATAATACCTAGATATCGAATTTCATCAACTGTGTTCACTAGGAAGCAATCATTAGAAGGGCACTGCATGTTATAGTTTTTGCTACATTCAAAAGTGTGATATGTTGTCTGACGATACGACGATGGAGTATCCCTAAAATGCAATAATTTCGTTTTATGACTCAAAACAAAATTATGTGCTTCCAACCAAATGGATAAAGTGTTTAAATCATGATCTATGAGCGCGATATTGTCTTGAAAACTTGGACTAGCATATGTAAACGAGAAATTAGCTGCAAAAGCAGTTGAAGACCCTCGTAATTGTTGTCGGAAGATTCCATTAACATACACTAAAAATAATAAAGGTCTGTTACGACTGTGTTGTCGTCAACAATCCTAGAATTCCACTTTTATTGAATACATCCCCATCCTTTGTAAATTTTTGTGTTTCTTCCACTCGGTTGTTTTGCGTCCGAGTTTGTTGCGTCCGGGTGTAGTTTGGCGTCTACACGCGGTACATGGTGGATGTATTCTTGTGTTTTTTTTCTTTGTTTTGTTGGCAACGGAACGAGAATGGGGGAGAAAGAGAGAACGATGTATATCGAGCGTGTGTGAAGTAAAACGTTTTAGAAAAATGTTTTTCTTATATGCTTCTCTTTTATATTAATGCAAATTGATATAAAAGAAAAACAGAGAAGAGAGATTATTTTTCTAAAACGTTTTTCGCGCCGCTGTGTGGTGGGAGAATTTTTTTGGTGTATCCAGTCGAGTTTTAGATTTTGATAGGAAGATAAATTTTTATTTTTGTGATTCGAGTGAAAATAAAAAAATATATTTTGAGTTTGTAATAATTTTTGACTTGTGAAAAATTTTGTTGTGGCAGCCATAAGTTGTATGCTGGTTTTTGGTTGTCATATAAGAACAATAAAATATAATTTTAGGGATTGTGTATACCTAAATAAATGCGTTTAAATAAATACCAAAATATTATTTTTTTGTGTAACACATTTTGTTTTGGTTGTAGCATAAGTAATTGCGATCTTTGGCTGTTGAACGATATACAACATTTGGTCGAGTGAATATTAATTTGACCACTATTATGATGGTATAATTTGGATGGCTTCGAAAATATTATAAACGGATACGGGTACTAAACTATTAATAACAAGGTGACTCAGCAAAAGTGTGAATCGAGTTAAGCTCTCCCGCAAAAGTCGTCAAAACCAACCGTGTTCTTGTATAACGGCACGTACATAATACCGCAACGGTACGAGTGGCCAGTTGAGGCCACACAAATATTTTTTTTTGATTTTGGAGGCGAGGCAACGCCCAACTTTTTGGCGGCCGGTCGAGGCCAAAATATTTATCGGTGGTCTGCCGCAGCGGTAACGGCACCAAGGCCGCAACATTTTTTTTATATAAATATTAAGTTTACTGTTTTCGGCGAGCCAACGCCCACACTTTTTGTGTGACCAGTTGAGGTCACACGGCGGGGTGCGAATTCGGCGGCCAGTTGATGCCAGCCGTAGTAGTTTGCAACGGGGTAGCCAACCGACTATTGTTTTATTTATCGGTGGTCTGCCGCAACGGGGTAGCCAACCGGCCATTGGTTTATTTTTCGGTGGTCTGCCGCAACGGGGTAGCCAACCGGCTATTGTTTTATTTATCGGTGGTCTGCCGCAGCGGTAACGGCACCAAGCCCGCAACATTTTTTTATATATGAACTGTTTTATTTGAAAGTGGTATAAGTCCACTTTTCAAAAAAATTGAGTTACCAGTAATTTTAGGAAGATATAGACACCTTCTCTCCATATTTATAATCATACATTCAATAGAGTACGGTTTTCTTATGAAGTAAGCAAAAGAATTTTGGCTATAAAATGTTACCGCAAAAACTTTTTTTTTGAAAGTGGAATAAGTCCATTCGTAATAATTATAATGGGCAAAAATTCGCTCGTTAAAATGAATTATTCACTCTTTAGTGATCGAACAGTGTTATTTGTAATACTGATCAGTAAGAATAATGAAAAGCAACAAAAAATATTTTTTTTTACTATTCACTTATGAAGAATAATGTAGAAAGAAGTTATATTCACTATTCGATCGATCAATGCAGAAAATAATATAAAAATTTTATCTATTCACTACTACAATGAATGTTCGCTTTATTGATTGTTAAAGCAAAAGAGTACAGTAAACCGTCGATTTAACGGACTTCGATTTAACGGACAATTTTTTTATTTTCCATTTTTTGGTTATCGATTATGATGGGATTGGGTATGTTGAATGGAAATGTGATTCTTAAATGATTTTGGGAAGAAATGCTGGAATATGGCCATCTGGGACGGATCTCGATCAATTCTTAACCGATTATGATGGGATTGGGTATGTCGAATGGAAAAAGAACTCTTAAATGATTTGTTTAAGAAATTCGGGAATATCGCCATGAAACTCGGTAATTTTAACTAGGGCGGAACTCGATAATAAGCAGGCGTTTTTCTTGAAGCAAGCGCCTAATGATGCTAACATGTTTCCGGTAAGGCTGCATGCTTTAACATCTGTCGCCAGTAAGTAACCCACCCATGAGCGGCAGATCAACTACGTATGCTCCCCAAAAATCATGTTATGAACCCTACACAAAGGGCTCGGATAAATTTATATTATACAACGACCTCGAAAACTGTTCACGGGAACATGGAATATATTGCCTTCTAAGATCATAAGATCTTCAGAACCAACCAAGCGAAAATTTACACTTTTGAGGTACTTGTAATACAAGAGCGCATAATCCATATGGCGATATTCCAGAACTTTTTCCAAAAATCATTTAAGAATCCCATTTCCATCCAGCAAACCCAATCAGATCATAATCGGCTAAGAAATGTATGAGTTCCGTCCCAGATGGCCATATTCCAGAACTTCTTCCAAAAACTGTTTGTGCATCACATTTCCATCCAACAAACAAGATTCCTTGATAATCGGTTGAGATAAACGAGTTCTGCCCTAGGTTGCCATATTCCAGAGCAAGTGTAAAATCTATAGTCGATTAAATTTAAAAACATTCGGATTTAACGAACATTCGTATTTTACGGACTCCCCAATTAGTCCGTTATATCGACGTTTTTCTGTAGTAAATCCCGTTCGCTCACACAAACAAAAAATCATCAATCCTTTTATTTTTTTTTATTCGCTCACTATTCGTTTATTACTGATTTACTATTTACGTTTAATACTACTTCTCATTTTAATTATTTAATATAATTTTTTATATTAAAAAATTCATTTCAGTGAAGCAATGGCTATAAAAATATGGACTTAAATTTCTTCTTGTTTTTATTTCTTATAATATGTTATTTTTGAAAGTGGTATAAGTCCATTTGGACCTAAAAACACGTTTATTTTTTAAATACTTTCAATAATTATTATTTCATAATAACATTTAAAAAAATGTAAAAGTGTTAAAAACATTACGAATTGATTAACGTTTGCCAATATTTTTCAATTAATTCAAATGCAAACCCTTAAATATCTCGATACATGAAAAAATGGACTTATACCACTTTCAAAAATAACAGTTCATATAAATATTAAGGTACAATTTTTTATTTTTATTTTAATTTTCTTATTTTACTTCTTTCTATATATTTTAAATTTAATTTCTTATTATAATTCTCAATTTTTTTGTAATCGAGCGCCGCACAGCGGTTGCGTGTCGCGCGCTCGGTACGCATTGCTCTCTCTCTCTCTCTCTCTCGTTCTCTCTTGTCGTGGTGCGGGTGAAGTGGGAAGCTGTTTCTCTTCGTTTTTGTTTTTTTGTCGATAAAATGAATTATTAAATTTTTTCGGTGTGGTGTGATGGGAGCGGAGACTTACTCTGTGTCGGCGTAGTGTTGGCGGTCCCTTGGTGCCCGCATCCCAATTCGTAACCAGGGCTTGCCCTGTTTGAATTCGAATGGATGCGCGCACCAAGGCACCTCTACCATTATTATTATTTTATTATTTATTTTGATTGTCCGGTTCGTTCCTCAGGTTCCGGCCGACGAAATTCGGCGCACTTCTACCCTTCGCACTTCTACCTGAGAACGTAGCCGGCAAAAATCACCGTGGAGGCCTCTGCATGCGCTTAGTGATAATCTGCAGGTTGGCAGTAGCCAGCCTGTAACAGGTCCTAAGACAGAACCCTGTGGGACTCCCACATCAATCCGTAACTCTTCAATTAATTGTCCATTTACTCTTACCAATTGCGTTCGCCCATTTAAGTACGAGTACACCCAATCCCGGGTTATTTCTCTGAATTCACAACAATGTAGCTTTTTTAGCAATGTGTTATGTTGGACTCTGTCGAAAGCCTTTGTTAAATCTATAAACAGAGTAGATACTTCGAACCCATTATCAATATGTTCAGTTACTTGTTCTAGGAAGGATAGAATAGCTTGTTCAGTATTTTTATTTTTCCTAAAACCATATTGGTCGGGAGAGAGAAAATCTATTTTATCTAGGAAAGAAACAATTCTACTTTTTATAGCTTTTTCAAATATTTTAGAGAATACAGAAAGTAGAGAGATTGGTCGATAGTTGTTCATGATTGATTTATCATTATTTTTAAAGATCGGAACAACTAAAGCTCGCTTTAACGAAGTAGGAAAAATCCCAGTTACCAAGCTTAAATTGAAAATAAAAGATAAAGCATCAACTAAAAACCAGGACATTCTTTTAACAACATTGTTTGAGATGCCATCCAGACCAGGAGTTGAATTATTTTTTAGTGAAAGAATGGTAAAATACAGTTCTCCAGATGAGATTTCTTAAAAACGCAACTATCAATAGATTGGTAATATTGACATATTAATCTATTTTTGTCGGCTTTATCCAAGAGGGGACTGGTAGCATTTGCACCACCAACACTCGTAAAGAACTCGTTAAGTTCGTTTGCGATTTGAACTGGATCAGATATTATGCAGCCTGTTTGATCAACGATTTCTTTAATTTCAACTGGATTAGGTTGTCTGTTTATTATTTCATTAACTGTTTTCCAATTCTTACGAGCATCATTACCATTGTTGATGAACTTTTGAGAATAAAAACTGTTTTTGGCTATTTCAATTTGTAGGTTAACAGAGTCACACAGCGTCAAGTTATATTGTTTCAATCTACGGTTGCTGTTATGTTTTTTTGCAAGGCGACAAATATAATTTCTTTTACGTATAAGTCTCAATAAATCATCAGACATCCATGGCTTTAGCTTCGTTGTTCTACTGGGAAACAACTTAATTGAAGTGCATTTTTAATATGTCCTTTAAATATTTTAATAAAATTATCATAGGCCTTAGACACATCTTGGCAAGAATAAACACCAGTCCATTCTTCAAACAATAGTAGATCCTGTAGTTGGTTGAAATCGATATGAAAAACTTCAGAGGTTCTCCGAGATGTAGATTTTGTGTGAAAGGCAGTACCTGATAATTTAATTTCAATTAGACAGTGATCCGAAATTTTTAAATCTAATACACTGTAGGAAACTGCCGAAAAATACCTTTGATCAAATCTATGGAGTAATTATTATCAATACAAGTAGCTGTGGTATTTGTAATTCGCGTTGGTTCAAGAATATTATCTAATCCACGTTCAGATAATAAAAGCAGCAGCCTATCCAGCATTGCAGTTTGCTTGAGAAAGTCAATGTTAAAGTCCCCCATGATAATTAAGTTAGGATGGGATAGATCCTCCAAAAGCACACTGAATTCATCAATAAAACTGGAGATATCTGTATAACCAAGACGATATATACAAATAACACAAACTAATTTAGAACTTATAAAGAATGTCAGACCGATCGCTTTGAATGTTTGGAAAAGTAGATTAAATTGTTTGCAATTGAGACTACTATTGGCATAAACAGCGTCACCTCCTGAAAGTTTATCATGCAAGCAAGATGTGAATAGATCATACCCCTTTAAACCATAATTCGCGACTTCATTGTCGTAAATCCAAATTTCAGACAAGCCAATAATTTGAGGCCAAAGGTTACCGGAACCTAAGTGTGCAAGCAGCTTGTCTAAATTTTTTCTTAAACTATGTATATTTTGATAAACAAGATTAAAGTTCATTGCGCTGCTCATTGAAAAAAATAATATTCATATTAATATAAACAATCGTAATAAATAAATTTGTTTCGCGTCCCTTAATTAAATTGATCGGACTACCATGCAAATCATCAAAATAAAAATATTGAACAAATAAACCGACCATGTTATAGTAAAAAATATTGTAGTGCAATTCGATTTCAGTGTGGGAACAAAAGAAAACAAAATTATTTAATGTCAGAAATGAAATAAGAGAAAAAGATAAAATAAAAATTATAAATCGTATAAAATTTACCCGATGATATAATAATGTCAAATACATGAAAATATTAGACCAAGTAAATTCGACGCGAACAACACCAAAAATTACAACAAAAAGAACTGAAACATCTGTGAATGACATTTCATATGTAAACAATACAATTATTGTAGTAATAAAATTAACAACTTTTAAAGTGTATAATAAACTATAAAAATAAAATGTAAGTACATCTATAGGCTATAATATATTGAAACTTTAAAATAGTGAAAAACTAAAAATATTATTATATTTAAATGACAACAATTCGGAGTTGTGGATATCACATCAGTTACAATCGGGACCATTATCGAGCTTACCAGTAAGTCGTCCAAGAAATGTTTTTTCAATAAAGTTGATATCGTTCATCGATTTAATATGATAAACAATTGCGTCACTATCCTTCCTCAGTAAGATTTTCCCTTGCTTACACCACAAATATTTGAAATTTAACATTTGTTTTATTCGTTTAGCTTCTGCATACAGTTTGGTTTGGAGCGGTGAAAAATGATCCATAATACGAATAATGAGATTGTTGTGTGATGATGGGCAGCTAACCCCAAGGTCAGACGTCTGTATGTAATTTTTATTAGTTGTTTTTGATTTAAATTTTAATAAAATTTCATTTTTTAATTCGTTATTCTGTGTTTTAATTATTAACATGGGTTTTTGGATGTGCTAGTTCGTTGTGGATCCTTATGATTAACGAAGAATGCAGATTGAATTACACTAATGTCAGCTTTAACATCCAGAACACGAAGCAAACCGGTGACCATATCATTTTTAAGATCCATATTTAATGGAAGACCGCTGATTACTAGATCGTTTTGGATTGTGCGTTGAAATTCATTATCCCAACTTGCTTCAATTTTGTTGAATTTATAATCATAAGAAGATTGTTTTGATTCCAATTGTTTGATTTTATCCTTTAGCACCTTGTTTTCATCAGAAATTAAATTGATTTGTTGCAAAAAATTATCAAATGAGTTTGATACATATTGTTGGGAGGTTTCCACGTTAAATATTCTAGCACGCAGGTTATTTAAAATTTTTAAAATCTCTGAAAGATCAGATAAATTATTCAGCACTGTACCACTGGTACTTTCCGACCCATCTATAATAGATCGACGCTCTGACGCTTTACAAGAGTTGCAAATCCAGGCTACTGTTTTATTGCGAATATGATCAAGAAGATCAACCGGAATATCTGCACAGGCGATGTGGAAATATCCATTGCAGGTGCCTTCACAGGAAATCCCGGGATTATTTCGATTTCCTGTAACTGCAACTTGACACTTTGTACATTTTTGGGAGCCATCACAATCACAAGTAGTAATTATACAACTTTCGCGCCCACAGAAAATTAATTTTATGACAGGGCGTATCTAATATCTTATTTATATTTTATTTAATAAGCTTCTTTTAAATTATTTAATTGTTATTTTATGTAATTAAAAATTTTTATTTTTTATTTTTATTAGTAATATTATATTTATTTATTTAAATTTGTTTATTTTATATTAATAATAAATATTTCGCTGGATATTTTTCACATCCGTTCACTTCAAGAAACACAATGAGAATGAAGAAACACAATGAGAATGATACTCCGATATGGGTATTGCGTTACTATATGTGAACGTGATCATAATAGTGAGAGGATAGTGAAAGAACAATCAGAAGACTGGTTCGGAATAAATTTTATGACGACGAATTCAGGAAAAAAAAACAGATTCCGGAACACCACTAACGGTACCACATGGGATTCCACGGAAACTTGAAAATGGAAGCTGTCACCACACAGAAGAATGTGAAGAAAATGCTAATCTTTTAGAAATCTTTTATATTACCTGGATAAGACGGAATATTATCGAACATTACAGTTTTCTTGAATGTAATCATTAAATCCTATTAAAATTAACTGAATAATATAAAACCACTCTATATCAACTTTCTTAATTTGACTCAAAATTATATTTAAAATTCTCAAAAAAACGTATTTCACTGCATACCAATGTAAAAGTCAATTATAAGTAAATTTTTCGGTAAATTCAAGATATTTTTGAAAAACTCTATCGTAAACTGATCGAAAAATCTGTACTAATATCGATTTTTACCGTAGTAAACGATTTACCCTTGGATTGGTACGCAGCCTTATTATCAAACTTGGCTGTTTGCCAAACTTAAGGTAAATCTATTACTACAGTAAAAACCAGTTTTAGAACAGATTTCCGATCAGTTTGCCATAGATTTTTTGAAAAATAATAGATCGTGATATTAGTGATCATGTTCTCCACCAGATGTCAGTTAGAGCAGGGTACATATTGTTTGTTTACATTTTTTTTATATGGAGTTTGGTCAAAAACTGCTTTGACAAAATTGAAATAAAATGAATAAAAATTACCACCAATCAAAGTTTAAAGTAATGTTAATAATTTGCAAAAGATTCATATATATATTTGTTTAATAAAATAAACATATTGCCGTTAGGTATACTTGGAAATGATACATAAACATCAGCAAATTTTAAAATTTTGTGAGGTTATGTCAAATTGTCATCGATAAATCGTAGTAAGCTTGACTTTTAGCTTTGAGGCACTAGATGTTCCAATAATGGCAAATAAAGAAAATATTGGTAAGTTTTATTGAAAATATATATTTTTATTAATTATATTGGTATTTGATTATAACTAAATATTATATATTACAGGAAATCTCAAGACGAAATTAAAATCGATAGGTGCCAAAGCGAGCGGCAACAAAAAAGATTTAAATGAAAGGTATGTATTTATCTTTATATTGTATACCTTCATTGAGGTTCTACATATTGCATTTATAGTGGTTTACGCTTAAATACTGTTCTACCGTTAATTATTTTTAGGTTACAGTTGTGGCAAGAAAATAAATTGGACCGTAAGTTATATACCACAAAAACGATACCAGCTGCCTGCAATTCTGATTTTCCAGAAATTAATGATCCACAATGGGCCTCGTTGGACAAAATTTATAAAAAATTGGTACAATGCCTAAATATCAACGAAATCGATGAGTGGTTCAATGAATGATTGGCAAAGGCCAGTAAAATACGTGGCCGTAATATGGCACTAAACAAATTTGTGAGAAGTATTTATGTCATAAATTTAGATAAAAATATCTTCATAAAATCAAATTGTAGAGCAGAGACAAAAAAAAACGTACTTTACAATCAAATGCTTCATTTAAAGGATTCGGTGGGAGTTGTTAAGCAAGCAACATGCACCTGCCCCGCAGGAACTGGCTTTTCCGCTGCATGCAAACACATCGCTGCACTTTTATTTGTATTGGAGCAGTATGGCCTGACAGGTAACATTAAATTTGGATTGCATTTTTCTTATACACAAATTTGTGAACTATTTTTAGGAATATCGATAGAACAACGAAGCTGCACGAGTCAACTTCAAACGTGGCATAAACCTGTTACGTTTAAAACTACTGGGAAACTTAGCCTGAGAGACATTTTAAATTTACCGCCATTAGAGAATGTCGAAATTTCGAATAAAAAAACCGAAAATCTTAAAAATTTATTCATAAATTCGCAAATTTCCAGCTCTATGACCTTAAATAGGAATTTTAACCCTTTTGGGTTTATAAATGACCACATATTTGAAGCAAGTTTTCTAGTCGATCGACTTAATAAAATAAACTTCGTGGATGAAAAAACTATTTCTGATATTGAAAAGGAAACAAGAGAGCAAGGCTCATCGCGCTTGTGGCTTCTTCATCGAAAATCTCGACTTACTGCATCTAATGCAGGGGCAATTGCTTCAACGGTAAAGTCGACGAAAATGTCAACGAAATTGGCCCAAAGAATAATTGAAGCAAAACCAATTTTTACACGATCGGTCAACCATGGGAAAGTTACAGAGAAAACTGCAATTTCAGTTTATTCTAATATTACAGGCAATACCGTAGAAAAGTGTGGGCTATTTATAGATAAAAATATTAATTATATAGCAGCTTCCCCTGATGGTATTGTAAATAGGACAATTGTGCTAGAAGTGAAGTGTCCCGATCGACAAGATTTAAATGGGATTAAATACATTAAAGGTAATAAATTAAGTGAAACGCACAATTATTATTACCAAGTGCAAATTCAAATGCACGCAACAAATTTGAAGGTTTGCCATTTTTTTGTTTATACACAAAAAGAATATTTCTTACAAGAAATACTTTATAATAAAATATTTTGTGATAGTTGTTTACTGTCGTTAGACAAATTTTATAAAGAGGTTTTTGCTGAACAGTATTTTTTATTCGTGCATGGGGCAATGCCTTAATTGAATGTGATTTATATATTTTTTATATTTAAAATGTATTTATAGAAAAAAGTGGTCTGAATTAACTTTTAAATTAAGTAGATTTTAATAAGTAAAATGAGAATTACAAATTATATTTTTGTGTTATTTTTGAATTTTTTTGATGTAAACATATTTTGTTCTTTATTATTATTAAAAATATTTATTAAATGTGATATTACACTATATATACAAAATAAGTAATTATTTTATTGTGATAGATATATAATTTATACTGAATTAAATTTATTAGAGCTTAATAAAAATGAATTAAAGATTTCTATTGAATTTATACTCATATTTTTTTTATTAATTTACAATACTGCTTTTAAAATTACAAAGCATATTTACTGAATAAATTATGTAATCCGCTAAAGGCCATAAATGAGCCGGAAATGTGCCATTTAAAATTTCAAATTTTTTAGTCAGTCCGATTACCCTTTCAATGTGAATTCTTCGGTTGGCCACAATCCGTGTCTCCATAACTTCACTTTCTGCTAATTGTTTTTTTCCACGTAAAAAAGGGGGAATATTTAATACCACTTTTTGTTTCTCTAAGATGTCCGAAATATCAAACCCTCTGTCGGCTAAAATAATGTCATTGGCTTTTAATTTATTTAAAAAGCCACTGTTCACTACGGCAGCTCTGTCACTTGTTGAACCTCCAAATATATTTGAGCAGAAAATGACCAGCCCCTTCTCATCAATAGCCACAAGATATTTTAAAGTATATGTATTCTTATAATGTGAAAACAAATCTTGATTAGTTTGCGGGTTTTGACTTTTTTCGGTTTTTATCTCCGTGCAATCTATAATCGCCGTATACGAGTTCTCTTTATTATATTTATTGGCCCAAAAATCAATGGCCTTTAAATATTTGTAAAGAACCTTTATCACGTACTGAAATATTTTTGATACTGTTAATCGGGAAATGTGATACATAAATCCAATTAACATGTAGTCAAGATTATGCCGAAGTTTAAAGAGACATAAAATCAGCTGATCAGGCAACTCGAGGTGAATTTCAAATTCATTATGCATGAGATCATTTTTCAGAACCGAAAATAGTAAGTTAAACCGCCTTGAATCAAAACCAGTCAAATATTTTATATTATTATCACTTAGGGTTTGGAACAGGCAAGATGAGAGATGGCTGCTCTTTAATATGGTTTGGCATCCAAGTGAACTTTGAGGTATTTCAGCTTGCGTTCCCTAAAATAAAATAATTGAAATAATAATAATACCCTTCTCCCTAGATAGACAATAAAAGTTACCACATTTTTTGTATGACAATCTGATATTTCGTTAACGGCACCATCTTGCTGTAGTATTTCTGGGTTGGTTTGGTCCTCCGAAGGAAGCTCAGTATTTAGTCGCTTAGAGCAAATTGTTGTATATCTGGTTTGCGATATAAATTTATTTTTTGTTGTATTTTCAAACGACCTAGTTGGTATATTTTTGCTAGGGACGGAACCTTTTTTCAACCGGGTAATGCCACCTGCGTAGAAGTTATTAATTTTAAACATAATTTTTTTCAAATAATAAATTATAATTATAAATTAACTCGCCTGTATATGTTTTGTAGTCATCTGGCAAAAAGTGAGCGCTACAAACATAAGCACTTATGACTTGATTTGGCTTATTTTTTATCCTAAGAAGTACCAACCATTTTTTGCATTCCTTTTTATTTTTGGGAAAATCATGAAAATGCAATTCACAATTTTTGCTATATTTACTTTCGCACTGGGGAACGTAGCAATATTTCACCATTTTACATAAATATTAATTTCTCTCAGATCAAAATTTGAATTATATTGAGTAGAGCCAAACACTATTCACGAAAATTCCACAAGAACTAAATGTCAAAAAAAAAAAACAATCAAATTAAAAACAATTTGACATAACCTCACAAAATTTTAAAATTTGCTGATGTTTATGTATCATTTCCAAGTATACCTAACGGCGATCTGTTTATTTTATTAAACATATATATATATGAATCTTTTGAATTATTATTAATATTACTTTAAACTTTGATTGGTGGTAATTTTTATTCATTTTATTTCAATTTTGTTAAAGCTATTTTTGACCAAACTCCATATAAAAAAAATGTAAACAAAATTTATGTACCACGTATTTAAGAGACGCCTGGTGAAAAACATGTTGAAGTTTTGTACTAAAACACGATCTATTGAATTTACCGAAAAATTTACCTAAAATTGATTTTTACCTTAAGTCTGGCACACAAAACATATAGTACATACAACTATTTATTAATAATTCTTCAAGAGAAGGTATTCCTAGAGATGGAAATATAAATAATATTGAGGAGCTCCCCATCCAGGGGTGGAATCAATTTATAGTATTTTGTACTATGACCAAATATAATAAACATTGTTAGGCCAGAGTATTGAGGTATTCCAAGAGATCTAACACAACCTAAGGAATATGGGGTGTTAGTTGCAGACCATGACAGTTAGAAAATATATTCAGTTGCTCCCCATCCAGAGGAGGGGACAGTTGATTAGATTTTGTATTATGACCAAATATAATAAAAATTCTTAGGCCAACTAAGGTATTCCTAGAGATTTTAACACAACTTCAGATATTTGGAGTGTTCGTTAGAGTCGAAGCCAGGTACAAATAATATTAAGGAGCTGGGAGGGGTGGAAACAATTCATAGAATTTTGGATTTTTTAATAAAAATTGTTCTGCTAACTGAGATATCCCCAGAGATCTTAACACAACCTTATGTGGAGTGTTAGTAGGGGACCATGTAAATTTGAAATATTATTGAGGATGCTCCCCATCCAGGGGTGGGAAAAATTTAAAGGATGTTGTATTAAAAGCAAATACAATAAAAAAAATTAGGCTAACTGATATATTCCCAGATATCTTAACACAATTTCAGTATATTTCAGGTATATAGAGTTTAAGTTAGGGACCATGTAAGTTTTGAAAATAATCAGGAGCTGTTCTTATCCAGGGACGAAGATAAATTATAGAATTTTGTTATATAACCAAATATTATAAACAATTCTTATGCCAAGTGTGTTTTTTATTATATTTGGTCATAACACAAAATTTTATTAAGTGTCCCCTCCCCTGAATGGGGACCCCTGATTATGTTTTCTGACATGGTCCCCAACTATTAATTTTTACAAATCATATACCAGAGGTTGTGTTAAGATTTCTAGGAATATCTCAGTTGGCCTAACAATTTTTATTATATTTGGCCATAATACAAAATTTTAATAACTGTCCCCTGCCCTGGATGGGAATCAACTGAATATATTTTTTCTAACTAAAATGGTCTACAACTAACACTCCATATACCTGAGGTTGGGTTAAGATCTCTAGGGATATCTCATAATACAAAAATCGTCATAATACAAAATTCTATAAATTGCTTCCACCCTTGGCTGAGGAACTTCTGAACTGAAAATTCATTATAGTCCCCACTTCTTATTAGTTCACATGATTGTATTTAGATTTTTATGAATATCTAAGATTCAAGAATTCTTAATATATTTGATTATAATACAATATTCTCTAAATTATTGATGAGGATGACCTCACTAATTTTTCTAACTAACATGAACAATAATTCATATACATCAGTTTGTGTTTAGGTCTCTATGGATATCTATTGTAGCCCTAAGAATTCTTATGATATTTATCTCTAGTTTGAAATAAGTGGGACTTCCCTCCGTTTTGAGCTTGGTATTATTTTTACTAATTTATCTATTACCCCATTCATTTTACTCGAGTTTCCATTTTTATTTCTCCGGTTATCTCATTTGATTTCAATAATTCATCCCACGTAGGCCAGCGTGTAGTGTTTGTTACTATTCTGCTTCGGATACCGATTTTTAGCAATTTTTTTAGTAATTTTATTCGAGTTAGTGAATATTCATTAAAGATATGGTAAATATATTATAATTTCTTATAGTTTTTTTGAAGTTAACGTCGCCGACTGTAATATAGATAAAAAATTTATTTTTGCGAACTTAGGAACGACACGCAAGCACATAACTTTATTGCGCAAAGTGTATTTTGTACAGCTTAAAAATCGATTACTATTCCTTTCAAAATAAATGTTCATCACTGAACACATAAAGGTGGTGTGTGGCAGCATGTTGCTATTTTTAAATAACGGCCAAGATGAATGTATTCTAAGCATAATTTCAATTTCAATTTCGATTTCAATTTCAATTTCAATTTCAACCATAACCAGATGGATAAGCAACGTCATTGCATTATATTCTTTCAAATGAAAAATAATGGAATTGATTAATTCGACTTTGAGTGAATATGCTGTGAGTCATTCAACAGTAAAAAAGTATTTTGTATTATTTCGTGATGGCAGTTTTAGTCTTGGGGACGACCCACGTCCAATTTAAAGTTTTACTGGATGAAAATCAGTGTCAAACTTTAAAAGAGCTTGCAGAACAGCTAAGCGAGTTACTAACCATAATCAATATCACAATGGGAATGGAATGCAAGATAAATTCGAGTTAAACTAATTTTGATTCACTAAGAATTCACACTGCTAAATATAGTATTTGACTAATAGACTCGATCTTTCATTTTGAGATTTGACAGGAGGATTTTGCCCATACAAACCATATCAATTTGCTATGTTAATTAATAGTCACGTGATCGTGAACCATCTGTGAGGCGATATTCAAGCGACAAAAAAATTAATCGGTGAAATTTTCAACAAAAATTCAAAAAACAATTCAGTGGAGCTATCTGAATATATATTCCCACTGCAAACTTTTTGATTTTTTTTTTTTTTGAAAATATCACCGATTAATTTTTTTTTGCTTTGATATTTTAGCAAAATTTAGAAGCCACGATTGATTCTATATTTATTTGTGACATTATTAATTTATAATTATAATTTGCGTGCATATGCAAATGGTTGAAACTCCACTGTGACTATATGGAAAGCGAACAAACCAAAACTACACTTGCGAGCAACTAAATCGACTGAAACCTTCAGCGCTCCCAAAAACCTCATACCCGATTTTCACAAGACATTATTTTTTTGAAGCCTGATATTTTTGGTTTAAAATGACACTATATTCTTGAAAATTGGGTCAGTAGTTTTTTATACTGAGTTTTGAATAAAAATGAAACCAAAATTGATGATTGTAAAAAAAAATTTAGGGATATTTAAATTTAAATTACAACAAAAAATTCAAGCAACACAAAAACAATCTTATTGGTTAATACTTAGTATTGACCCCCCTGGTGAAATTCATAAACACATAAAACAAGATATATGGTATTTTAGAATTCCCTCAACCCTAATTTAAAAAGGAGGATTATTGATGATCTTGTTTTATTGGTATCATAAAGTGGAACAATTTTCTTTAAGATCCTAATTAGGTTTTACCTTTATTTTATCTTATTTTATTGTTGTAGTTTTTTTTTGTTTTGTCAAATTATCTATAAAAATATCACATTTTTTAAAATATAATGATTCTTGTTTCGTCTGTCGTGAAGATAGTTCTCAGATAGTTAAATAAATGTATAGCTTAAATCTTTATCGCGTTGTGTTTTATTAAAACAAATTCATTTTCGAGAAATTAGATCACACCATTTTTTGGTCCATCAACCCGGATAATCCGGTATCAGTTTCGTTATCGTAAATTAAATCAAAAGTGCATCTCGTAGTGAAATAGTAAACATATACAGTCCACACAAATTAAAACAATAGTAGTGTTAATAAATTTCAATAATAAATTTATTCAAGATGGAGCGATTAATTCGTAGAAGAGACTTAGTGTATAAAAAATATGCTCGTTTATGTGAGTCGATTGAACAACAAGACATTACTACAACCACAGAAAGTACCCTTAAAGATCAATTAAAAAATATTTGTGAATATGAAACAGATTATAAACATTATGTAAATGAAATTATTGACATTGATAAGTGTACAGACGAGTTATTTGAAAAATGTGATGAAGAAAGTGCTAAGTTTGAAATGTTAGTGAACCGTGTAAAAACAATATTGAATGTTGAAATGGACAAACGTCCCAATAATCAAAAAATCGGTCAAATCAAATTGCCCGAATTACAATTACTAGAATTCAATGGTGAATTCAATAAATGACGCAGTTTTCAGGACACATTCAAAGCAGCAGTGCATAATAATAATCAGGTGAGTGATATCGCTAAATTTTCGTATTTATTGGGTAAATTGAAGGGTGAAGCTAAATCTTTGGTGGCTCATATTCGTATTTCTGCTGATGGTTATGAAAACGCGTGGCGAATTTTACTAAGCAGATATGACAACGAAAGACCAATAGTCGAGTGTCACCTAGATGCCATTTTAAATTTACCGAAAATTTCAAATAACAATTTATCAGAAATAAAAAACATTTTAGATATTTCGAATGTGAATATTGATTCATTGCAAACCTGTGAGTTTAAATTGGACAGGTTATCCGAAGCTCTAATAATCAGAATAGTCTTAGAGCGTTTAGATTTAAATTCCAGAAAAGAGTTTGAAAATGAGTTAGGGGATGAGTTTCCCAGTTGGATAAAACTCAAAACCTTCTTACAAAAAAAGATACGGGTACTAGAAGCAATAGGAATAACACATAGAAAAATAGAAATTCCCGTTTCTAATCGCAATACAAAAGCTGCACTAGTAGTATCAACTTCGCCAGTTGAAAAACAATAATTCGTTCGTAGAACCATATAGAATCCATAAAAGAATCGCCAAAAGTTGAACAATCGGAAACGAAACATCTTCAAACTAACACGAACTCAGAAAATAGTTTAACACTACATCATTCAAATAATATTTCTAATAGTGAAGTGCTGTTATCAACAGCAACAATTTTAATCCAAAATTCCGATGGTAACTTTATTTCGTGCCGTGCTCTTTTAGATTCCGCTTCACAATCAAACTTCATTACTTTAGATCTTTCAAATAAACTTCGTTTCGAATCACAAACCAGTAATTTAGTAGTTTCTGGATTAAACAGCCAAAAAACTAATGTTTCCGTTAAGTGTTCCACAATTATTCGATCACAGTGCTCTAATTTTAAAACCAGTTTAGAATTCTCAATCGTCCCAAATATAACCAACTTATTGCCTCAATTAGAATTGGACATTTCTAAATGGAATTTATCAAAAAATCCAAATTAATCCGTTCGTACCTGCTCTAGTAAAGTCGAAATTAGGTTGGATAGTAGGCGGGAAATTCGAAGTAGAACCAGTAAACTTACATTTATACATAACGAAAATTCAGACATAACACTATACAAGCAATTAGAGCAGTTATTCCAAAGTGAAGCTTGTGAAACTTCTATTGTTGAAACTTCCGAAGAAAAATTGTGCGAAAAAATCTTCAACTCAACTACATATAGAAATGATGAAGGTCGTTATGTTGTGAGTTTGCCATTAAAAGTCGATCCAATTTGTCTTGGTGATTCCTTGACTATCGCAAAGAAGCGATTTACTTACCTAGAGAAAAATTTGAATCGGGATTCTGAGTTAAAAGTAGAGTATGAAAAGTTCTTGGAAGAATATTTAAGGTTAGGTCACATGAAATTATCATCTATTAGCAGTAATCTAGAATATGTTTTACCGCATCATCCAATTATTAAACCTACTAGTAGCATAACTTAATTAAGAGTTGTGTTTGATGCATCTAGTAAAACAGACAATAATACATCGCTAAATGATATTTTATTGACAGGACCAAACGTTCAATCCGAATTATTTCGGCGGACATTGAGAAAATGTTTCGCCAAATTTTCATCAACCCTAATCAAACACATCTTCAGAAAATTTTATGGTATAATTCTAACGAAATTCAAATTTTCGAACTCCAGACAGTCACTTATGGTACTACTTCTGCGCCATTTTTAGCTACTAGAGTTCTCAAAGAAATTTCTAACAGTAATTCAATTAAATATCCCATAGCTTCCAAAGCATTGAAGGAAGATTTTTATGTAGATGACTGCTTAACTGGTTGTGACAATTTGAATGAGTTAATTTGTACTCAAATTAATTTAATAAGTATGTTAAGAGATTCAGGAATGCATCTTCGTAAATGTTCTTCCAATTCCAACAAAATTTTAGAAACCATTCCAATTTCGGACATTGAACAGTCAAATAATAAAATTATAAAAACACTAGGAATAGCTTGGAATCCTACTTCTGATAGTTTACACATAATAGTTCCAAAATTATCCGTTCATAGTAAAGTTTCAAAAAGAACAATATTAGCAGATTTACCTCAAATTTTCGATCCATTAGGTATCCTCTCTCCGGTATTGATAAAAGGCAAAATACTTTTGCAAAGTCTCTAGCAAATGAATGTTAGTTGGGTTGAGGAAGTTCCAAATTATTATGAAAATGAATGGTTGCGTTTTAGAAATTCTATTTATTTTATCGAAAATTATCGCTTGGATAGGTATCTCTCTCCTTTTGCCGAACAAATAGTTGAATTACATGGCTTCGCAGATTCCTCTGAAAGGGCTTTTGGTGCTTGCTTATATGTTCGTAGTACGAATCCGACTGGAGGCTATACTGTAAAATTGGTAGCTAGTAAACCGCGTGTCGCACCTCTAAAAACGATTACAATACCTAAGCTTGAATTAAATGCAGCACTTTTATTGGCTAGATTAGCTACCAAAGTAGTTCGAGCATTTCAGATCGATTTTAAAAGCATTTTTCTTTGGGTTGACTCGACCATTGTTCTTAGTTGGATAAAAATGCATCCGATGCGCTTAAAAACATATATAGCAAATAAGGTATCTGAGATACAGAATTTGACCACCAACTGCACTTGGCAGCATGTAAATAGCCAAAACAATATAGCGGATCTCATTTCAAGAGGCACCAGTATCGAAAATTTAGTAGAATCACAAACTTGGTGGAATGGACCACTGTTCCCTTAACAACATCAAGAATACTGGCCAAAAGCAATATCGAAGAATGAATCCCAAGAAGTCACATCCGAAATTAAACCAGAAAAAGTAACGTTAACTTTATCAGTAAACGAAGATATCACTGAGTTAATTGATAAAATTAGCTCACTTCACAAACTTGTTCGCGTGATATGTTACTTGCTACGATTCACAAATAATGTTAATAAATTGAAACATAAAATTAAAGGATTCTTCACAGCTGAAGAAATTAAAGGCAGCTTGAACTATTTAATAAGAGAAGTGCAAAAACAATTTTTTGAAGACGAAATTCAATCATTAATATCCGGGAAACCACTATCACGCAAAACTAAAATTAAAGATATGAATCCGTTCATCGATGGTCAAAATATGCTTCGAGTTGGCGGCAGACTAAAAAACCGATGTTTGTGACTTATGAAAGCAGGCATCCACTCATTCTGCCATACGAAAGCAATTTCACATTGTTAATTTTTAGAGACGAACATGTAAAATATTTACATTGTGGGCCTCAGCAATTACTCTCGATGATACGGCAACGCTACTGGCCTCTACGCGGCAAAATCTTGGCAAAAAGGGTAACTCGTTATTGTATCAAATGTTTCAAATCAAAACCAAATACCATCAATCAAATTACGGGGAACTTGCCAGAATGTAGATTAACACCTAACAGGCCATTTACGACCACTGGAATAGATTTTTGTGGGCCTTTTTTCACAAAAAATAAAAATCAACGAGGCGGTGCAAGCCATAAGGTGTATGTTTGCATATTCATTTGCTTTGTGACTAAAGGCATACATCTTGAAATTGTATCAGATATGACTACCGCGGCATTTATTGCCTGTTTAAAACGATTTATATTTCATCGCGGCGCTCCAACCATTATTTGGTCGGATAATGGCACAAATTTTGTTGGCGCCAACCTCGAATTAAAGCAGCTGTACCACTTAATTTGCAAACAAGAACATACGAATGAATTAATGAATTTTTTCAATTTCGCAGAGATTCAATGGAAATTCATTCCACCAAGATCACCAAACTTCGGAGGATTATGGGAGTCGTCTATAAAAATTTTAAAGTCACACATGAAGCGAGTTTCATCTAATACAATATTGACGTATGAAGAGTTGAATACACTAGTTATTCAAATTGAAGGAGTTATGAACTCGAAACCACTTACAGTGCTTTCAACAAATCTGAATGATCCAACATCCTTAACCCCGGCACACTTCTTAACCGGAGGTTTAATAAACAATATTCCAGAAGTAAATGTCATCGAAATACCGTCGAACAGACTTTCCAGATTCGAAAATGTCAACAAAATGTTCCACTCGTTTTGGAAAAGGTTTTCAGTTGAATATTTACATACGTTGCAGCAGAGAAAAAAATGGAGAGATCAACGAGAAAACTTTCAAGAAATTGACATTGTACTCATTGTTGATGAACAATTACCAACACACAGAAAGAAATTAAATAGATTATTTACCTAACGCCAATTAGTTAAAATCAAAATACAATGTTTACCTAATTTGTTAGGTATTTTGCCGAAGAAACTAGATATAAATATATATTATGTTGTATATGATTTAACTAATTTGAGTTTAGCTAATTTTCAGCTAAAATACGTCGATCTTATTGCTATTTTACTACAATATTCATCTAAAAATGTAAAGCTTAAACGATTTATGAGAATTATCTAAAGTTATAGATATTTTCTAATTATAATTTATCGAAAATAGTTAGTAAAATTATGTAAAATATTTAATAACAAATAGACAATTGCAAGCTAACGGCACATTGAAATTAAGTCTCCTAAAACTATTCTATAAATCCTAGTTGAATTGCAACACGGTTTTAAAACAATGGTTTATTGTCTGCATTTCTCTATAAGTCATCTAAAAAACTAGATAATCACCTTAATTAAAGTGAAACACGTTTAAACAAGTCTTTAATTTTACATCAGTAATCGAAAAGTGGATGTGCAGTACGTGATACGTGATGTACGATAAATAAAAAGATTTAATTAATAAATAATAATTATATATGTGTTTGGTTCAATAAATTAGTTCAGTGAAGTAATAAACTTTTGAAAATAAAATTCTGCATAAGCAAATTTGTTTGCTTTCCAAAATTGTGCGTGCAAAGTAAAAATTAGCGGTACATACATTTTTTGCTACATATAGTATATTTTGTGTTCTGTGATTACGTTTTAAGTAAGTACATCCCAAGATTGTGTTACTATAAATAAGTAAGTGCATTTCAAAATAAAGGTACTTCTAAATGGAAGAAGATATACCATTTGAAGAAACTGTTGAACAGAGTGATGTCACCCAAATAATTCAACCTATTGAACAATCCATGGAAATATTATTACAAAAGTGGGGGTTTCCCTCTTTAATTGAGGAATTCCAACGTAAGTGCAAATTCTCATACGAAAACATTATACAGATAAATTAATTTTTTTTTTTTATAATTTATGCAATTAGAGAAAGGAATCAACATTGAAGTTCTTAAACAATTAAACAGTGACGATTTAAACCGACTGATACCTGACCAACGATTTGGATTGCGAGTAAAATTTCAAAAAGCTCAGTATCAGTGGCAACTAGAAAAGGTACATATATTTTAAAACCACATACATTTAAATTTTGATATACTTACCAAATTAATTAATATTTTAATATAGGTCTGTCGATCAACAGCAGCAACTACAACTGTTGATTCGTAGTTAAACTCGCTACCCATTACGTATATTGAGTCATCTGAATTGCTTACGAAACAATCAGGGCAATCCTCATCTATACCGTGTACGAGTTCATCAAGTAACGATACTCATAATACCGTTACATCATTATTTGTAAGTATTTGTTCACTCAATCTTTGCAATTATAATTTTAATTTATTTAATAAATTGGTTTGCTCTAATTTTACAGGATTTAGAAAAACACCTTGTATTGAATAGTGCTACAGGGGTTCTTATTTTAGCTATACTTATAGAAAAACGCATCAATCAACAAAATCTGACCGACAATACATAGTTCAAGTCACTGCAGAATATTTACTATCGAAAAATCGCAGAATTACTAATTTCGCATATAAGGAGGTCTCGCAGAAAATTGTGGAACTGTTCCCCACTGAAGACGAGGTAATATAATATATATGAATCTGAAATTATTTATAGTGTTTTAGTTTAGATTGAAGAGTAGTGGTTTTAAGAGAATTTCTACAATCAGGTTTCGAATTAGCTTTTCACTGCGTTCGTTGGGAAAACCGCAAAGACGCAATAAGGGCTAGGTTCGGCTTCTACGCCATAAATAATATTGCAAGGGATCATTTAAGTTAAAATCAATTCTCGGATAATCATTTGTAAGAAGAAGAAATTTTAGTTTTTAAATTTAACCATTTCATTGAATTTTAATTTCCTGGCTCAATCATAACCTTTGGCTGCCTAAAGCTTCGTTAGTTTTTCTAACAAACTATACTAGCACTGAATTTAATTTTGCAATTTTATTTTAAGTGATTTTTATCAGTATGGTATACAAATTGCAAATTGCTAAATTGCTAAAATATGAATTATTTAATTAAAATTAATTAGTTTTTAATATTAATCGATTTCAGGTTACATATTTTGAAACTATTAGTCAACGTGGCAAGTTGGCTGAAAAATATTATACGCTTTCAAAAAAATATGTAAAGTCTGGTATAATTGAACGACCTGCAAAACGAAAACTATCAGGAAAAACTAGTGCTCTTCCAAAACAGTTAATTTACAATGAAAAAGATTTTAGTCCAGTGCCCTAATTCTCTAAAAACCAAGATAAATTGTAAAATGTAAAAGTGATAACTTTTACACACGCAAAAAACTATCGTAGAAGTCTAGATTTATATTGGATATCGTGATGTTTTAGTAAATTCGCATTCTCTAAATTTTTTTCAAGATAAAATGTAAAGTGGCAAGATAAGTTTATGTCAAAAAGTAACACAAGTAATTTATCGCGGAATAACTTTGCTTGAATGTGTAAAACGCTTTCGTTTGGATATTATTACTAATTAATTGCAATTTTTGATATTTCAGTTTATAATTTTATTTTGGAATTAAACAAGCCAAGTTCTAACAATTTAAATAACTGCGATACTTTACATAAAAAAACTTATAAAATTCTTTCCATTTAGAATGTAAAAGTTGACTGTTATCGATGGAATTAAAATATTCTTTCAGTAAATCAAACATTTGAATATTTTAATCGATCGTCTTCACTTTACCTATACTTTTGCTTAGGTTAGCTCCAGTATTTCCACAAAAACAATAAAACAAATAAATTTATTATTTATAATTTTATGTTTAAAATAGGGAATAAATAATGTACCTATTAATATTAGAAGAAAAAGACTTAAGGGGTAGAATATCCTAGAACGAGATGGTCTGTGGATTACAGAAAATGCAATTTTAGTTGGTCAATTTTCAAATATAAATGTCAAGTGTTTCAAGTGTCTGATTTGACAACATCTAAAATGGACCCGCTCTCCACATAGCAAGCAAAGCTTTCAACTTGGTGTGCACTTATTTATTTATTTATTAACATTACAATTTAGAATAAAACCGTACACGTAAAACGTTGAGCTTTCAAGCTCATTTGTTTTCAAATGTGCAGTTTATTAAAATTCCAAATACAGCCGTTTCCTTCATTTAATGGTTATCCCGTTAGTTTTCTGCTAATATGTGGCACTTGCAATATTTTACTTGATCATTACACATGCACAATTAAGAAAACTGACGAGCACAATAAATATGACGGCCTATAGAAAATCTAAATTAGTTAACAAATTTCAGTTTGTTGTTGTTTAATATTTCATTTAAAGGCACTAGGAGCTCTCAACAGTCTATCTATAAGATCTTACAATGCTTTAATTCTAAACTATTTATTAATTTTATGTTTTGAGAAATTAATGATTAGGACAAATTTCGAACAATAATGAACGAGCACAAAATTTAATTATATGCATTAAAACTAGCTTTTAACTAGCACTAAGGTCAAACAAAATGTATATTGCATAAAATCGATTTCTAAAGTGCAGGTAATTGATCAAAGTCTTACCTACTCGTTACCGATCCTTAAGATTAACCCAAACATTTTTCAAGATTAAAGATTAACTCATGTTAAAAAAACAAATCGTAACACTAAAACGTCCCGCCATAACTAGACCTACATCAACTACTAGAAATGGTTTCGATTAACAAATTTTCGGTGCTATTGAGGAGGCACATAAAAAAATATAGGATGAGCAACTCGTGGAGTTCGGAAAAGTGGCAGTGACTAACTAAATTTGATCTTTAAATGAGCTTCGTTGCTTAAAACGCATAGCTTTTTGTAATTTACTCGAAATTCTAAAATTCGAATAAGACAATTCCGAACTTTTCGAGATCCGCATGTGCGGAAAGAGCTAAATGGGTCTTCAACAACGAAATACACTGAAGTTATGATCTGCTTAAGACAGATTCGATTGGATTTCAAAAACATATCGCAAATAATAATTACATAATAATGCGATTTTGTACTTAGTATAAAGAATAACCTTTAAACAGATTAGAATACACAACATTAACCAAAATTCAACGGATCGATCAATTGTAAACAAGACTTATATTGTACACGTCTTTACCATACGAAGTAAAGAATTTTTTGACTGTTGTAATGTTCTTTTCAAACATTTGGTTTGTTTTATAAGTCTATCTAACCGCATCTTGATTTGAATTTCAAATGACTCCCGACTCCGATTGTTTTTCAATATGATTTTGGGGGCTATGTGTGATTCTAGATGGCTTTGATGTATATGCAACAATTTACGTTTCTAGAGATTATATTTTTTGAGTTATTAAGGATATAAAATAATTAAAATTTCGTTTTGACGTTTAATGTTATCTTGCTCGCTTGCTGTCAATAGGTTTATCTTGGGTAAAAAAACTGTTTAGAGAATGCGATTTAAAAATGCCAAGATAATATATTGTATAAAATTTTCACTTGTAAAATTAGCCATACCACAACCCGTAACAACTCGAACTATAGATTGTGAACAGATGCTATTTAGAGTAACTTATATCCATAAGAATAATGTTGAAATTTAAGTGGGAAGGGTAGTTATAGGCGCTCAAAGTCTAAATATGAACCTACATACATCATAAGAGTGTGTTAAGTTTTGACATTTATTTATCGTAACCGTTTTAAATTTTATCTTGGAGTGCAATTACAGAATGCAAATATTGTAAAAAGGCAAGATAAATTATCGTTTACACGTTTACAAATTATCTTACTGCTTAGAGAATTAGGGCACAGAAGTATTAGTTACTGAAAAGTGGATTAGCACATATAAACTAATAAGAAGTCATATTCAAGATGTATCGATCGATAATTTAAGCCAGTGGCCAATTTTAAACTGAAGATCGTTATTTGACTCGTAAGTTTTAAATACTATTATTCTAGATTGCGAGTATGTGTGCTATATCAAAGTATTATTTATTTCAGATGGAACTTGATTTTGAAAGATTGTTTCCAGAAAAATCAACAATTCAATCACCACAATCATCACAAATCAATATTATTTTCGAAGTGGGATTCTTTTTATCAAAAAATTATACAAATTTTCGATCGCGACATATGAATTGAATTTTAAGTTATAAAACTTTATAATTTGAATTTGTTAAAAATAATATAAATAAATATTTTTTCAATCAAATTAAAGTTTTATTGTATAACAACCATGAATATTTCTAGTTAAGGCTTGTCCTTTTCAAATTGGAAATAATTTCTTAGAGCTTGATGATTTTCTTAATGATCACAATAATATTTCTTCCCATGATGTATCGTATAGAATTACTGATGACACACTTAACTAGCACATATTATGGTTTAGAATCATACTAGGTCATACCACACATTTCATGAAGCATTGTTATTATAGTCTTCATTATAAACGCCTTACCAGAAGGAAGCAATGCAGCTAATTTTAGATGTTATTTTGCCTAATTTAAATTTCGAAAAGTTATGGTATATCTACTACATTTAATATACAAAACATCTAAGTTTTGTTGACAATTCAGCTAAATTGATATTAGATGAATTAGCAACATATTTTATATAACTTAAATATATTCTTAGGTGTTTTGAAATCCTAACGTACAAATCGGTTTTAGGTAAAACATCGAAGTTGTTAGGTAATTTATATAAACTTTTAGTTACTTTGAAAACTATTGTTTATAGAAAAATCTTTTAAAACCCTTTTCACGATTTTACCTAAACCGCTTAGAAGGCTGAAAATCTATTATAATTTTTAGGCAAATCATTGATATTTTTAGAAATTTTTTCTAATGGTTTTTCTCTGTGCAACACAATGGTTAATGGGTAAAATAGTTGAAGTTATCCCAGGATCAGATGGGATTAACCGCGTATTTAATATTAAAACAAAAAATGGAATAATAAAACGTACAATTAGTAAAATTTGTAAACTACCCTTAGAATAAATTACTAATTTGTTATCTTTAAGAAATTCAATATAATTTTAAGAATAGTTTAAGATTATGAATTTCATTTTTTAATTCTCATTTTACATTGAAGTTATGTATATTACTCCAACGGGGGGGAGAATGATGAAATTCATAAACACATAAAACAAGACATATGGTATTTTGGAATTCCCTCATAATTTAAAAAAGAGGATTATTGATGATCTTGTTTTATTGGTATCATAAAGTGGGACAATTTTCTTTATGATCCTAATTAGGTTTTACCTTTATTTTATCTTATTTTATTGTAGTAGTTTTTTTTTGTTTTGTCAAATTATCTATATAAATATCACATTTTTTAAAATATAATGATTCGTGTTTCGTCTGTCGTGAAGATAGTTCTCAGATAGTTAAATAAATGTATAGCTTAAATCTTTATCGCGTTGCGTTTTATTTAAACAAATTCATTTTCGAGAAATTAGATCACACCACCCCCCCCCCCCCCCCCCCACTCACTTCTGTTCCACTTGCGTCACCCCACCCACTTCTGTCCCACTTGCGTCACTTGCCCATTGACCTTATTAAGGTTTTAACAGAGAATTAAGGATCGCACCCACTCCTCATCCAACGCAATCTTGAGGTCTGATTGCGATGATGGTATTTTGGATGGTATCGGATTTCTGACTCGGAACCCCCGTTTTAGTTCGTCCCATAAATGCTCATTTGGATCCATGTCAGGAGTGAGGGCTGGTCAGACTTCATCGTCTCGAGTCCAACCACATTCATGAACTGTCCAGTGGTTCAAGCTGTGTGACGCAGGGAATATCATGCATTAATATGAAATCTTCCTTCTATGAAATATATCTTGATATGTCTTTTGGGCGATCAGACCTTTTCTATGGCCTTCACTAGGTTCGAAAACAAGTTTTGTTTGTCTTTAGAGACAATAGGTCAGCCACCCCATGTACAAGATTGTTTCAGCAAAATAGCACTGCGAAAATCGAAAGACCCGGTCTCTCCTATCACTACCATGATGATATATACTGCACTCTTCAGTGAATAGAACACACCTCGCGAGTAAACGCGCACAAACTAGAGTCGCGAAGTAAAAAGCGTCTTTTTACTATCCATTGTCTAACTGCTTCATCTCGAACTTGTCTTATAGCTCCTACTGTACATGAACGTCTGTGAGATGGCGATTTCGAAGTGAAGTTACTACTATAAATCGATCGTTCCTCTCATATGTACATCGATAACGGCTGGTATGTGGTCTCCGATTGAAGGTATCAGTTTTCTGAAACCTTCTGCATACACTTGAGACATTAGATTGGCTCAAGTTTATCTGACGAGCGGCTCATCTTTGATTGCGACCTTCTTGCAATAAAGCAATAACTTGTGGTGCTTTTTGTGGAGTAGAATCCATGATTTTGAGGAACCAACGAATGAAACTGTTAAAGATTTTTTCAGGTCAACGTCTGATAAGTGACTAATGGCAAATATCGGTCAACGTGGTATTATGCTGCCAAAAAAATTACGATGTACTAAAATCGGTTAAGCCAGTTTAAAATTTAAAAAATATGCCTTTCTGTATGCGTGGAGGCTTAAGTCGAAGTAGTTGCTCGCGAGTGTATAATAAAGGAGAAAATAAGATAAAAGCACATTCTAACATTAGATGTATTGCAGGTGATAGACTTTGTATTCTCTATACTCCCAAAACGTATACAACCTTTATGATTAGGTCTACACCTTAACTAGCACTAAACTTTAAAATAAGCTTCTTCTTAATTTTAAATTCCAGTATACGAGAAATATTTAATGTAGTCTATATATAGCATTTTATATCAATTAATTTGAACTTGAAAAGCAAAAAGTAAAAACGAAATCGTGAGAATTCCAAACAAGCAGCATAACACATTCTAAATCTTCTTTATTCCATGTTCGTGGTCGCGCTATATGTCCAAGGTCACCATCATTCAATTTATGTGTATCACATCATAAGAGGTTGCCATTTACCCATAGTTGTTTATGATATACATTAAAGACATAAGCAAAGTGCAGTAAAATTTCAAAGTCAAGAATTTGTATCAATATCGTCGTTGCTTTACTTTTCGAGGATAAAATACTGTAAATATCATGTCGTCATATTATTGTGTGTTAAGGTAAGAAACAGCAAACTAGTTTATTGATTCAATTTTAATTTAGTTGTACATTATGTTAATGAACGTCTTATATATATATATACACAAGCAGTTGCAAAAAATAAATAAACGCGAAAGGTTAATTGTTATAAGATTGTAGGTAGTAGCGTAAACGCTATAACAGGTAGTTTAGCGAACAAAACGTGTAGCCAATCGAAACAAAATTATTTGGTATCGATCGTATTTCATGTGCGATGATCGTGCGCGCACACACAATCTATTTGGAGTGCTGCAATTTCTCGTGACTTTGAATATATTTTGTTTAGATTAAAATGCGCGACGAGACCGTAAAACGTTTTCTGTATATGGCAAACAAACAAAAAATTACATTTTAAAATATTGTGGTTTGCGAGAATACGGAAATATTGCTACAAGTGTCATCAATTTCGAATGACAAGTGTTCGTAATGATCATATAAATCACACGTTTCATTCATTTGTGTGGTCTCGTTAGTTAGCTGGAGATGATTTCTATGAATGAATTGAGTAAAATATTATAAGTGAATTCAAAACGATTAATTTACAAAATTGTTAAAAATATGATAGATGTGGGTTTTCCCCACATCAAGAGCGACTGTTGCGTAACGTGCATATGGTGGTAATGTACAGTAATTTGTTGAACATTATTTTAAGCTTCCAGGTAATCATTAGTTATAATTCGGCATCTTGAGTTCAAAAACGATAACTCATCGTGTTGGGATAACTCTCTCCCTCTCTCTCTCTCTCTCTCTCTCTCTCTCTCTCTCTCTCTTTCTCTCTTTAGCTTTCACAAGCCATGAAGGTATCTTGTTCGACGTGACGTAACCAGCGTAGCTTCGTTCGACGTGACGTAAATATCACAGTCTCCGAGAAGGAGCACCCTTAATTGAACCATAAATGAATCAAATCAGATTTCACTCAAATGTAGATAGCAATCTACCATCGTTGGTGGTCTAAGGTCTAACTCTCACAGCCAAAAGTTTGCACAGGTCTTATAAGTACTTTAAAAATGCAAAGGATCTTTACATCGCAACACAATTGAATGTGCCTAGAAGACTCGATGTTCGGCTGCTATGCGGGTTTTAATATCTACCTGGGACCGTATTCTTGAAATCAATGGAAATTTCCTCAATCGGAATACAATTTGCTTTAAAAAATTTTACATTTTTCGAATTTTTCGCCGGCTACTTTAATCATTTTTTTCAAATTTGTTTTCAAGTTTAATAATATCAGATCCATCTATGATTTTGAAGAGCCGTAATATTAAAAGGAGAGCTTTCAGTAGAGGGGAAGCTTTTATTGAATTACTATAAGAAACCGTGGTAATTGGAAAATTTTTGAACATGAATTTATGAATAAAACATTTTACAAATCATCTAAATTTTAATTTTATATTTTTAATAAACTATTCAAAGAACACATATTTGAAAATCAGCCATCATAATGTAGTATAGTTGGTAAATTTAAACTAAAGCGGAGCATAAATTTATTAATTTTCTATAAAAATGAGCTTTCCGTTTAGTTGTGTAGGTTTATAAAGTAAGATAATAAAGGGTGGTGCCGCGGATTCCTCTTACACCCAATTTAAAATTTAGTTTTATAAAAATGTAACTTATTTGGTAAATTGTGGTCACATGCACCTCAGAATTTTTGAGATGAACGATGCACTTAATAGCAATCTAAACATTCTCCATTTATAACAAATATAAAGAGAAAACGTGAGCTGAAACGAAATTTTATGAATTACCATGTAGAAACAATAATATTTTTACATCAAAATCTATTTACGAAAATTATTAACGATGCCATGATTTTCTTAATTAAATATTATTACAAAACGTAAAAAACTTCAATTTTATTCGATTGCAAAACCGAGCTTTCTGTAATTTGAAAATCCGTTTACAGATGTCTCTGTAATAAATTTACTTGAAATTACAGAAAAGTGTAAAATAATTAAATAACTATTTACGAAAATAAACCATTATTATTGTAAGTTAAGTGCGAAATCTTTAATACAATAATTTAACATAATTAATAAAACTCAAAACAATTATAAATTTTATTTATTATTCGGTTGGCGTAAATAAAACTTTTCGTCGTAAAATATTCACCATCATAGTTGCTGCGCGCTGTAAAACAATAATAGAAAAATGTCACAATTTTTCCAAATTTTTGTTTTTTTTATTTCGATCCAATCCAGGCGGGAATTCTTACAATGTACACGAATTTGTTAATACAAGGATTTATTGAGGATTTTTGATGCCAAAGGCCCTCGGCTAAGGTGTATGACAGACAGTTCGTATACATTGTAGTAATTCCCGGGTGGTTCAATAGATTATGCAGATCTACTGGTCTTGAAAGGCTATGCATGTTTCATGTTTCATTTTTATAGCTTCGTTCGTGCACGTTTTCTGGGATCGTTGTTGTGTGGAATTCAATAAAATAACCCGAGGCCTTTGTATACTGTTAATAACTTATTGGTTTTTGTGAGTATATAAATGGCCCGTGGCTCTACCCATTTTTTGCATGGTTGGCTCATATACGGATACAAGATCTTAAAGCACAAGTCGTACTTTGAACTCGTTTATACAACGAACTGCCTGGTATAAGACACGCCCGTTACAACCGTCTTAACCTGGAGACCCCCTTTCAATTTGTGTAACAATTTCTATACGGGTAATTTGAATTAATTTATTAATTTGAAAGCGACATCTTTTAACAGGTTTAGTAATTCCGAAAAGCTTTATCAAATTATAATATTTTTATTTAGTGAAGCTCTGTTTTGTTTATACTACAGGATGAAACAATATAGGCTGCGAATTTGTTGCGATGAAAAATCTTTAACAAGTAACGAAAAAACAGTTTTCGAAGTCTGTCATCAACAATGTTGAAATAGAACCCAAAACACAATAATCCCCATATTACATTGCTACTCCAAAAGCATTTTTTAACTAACGTTTATTTTGGAAAAATAATGCTGTTCTTTTTTATGGAACACTCTATACTAATTTCTAATTTTCTGTACATACACATAAACAAATTCTTGTTTCTACAAAAAAAAAAAAAAAAAAAATGTGTTAAACATTTAAATGTTTTTGCGTTAACTCAACATAATATGACTCAATATTAAAATATGCTTTTCCTGAATATTGAATTAACCATTCACATTGAAAATTCAAACAAAGAATTTATGTTTTTATATACAAAAAAGCTTCTAAAAAAATACTAAAATACACTGGTTGGTATGAAAAAGTACAAAAAGCTTCCCCTCTAAAAGCACATGGAAAATAATAATAATAATAAGAATAATTCCCAACGACCTATTACCCCTCCCAACCGCGCGCGGGGAGTCTCCATCTGTATTATTATTATTTTTTTGAGTATAATTCCAGTGATTATAAACATGGATATCGAACTGCTTAACCTGTGAAATTAAAGAAAATTAGCAAGCGGGAAAATCTGTATTAGTATTAAAATCAAATCTGATTATTAAGAGGCAAACTAGGTGAACAGCTAAGCAAAACGATACCCGTCGCGGACGGAAGGAGAACAGAGGTTGAGTCTGCTTAGTACAAGCAGATTAAAATTGAAAAATATAGCAGTTAACTGATAAAATTTCATAAAATTTGATAAATAAAACAAAATAAAATGTAACAAAACAAAATGTTATAAAAGTTATAAAATATTAAAGGCCAAACCAGTCAAGTTAAATAAAAAAGTTGTTTTAAAGTGCGTTTCGTCATATTAAAATCAATGAAGTGGGAGTATTGGTTAGCCTCGTGAAGCATCCTAGATACAGGTTCATTTTTACCATAGTCAGTCCTATGATGGTCGATTCGAAACATAGATACCGATCTCAAGGCTCGTGAATTAAAATTTAAATTGATTTTTCCTAAGAGGAAAGGAGAGTCGGTACTGCCGGTTAGCAATTGATGAATAAAAACCACGTCTGCAACAACCCTGCGCCTACAAAGTGGTTGTAAATCAATTAGCATGAGGCGATCTAGGTATGGAGGTAGGTGAAACATGTCCACCCACGGTAGCCCGCGTAAAGCAAAGCGAAGAAATCTACGATGAACTGCTTCAATCCTTTTTATGTGAACCACATGATAAGGCGACCACACCTGGCAAGCATACTCGAGCAGGGGACGAACGAATGTTAAATAGAGAGCCTTCGTAACATAAGGATCGTCGAATTCTTTCGACCAACGCTTAATGAAACCGAGCGCAGCGTTACCTTGATTGACAATGCGATCTACCTGATTTCTGAAGTTCAATTCGCTGTCACAAACGACCCCCAGATCACGAACAGAACTAACTCTGGTAACGGCATCGTTGTTAATATAATAGTCACGGGAAATGGACTGTGAACGCTTCCGAGAGTAGGTGACCGTCTGGCATTTACCCACATTCAGCTCAAGGTTGTTCTTTACACACCACACGGAAAATGTATTGAGGTCGGATTGTAATAGGATCCTATCGGTGGTGTTTGAAATCTGTTTGTAAATCTTCATGTCATCGGCGTATATAGATATAGTTGAATTTTTAATTAAACATGCAACGTCGTTAATAGACAGAATGAAAAAAATCGGCCCCAGATGGCTGCCTTGGGGCCCTCCAGATGTTGCTGAAAAATGAGCTGATACTGATGTCCTAAACAGAACTTGATAAATACGGTCTTTAAGATAAGAGCCCACCCAACGGAGAAATTGTGGGGGAAATCCAAGAGCCCTGAGCTTAAACAAAATAACTTTATGGGATATCCTGTCAAACGCCTTGCTGAAATCGGTCAAGATAACATCGACCTCATTCCCTGCTTCAATCATATTTAATGTTTGTGAAGTGAATTCCACAAGATTTGTGGTCGTGGAGCGAGCTTTGAGAAAACCATGCTGATTGTCGGGAAACAACGGTTTACAATAAAAGTACTATGAATCATATACAATACTTTCAAACAGCTTGGGAATATAAGATAACTTTGCAATCGGCCTGTAATTACAAATGTCTGATTTGGAGCCGTTCTTATGGATCGGAACTATAAAGGAACTTTTCCAAATAGATGGGAAAATTCCAAGTGAAAGCGACTTTTGGAAAAGTGCCGTCAGCGGCTGAGCAAGAATATCACTGCATTTTTTTAGGACGATGGATGGTAGACCGTCAGGACCAGGTGAAAAATCATCTTTAAGTTTGGAAATCTTTTGTACCACGGATTCGTAATCGATTTGAACCGAAGTTAGTGTTGTTTGAACACAGTTATTCATGTGTATGAAGTAATCTTCATCGGGTTCAAAATCACTGTTTGCAAAAGCCAGACTGAAAAAGTTAGCAAAAGATTTGTTATGATTTTAGGATCATTAGAGGAATGATCTTTATAATTCAGAGTGGAAGGGTATCCGTCGGATTTTTTTTTCAAATTAACAAACCGCCAGAAACTCCTAGGATCGGCTATAAGATTGGACTGCATGAGTCTGATGTAATTCCCATAAAGTTCGTCCGATAAACTACTGAAATCATTATAACTAATCAAATAGTTAGAGTGATCAGAGTCCGATTTAGTTCTTAGAAATCTTTGCCAACGTTTGTTTCTACGGTTGCGTAATGCTCGTAATTCGCTATTATACCAAGGAGGTGATGGCAATACAGTTTTTTTGCGAGTATACGGAATGGATTGTTCAAAGCAATCAAAAACTACAGAATAAAAATTTACAGTTTGTGTTTCTATGTCATTATTATCATTCAAAATGGTGTCAAAGTTGATATTTGACAACAAATCATTAAGTTTCACAAAGTCGGTCATACGAAAATTAAAACATGGCGGAGTTTTGACATTAAAACTGCCTTGCTCCAGACAAAATGTAATTAAAATGGGAGGATGGTATACATCTATGGCACAAAGGATGAGATTGGTTTCCGATTCGACGCTATTGTTGGTACCAGATGAAAATACCAAATCGAGCTGTCTGTTCAAACTGTTCTTAACGTTGCTGATCTGAAATAATCCAGAGTTCAACATATTATCAGTAAATAAAGCTTCTTTGGTGGTTAGTACATTCGACGCAACATAATGACTGTTATCGTCTGAATAGTCCCATTTCAGACCGGGGAGATTAAAATCACCCACGACAAAGATGTCATCTTGAGTATCCATCAGGTCAAAGATGAAGTCAACAGCGTTAGTAAGAAGCTGATAGGTTACGACCTGGCTAAGTGGGCGAATATAGCAACATAAAATAAAAACATTACTTTTATTATTCTTTATTTTGACGCATATTAACTCGATATTAGCAGTGTTGGGAATGATAACAATTTGACTATCAAAATTGATGTGCACTGCAATAAGAACCCCTCTGCCTGTTGAATTTGTGTCAGGACAGTAAAAACCATCTTTGCGGAAGACGTTGAAATCCGAGGAAAAAAACTCGTTACTGTTGAAATCACTGTTCAAGTTAGTCTCTGTGAGTGCAAAAACATCAAATGGAAGTCTTTGAACTGCTGAAAAAACGGCGTGAGATTTGGTTCTAAGTCCCCTTCCATTCTGGTAGTAGAGGGACAAGCGTTTAAGTTTTTTGACTCTGCTATGTTATTATTATTAATTCGGAAGTCGAGAAATTCTTTAAGAAAAGTTGTTTCGGGCCATGATTCAGGGGAGAGCAACGTATCAAATACAGCTTCAGGGATCATTAATTTAAACGAAGCAACTTGTCCATTGAACCGGGATATATTTTTACATTTGATACTTTGTCCCTGGATGTTATGCCGATTCAATATAGAATTAACATGTGATATAACATCGGCGTTAGTTGTGGTGTTACACAATCTGGATACACATATAAATTTCGGTTTAGGGACTGCTCTAAGGATACATGGCGGATTAGCAGGGTTATTGGAGAAGTGAGCGGATATAGGGGCTATTAGTGTTGGAGGTGTAGAATTGTTGATTGAAGTAGTGTGAGAAACGGGAGCTGCAGATGTTGTAGGTGAAATACGGCTGTTGTTTGACTGAGAATTTGTTGATAGAAGTTCTTGTTGAAGGGAGATGGCATTTGGAGGAGCTTCTGATGCTGTAGGTTGGTTTGTTATCGCGCAGTTCATCAATTCGTTACAAATGTCTTTCGTAATTTTAAGTTCATTCTCAAAGCAGGAGATAGATGAATGTATATGTTCGGAGATGTTGATAGTGTTTTTCTCAAAACCATCACTAAGAGCGAAACTGAAATCATCGAATTTACGAGAAAGGCCTGCTATATCCTTCGAGTGTGATAATAAGTGTTCATTAGTGAGCTGGCTGTGATTCCTAAATTCACTTGTAAGTTGATTGTTGTGTTGTTTAATTAGTGACATATTCGTATTCACGTCCGAAAAAATTAAATCAAATTTGTTGCAAAACATCTCATTCACCATAGCGTCGAAAATATCGATAAATTTTACAACTTTTACAAAGTATTTATCATGACTGAAGTTATTAAGTGCGATCGATTTGGTGTTTCTTGCAATACTGTCATCAATGCGGTCAAGCGAACTCGACATGTCATCAACACTAGCGCACAATAAATTTGGTTTTTTTCCATATTAAAAAGACGGTTACAGTTTGCGTCAAAGTCTAATTTACAGTCCTCCACGCGATTTGCAATTGTAGCAATGGATTCGGTTATAAACGGAATTTTGGCATACATATTGCTTCTATTTTTGCATTCAATGCAGATGAAGGAAAACTTCTTTAAAAAATAAAATAAAAAAAAAAAAAAAGGAACAACTGTTTATATGCACGCGAATACGGAACAAATTTAACCGTTAAAACATAAAAAAGATACTTAGCTGCAGTAATCGTGTTATATTTGTTGTATAATGTCCAATGCATCTCTTCTTAATCCCGTTAATTTGATTATTTTAATGTCAGTATTGGTTGTGAATGGCCGCACAAATTGATGGAACAATATTATTTTGTGATGTCGACACTAAACGGCAGTTACGATATTCAACGTAACAACAACAACAACAACACACACCAACCAAAACTCGATTATCAAATAACTTACAATTCTATAAGGGACAAAAATTCTCCCAACATAGTAAAAGTTTCCAGGCGGCAGCACTAAACATTTTTAATAATACTGTTTTCTGTGGCACACAAATTTTGATCTATTTTTGATCTTTTTTTGATTAAAATTGGATTTGTTAACATTTTTTGTCTTTTTCCTTTTGAAAATGGATCAAAAAAAAAAATCCAACAAATTTTTTTGATTTTTTTTTGATCTATTTTCAAAAAAAAAGACAAAAAATGTAAACAAATCCATTTTGAATCAGAAAAAGATCAAAAATAGATAAAAATTTGTGTGCCATAGAAAACAGTTATTAAAAATGTTTAGTGCTGCCGCCTGGAAACATTTGCGGTACTTGTTTTTAACGAAATCATGTTTGTCTGCAGGTTTACTATGGAATGTCCCTTATAGAATATTATAAGTTATTTGTCGATTATTGTATATTATATTTTCTAAAAACGGTACTAGTTCAATATAAATAAGTATTCTACGCCACAAAAAATTATAGAAACACAATTCACAAAACCGTAGTAATGCAATGTACCAAAAGTAGTGTTATGTATTATACGCACAGTTAATATATTTTACACAAATTTTAATTAAAAATTATTCACTTAATTCAATAGACACTGTTATTTATAAATAATAGTATAAATATTCACTTTATAGATGAACAAATTATTTAATATTATTTAATTCATAGATTTTAAATTATTTCGACGTGCCGCGCCAAAATCTTAGATAGAAACTTTCATTATACAAAGTATAATATGCACATTAATTAAAACACGTCTGTGACTAATGGCGGAATCCTACGGCTCTTATATTAAGGAGGCTCTGATATAGTACGCTACACTTTTAATTAACGTTAGAAACTTCACACCGGTTATTTCTAGACCTACACACTGTGCAAATCGCGTCAGTAAATTTATTCGGTGTACGGGTTCAAACATTATTTAATTTAAATTCCAAATATTTTATGGGAAGGAAAATGACAAAATTCATTAAATTAGATCGTAAGATTAGGAACGAACCAAGGGATTCGTTACAACAGAAGACACACAAAATATACAAAAGGGTATTTATTCATTGTGTCTCCTTTTACGGGAGAAAGTGCAAATTTGTGTTTTTTCCTCGTTAAAATTAGCTTGATTTCTTTCTTCCCTCTCAAATATTATACTTAAATCGAAATCAAGCAAAATGACAACTTCTAGCGGTTTACCGTTTAGTTCTGGAGGAGTAGTTCTTTCCTTGAAGCTATGTATAGGTTTAACAGTGTTAACTAGCAAACCTTTGCAAAATTGATCCCCAACGGACTCTGGCTCAAAAGGGGGGGGGGGGGGGGGGGAGGGGGTGAGACTTCGAGGAAAACACCATCAACGAACGAACGAATAGAGATTACAAAAAATTTGGCAACTCTGAAAAATAACTGAAAATATTGTATAATTGATACAAATGTATTATTTAAACAGTAGTTATAGTCAATTATAATTACTTTTAACTTTTAGTTATCTACATTCACAAGAAAAATTCATTTGTTTATTTACCCTGTCATGTGTTTTCGCCTTGAACAAGTTTTGTGGAATAATTACGTGCCATCTGTTATCAAATCTGTAAAGTTTTCTTTTACAGGGTTTCTTCGTAATTGTTAAAGAATCTAGTAAATGTTGAAGAACAAAAATCTTTGATAACTCGGAATCGGAAGTGCAAATTGCTTAAAAAAAATAAACTCTTCTCTTCAAAGTTGAGGTTAAATCAGACAATGAACAATTGCGCGTGAAACCTGTTGTCACTACATTTTTTTATCATTTATGGTTTCCATTCCTTCTGCCGAACTACATATCTTTTTAAATAATATGATGGCTTCGAGAAGCTTACACATCCTTCGTGTCAAATTTTATGAGGCTGTGTATCAATTTTAAGCTAGATATTGGATGTTTAGAAACTAACAACATTGATGACACAGCACGATGCCAAGAAGGCTGGTGCTGAAATTGTGACGCAAATCGAGTTTCATTTCACTCTGAACTTTTGTAGCTATGCCTAGAGGCTTTAAATGAAGAATATCAAAAGACAAAATTTGGTGGTGGTAATCGACGTAAAATAGGTACATACGTCCTCTGTTAAACTGCCAACGTTATTACACGAGAAAAGGACGCATTTCATATAATGCCGGCATCCATCGATAACAAGGTTAACGGGCGCGCAAATGTCTTCGTCTGAAGAAGATTTCGAAATCGATTTAGTCGACAGCACAGCCGATGGAAATAAAAAATTGAAAGGCGCTTTCTGTGAATCTGGCAATATCAACCGGTGTGAAGTATTTAACGTTAGTAAAAAATGTAGGTACATATTTTAACGAAAAGTGTAGACTTAAAATATGTAGATACACAAATTATCAAAAAGTGTAGCTGCAAAAGAAAAATTAGTTTGGAATTCGAAACACGTGGTTTAATTAAAATTATTACAATTAAACAATAAATATTGAGAATCACAGTACTACAAAAATAATTTAATATACCTTCTTTAGACGGTAAATATTCCGATTATTATAACGAATAAAAATATCCAACAAAGCATTTATCTCAAATTTTGCATTGCAAATGACGGCTTACGGTGAATCGACTTTATCAAAACCACGTGCATATGAGTGGTACAGTGCATTCAAAAGATGTCAAGATGTGATTCTCGTCTTCTCTTTAACTGAAGTTAACATCAATATAGTGAAGTTATGTTGTTAACAACAAAAGCTCTCATATTATCCAGACCTTCAATACTTGGTAGTCTCGACCACACCAACATATAAAAGAAAATCTAAATTGATGTTAGTTTATCATTTTCTTTGTACGGTACATCTGCTTACCTACAATAATGCGATCTCGTCATTTTGTAAATCCTCTTTATAAAACCGAAAATTGTACAGTTCAATCGATTTAACCAAAAACTGGTTTGAGTGCCACACTAACATAAGATTAGCAAACTGCACCTTGAGTTAGAAGAAGAATTTATTAGTGAAATTTTTCATTATTTAACATGAGCATGTCTATTGCGCTTTTCGTAAAAAAAAAGTATTACCGCATATGCGACATCTCACCAAATCGAAATCATAAATCAATTTTGTAACTGTCTAAGTCTTAAGAAGTTACCGCTAATTGAATATCTACTCATTGAAATCCTGCGCACATTGAAAGTCACATTTACTAAAAACCTCTTGTCATAAATTATTATTAACCAGTTCAATTAACTATATTGAGGTAAATTTAAGCAAGCGCACGCCGCGAAACACAAAAGGTTAAACTCGCATAACAGACAATTTTATTAATTTCGTTGATTAGAGTCTGCACCCAGGGGTAAGAAAGAAATGAAGATTTTTTATTTGTTCGTTTTTTTTTGTGTTACGCGAATTTCATGATTACACAAACTGAAGAAGTTGATTTTATTGACTTAATGGAAGAAGAAATTAAATTTATTCAAGAAACGGCAAAAAAGTGAAAATTACGTAATGTAAATTAAATAAAAAATATTCTTAAATACTACGAATATATTTCATTCATATTAAAATTAGGGAAAGTACTTTTGCTAATGAGAATTTATTAAAGAAATTAATTATTTGGGGGTGGACTATTACGTGCCTGAACATTTCCGGGACACCAATTTACATAATTGTAATGGAAATAATATTTGTCAATATATGTAATCTAAAGACGCGGTGGTCTGGGTTTTGTCAGTAATATAGTGTAATTTTTGAACAACTCTTATACAATATTAGAATGGTATACATCTAACGATTATTCTGAAAACAATCAATAATTTTTTAGAGATATGGGGTCTGAGAAAAAATATAGGGCTTCGAGTATAAAACACTATTTCAACTTCAAATATATATTTGATCGAGAAAGTGTAAAAGGGGAGGGTAACAATCTTCTAACCGAAGCTGCAGCTGAATTGATCTACCTGAGAAATAAAATAGTGGCAATCCTTGACACACCTTCATTTACACAAATTCAGGGCTTGCATTACCGGTAAACGGTAAATCGATTTACCGGTTTTACCGTCCAAATTTCTTTACCGAATTACTGGTAAAATATCAAATATTTACCGATAAATTTCAGTTAAACAATTTTAGATAAAATAAAACAAATAGTTAATTTTTTTTTTCAACTTTATAATAGTTTTAAGATTATGTAATAAATCATGCATTAACCCTAATGTGAGTGACGTGGGTACCCGGGTACCCTTTGCAATTTTAGACGTCTATTCTTGTATGTTTTACTTCCAATAAAACTTTAAATTTTATGAAAAATTCTAGTTCAATTGGTAGATTACGATCATATTTAAAATTGAGAAATGTTACAACTTGGACGAACGTGGAAAAAATAATTTTCCATACAAAATGCATGTAGGTACTTATCACTCAAATTACGATATTATTTCTTCACTCACTTAAGGGTTAAAAATAACATGGATATTTAAATTCTCTTTTCTCTGCGCAAAATAAAATCAGAATAAAACAAAAAAAGTTAAACACTAAATCGAGCGACTGCATACTGAGCATGTTCACTGATGTTTTTGTGACATAAAAAATCGGTATATTTTTGACATATTTTACCCCGGCTGAACGCGTTTTTTTGGCTTGGCGCATAAATTTGACAGTTCAGTATTATAAACGTCAAGCTTCACACACACGTGAATTTAATATAAAGAGATTGTATATATTTCCTAAAGTATTATTTAAATTTTGATTGTATATATTTCCTAAATAAAGTATTATTAAAATATTAACGAAAATGTTTATGATTGAATCAAGTGACTCTGACTCAGATGATGAAATGTTTTTAATGGTATTTAAAGAAATTCACCCAAAAACTGAGAATTACATTGACGTAATGGAAAACTATACTGATGCTCAATTTAAAAGTCATTTTCGTTTAACACGCAGTACACTTCAATTTATTGTTGGTAACTAAAGAATTCTATAATATTTATTATGCCAAGAAATTCATTTTAATTTATTTTATAATTTTCAGACAACTACTCAGCACACTGTGCGCAGAATAACAAAGATTTTGTTTACATGACACCTAAAACTAATGTTTATATATATGTCTGGTATTTGGCAAACAAAGAGACGTTCAGACAAATTGGTGATCGATTTGGAATTGCTCGGAGTTACGCGTACAAAATTGTATTACAATTAGCAGTTTTTATGGCCAACGAAGCGAAACGGTATATTAAATGGCCGTCACTATATGAACAAAAAGCCATTATGTACGGATTCCAAAAGATCAAGCAGTTGAATGACGTCATAGGAGCTATAGATTGTACTCACATTGAAATACCACGGCCAAAATTCAATGAAAAGCAGTATTACAATAAGAAAAAATATCATAGCTTTCAGATGCAAGCTGTTGTAGACCACAACAAGAAATTTTTAAACGTTTTTGTTGGAGAACCGGGATCAATGCACGATGCAAGAGTTTTAAGAAGGTCTGAATTTTGTAGACAACTGTGCAACAACCAAAGGGAATGGATGCTGCCTGGAACATTTATACTTGATGATTTAGCGTATCCTAAAACATATTCTTGTGCTTGTTCCACCATACAAGAATTATGAAAATATAAGTGACGAGAAACGAAAATTTAATCATCTTCATTCTGCAACACGAATTGTAGTGGAACAAGCTTTTGGATTATTAAAATCTCGCTTTAGCAGGATTCAAAAATTTAATAATACTAACCACCGCGTAAAAAAGCTTTTGGTTGTTGGGGCCTGTGCACTACATAATTTTTGTATCGACATGGATGATATGATTGTTGAATCAGAGGAGCTGGACGTCGAGCCTACCGTTTGGAGTAATCCAAACGATCTTAAGAACTCAGAATTCCGAGTGGAGAATAATAGTACGACACTAGACAAATTACTTAAAGAATTAATACTAAAAAACATTATATAAATTAACATTATATGATTTGAACACAATATTGATTTTTGGCCTTCGTCTACGACCTCGAGAGGTAGTAGTAGTACTACTAGGATGACTTCTGTCTCTAGTGGCACTTGAATGACCATTTGTAACAAGTTGTGGCACAGGTGATTTATTTTGGGTTTCATCCGGTTGAATTATTTCTTCGATTGCTTCTATGTCTTCCTCGTCCAACGCCCATTCTACGGTGTAGTGTTGTCCTTCAACCATACTAATCTCTACAACTCCTTCACCTTGTCCGATGCCTTGTTCTCTGACCCCAAAAATTTCGTCCATCCTTTCGTAATGCTCAAAGGTCGAATGTGATTGGCCGCTGGTATCCATCCGATCATTTGCAGCATTATACATTTTTTTTAAATTTTTGAATTTAGTTTGAATTTACCAAATACATCATTAATTTCAAAATTACTAATATAAAAAGTATTTGCAATAGAAGCTTACCTCATTGTTATGTTCTAAGTATTCTTTTATATTTATCCATTTCTGGTGTTTTGATTTTACATGTCGGTACTCTTCATACGCGTCTAACAAAATGCTTATGGCGTACCTCGTCCACATTTTTAATTTAAACTAATATAATATAAATCACAGAATTTATGATTTTTTAAGGTATTAATTTAACACAGAAATATTTTTAAATTTAAAATTTTTTGCCGCCTATACAAAATTGATTTTTCCAAATAAAACACAGATGTCAAAAAAACCCAGAAAAAATCTAAAAAAAGTGGAGTTAAAAATATACCGATTTATAGGGTGCGCTCGGTTTGTAGCTCAAAAAAAACCCGGATATTTTTTGTCCCCTTGGACATGAGTGAACACTAGGACTGTATTCTAAAATTTCTCGTATATCGTTTTAAATGAGTTTTTTTAAAACTGTTCTCTAGTCCTAATATAGAAATTTAATAAACTTTCTAGTAGTGTGTTTGCGTAATCGTGATATAATAATATATTTTTATTGTTTTCTATGTGTGCTGTGTTAGCTTAGTAGTATAAATTGTAATAACGCTATTCTTTAATAACGGTACCTATTTACGTGTTTTCAGGATATTTTGAGCAAAAAATAAAAACTAGTACATATTCACCTGTTTGATGAATAAGGATTCAGAGGTATGCATTTTAATTTTCTTAGATACGAATAAGATAACAGAAAATAGATTTGAATTAACCAATCTATATACTTTTAACAGATATTGAAATCGCATGATTTTATTATTTTAATAAGATTTTTTTTATATATTTAAACTTAGATCGGCATGGCAAGTTCAAACTCTTCTAAACAAGATACATATTAAAAAAAACATTATGGGAATACTTTCTGCGACATATGGCAGGGAAGGATATAGCGAAAAGATATGGAAAAGATATGGCAAAATGTAAGGAATGTAATAAGTTTTAAAAGCTGTTGGAGGTTCCAGGAGTGGACTTCATTACCATCTTAAGAGCCAACACCATGTTAATTTGTTAAAACGAGATGAGCCAGTTCCTTCTACATCATTCAGTCAAACCAAAACACAGTCGGCTACTACTTCAGGACTAATTAAAAACAATTTTAAGAGTTCAATTGATGATTCACTACCGGCTGTAATTTCAAGAATGGTAGCCAAAGATGGTCTACCATTCGTAAAATTTTGCACCTCTTATGATTTAAGGAAGTTATTAACCGTCAAAGGATATTCCGTCCCAAAATCGTCAAATTCAATAAGAAATATTGTAATGGCTTACGGAGAAAGAATTCGTGATGAAATTCGTAAACAAATTGGAAGCCAGGTAAAAAATGGTGACAGTTTTAGCCTCACACTCGCCGAATGGACGTCAATTAAAAACCGCCGATACATGAATATAAATCTTCATAGTCAAACAAAATTTTCGTATTTAGGACTCGCACGGCTACATGGAAATATGCCTGCAAACAAGTGCATTGAAATTCTAGAAAACAAATTGCAAGAATTTGGAATCAACTTTAGTAACGTTGTTGCAATAACAACAGATGGTGCAGCAGTGATTAAAAAGATGGGTTCAAGTTTAAATACTCGCCTATCCAACTGGCGGTGATTACAGTTTTGTACAAGAAAAATGAGGTGTTATTTGAATTAGAAAATGAAGTTACTTATTCTGAAGGCGATGAAGAAGACGAGAGTGATCATGATTTTTCTGAGGGTTTAAGCATAATAATAACAGATGATTCGCAAGTTCAATATGATATATCCCATGACGACTTATATCCGGTTACCAATAAAATACGACGAGTAGTAAAGATATTGCGGCGTTCACCCACCAAAAACGACAATATACTTCAAAAGCACGTCATAAATGAATTTGGAAAGGAAATGGCTCTAATTCTGGATAGCAAAACCCGCTGGAATAGCTTATTGGCTATGCTGGAACGGTTCTTCAAATTAAAATCTGCTGTTCGAAATAGTTTGATAGACTTAAATATCGACAACAGCTTTTCAGAACATGAATTAAACCTAATTAAGGAAATTATAAAGGCACTGGAACCTGTCAAATTGGTAATAGAATCGTTAAGCTCATCAGATTTTACTTTATTAAGTGCAGATGTCATACTTAAATTCATGCTAGATGAATTATCTGAACAAAATTCATCACTTAGTAAGGAATTACAGCGTGAATTAATAATTAGAATAAAAGAACGAAGAACCAATTATTCCGATGTATTCCAGTTTCTACAAAATCCAATGGATTATGGCAGGACAACTGATAATAGAAATTATGGTTTATTTAATTTACTAAGTAAAACTGCAATAGTCAAAATAATTGTGAGCATTATTGAACGTTTAAGTACGAAAATTGCAGATTGTAATATTGCTGACAATGACGCTGAATGCTGATTCATTTGATGATCCAGAAATACTTTCCGAACCACAACCGGTCACAATGAAAGAAACATTACAACTCGCCATTCAGAAGAAACAAGAAATAAATTTTAATGGTGGGAGCGCGCCAATTAATGCAAGAAAGTCCTTAGAGAAAATAATAAAAAAAGAAATAGATTCGATTTTAGAGGAGAAGCGACTTGGAACCTATTTAGATTTAGCGTTAAAACACTTGTCTCCACAATAAAACCAACAAGCGTGGAGAGCGAAAGAGCGTTTTCTTCAGCGGGGCAAGTCATAACTAAATTACGATCCACGCTAACTGATCGGACAATTGATACTATTTGTTTTTTACGCGGTTATTTTAATCAGGACAAACTATTAATGGAAATCTAAAATAAAGTGAATTTTATTTAGGCAATGAATTCAGAAATATTACAATGTTAAATGAATTAATAAAATGAATAATGAATTAAATATTTTGTATGTTTTCTTTAATAAAATACTAACTGACATGAAACATTCGATGACCACATTATCGTTTTAAGTTGTTGGTTGGAAACTATGTTAAATATGCATTTAAAAGCTATTGATTTGCCGGTAAATTACCGGTAAATCGGTAAACCGAGCGAACTTTTATCATTTACCGGTAAATGAAAAACTCGGTAAATTTGCAACCCCTAATCCGAAGTATCGAGTTCGCATATTCCGGAAAAGTGGAATGCGTTTCGATATACAGCCTTGGCCAAAAGTATTGGGAACCCTATACATTTGGGGCGTACAAGAAAGTATAACAGAAAACAACCCCTTTTGTTTGTTTATTATTTTTTCGACATCTAAAAAGGGGTAAAAACAGTGACTCACACCGCAGGTGTGGCAATAAACCATCTGGTGCAATAAAATTTGTTATTTTTCCATTTTGTATTTATTCGTCAGTTCGCTACTTTCGCTCATTGTGTACACATCCAGTGATCTAGTCCGCTTTTGGTGTTTTGATTTGTTAAAGTTACAAGGACTCTCCACCTGCTATTGCTATCTAGTTATGCTAGAAAATTTCGATCAAATGGCAAGTAGAGACACGCAATAATATTTATATGCTATCTGTATGCTATGAATACATGCTATGTCGGCATAACTCGATAGCATATAGATAGCATGCATATTTTGACGTTTCAATATGGCGATATATTAATATTCAATTTCAATATTGTGTTTACTACATTTTTTCGCTTTCATACTGGTGATACATACATATTTCAATAAATAAAAAATAAATAACCACATAAATTTTAAAAAATTATATTAATAAAATTATATAAATATTTTATAAATATTTTTAAGAATGATTTCTAAACGTCAACTTTTAGCAAGTTTACCACACCAGACTCCATTTTGGCAAATTTTGATAGAAAGAGAAAGTAGATTGCAATAGCATTCAGATAGCAGGTGGAGAAGCCGTGTTAGTGATATTATTTGCAATATGCCGAAAAAAAGAGTTAAGTTTAGAACAACGTGTATAGATACAGCTTCTGCATGAGCAAGGGAAATCACAAGTACAGATTTCTAAAACTGTGAAATTTTTACGCCGATCTGTGCAATAAACTATTGACCGATTCACCGCTAGTGGATCACACAGTAAAAAGGTACAGAACCGGACGCAAATGCATCACCACATACTGTGACGTCCGAAAGCTAGTGAGAGAAGCTTAAAAAATAGGAAAAAACTTCTTAAAACCTCGCTGCTGAGTTCTCAGTAGAAATTAAGAAACCAATCTCTGCTCGCACCACTCGCAGAAGGCTTCAGGAGTCTGGTTTGAAAGGCTGTAAAGCCAGGAAGAAACCCTGGCTCTCTGAAAAAACAAGAAGGCTCGGTATAAAAGGGCTCTAAAATACCAAAGTTTCACCGAAGAAGATTGGTCAAATATCGTGTGGTCAGACGAATCAAACCACGAAGTAAGTAAACAACTCTATGCCCTAATAATATTAAATAATATTATTTTAAAATAAAATTCATCGATAGAAATATTTTAGTTTTCCGAAATCTCTACATTTTCTTTATTTCAGATTTTTGGTACACCTGGTGTGCCTTTTGTGCGTCGCCGGGTAGGCGAAGCATTTAGTCCAGAGTGCATTTAGTACCAACCGTATAACACGGCGTGAGGGAAACTTGAACTCTTCAAAATACATAAACGTCCTAGAAACTGGATTGCTGCCCTCATTTTTAACATTTTGTGGTGATGATGACAAACATGGATAGCGTTAAATTCCAGCAGGATAACGCGCCACGTCATAAATCCGCACAATGGCATGGGTTTCGGGAAAATAGCATTGAGATTCTGGGGGCCTGCCCAGTTCCCGGACCTGACCCCCCCCCCTGTTTTATGGGCACATTTATGGAATTTATTAAAACGCAGAGTCAGGCGCTACACAAGACCTAAAACGCTGTCTGCACCAAGAATAGAGCTCCATAAGTCTCTACCTAAAAGAATTTCTGCCGTAATTAAGGCAAAGGGTGGACCCACAAAATATTAATTTTATATAAATAAATAGTAATGTGAACCTATACTCCCAAAAAATTGTAAGATATCATGCGTGCTCAATACTTTTGGCCAAGACTATATACTGAAGAGCTTCGTGCGAAAATATGACATCCGCACTCACAGCATTTTCAATAACCTTTTGTAATCGCACTCTTTGTCATTTTCAAGGATGTGAGGTATTAGCCGTCTAGTTTAACGGCAACCATCGAGGACCATTACACAATCGACAACTCGCTCAGGTTATTTTTGGGAAATCGAATCGAAGAGGTTCATCCGAAAGTCGAAGAGGAACGCCGCTTCGCCAAGAACGATCAACTATACGTTCTGAATACAACGCACCCGATTATCTGGACTCGAGTCATATGGAGGAACTGTCAAAAAATATAACAACTCGTCGGGCCAGACACGCCATCTTCGTCATCACGGGTTGATACAACAGACACTACGCGTGGTGGTCAACGCATCACACACAGTACAAAGCTTCAGCAGAACGTCCTCGAAATACTAACCTCTTTTAGCATAGATCAATTGTTTTCGTTTCAGACATCAAGCAGATGTACCAGCAGATCCTGATGGCGCCCGAATACATAAACTATCAACGGATCGTATGGCGATCTATGGTATTTTCAGCGCTCCGTATCTCGAAATTCGTACCACCCTTCACCTGGCACGAGATGAACAGGAGGAATTGCCACTTGCAGTAAAAGTCGTATACAAGGGTGTAATATCTCTTGTATCTTTGTGGTAAAGGAAACGATACACCTTATAATTATGACCTGGATAAAAGCCATCGGGTTGGGCCAGATAAAGCACCACACTAAAATGTTAAATCGGACTCTATCAAATACTCATACACAACTGACCACCATGACCTTCATTGGTCTCATCTCCAAATCCAAAAAAAAAAGTTTAATTTTTCATAACTAACGTTTAATAAGCATTATTTCTTAATATATCGGTAACATTATGCTTATCATAATGAATGCTATTATTATATTTATTCAAAAAAAAAAATGGTGTAAATATATATAATGTTAAAGATATATAGATATAGATAAAAAAAACTTACCCTCTTGTCGCCGAAACTCGAGCGCTCAAGGTTCCGCCCAAGAGAATGGACACCCTTGCTTATCGATGCCCTGACTTTTGTTATAAGCTCACGTCACTTATATCTACTTACACCATTAAGATCACAAAAATTTATAAATTAAAAATCATTAAGTATAATCAAAACAAAAATGTGATATATACTTAAGAAAGAAACACTACTAAACTAAACACTGTTAACTAATATAATTAATATCTTAAAATTAACCGAAACTTTAACAAATATGTAGGTCAAGAAGAAGTGCCCGTTCCACCAGCTGCGTGGCTGCTGTGTTACGCTAGTTATGGATGATAGCGGAATTATACAGTATTCGTATTTGTGGGTATCGAACTAAACACGCGAGCTTATACACCAAAGTTTAAATAATCACTCCGTTGGAAATCGATCAAGGTGATCACTGGCCCGGTGCGCCCAACTTATCTGAACAATACGAAATATCGTATTATACTCTAAAAAAAAATTCACGAGAATATAACACGTTAGTATTTTTTTCGAGATTTACAGGTATACACTCTGTTACCTGGGTAAATATTTCCCTCTTATTTAACTCACGTATTATTAGTATTTCACTAATATTTAATTAAGAAAACAACTATTTCTCTTGTATTTTTTTTTTCACTTTTTAATTGGTTTACTACCCAAGAACAAAATACAGCAGAATTTATTTTAATAAGACAATAGAACTTGGAGGCTCCAGGCACAAAAATAGAATGATCGATGATAACCAAAACACCGAATAGCAAAACATGGATTTTTCTTTTGTTTGAGTACTCAGTACCGTTCTTGAAATTAACAGGTAGATTTTCAAGTGCATTCATACTAACACTCATAAAGTGAACGAAACAACAAGGCGGACTATAAGTCTGAAACAGAAACGTTTTACGTAGGTTACCGGTATAAGGACAACAATAACAATCACAAACCGAATTTATGTGTACTACACAAAATTTATTTTTTATTTTTATTGGCGGATAATTGTTATGATCATTATTAGATATTTTTGCTTGCGCAACGGGTGATACTGAAGATATATATATCCGTGATTTTAAATACGTTTTTTTTTAACCCAACACTTGGCACCTTACAAGGGCTTTTACGACGACGACCTTATGACCGGCTCAAACAACATCACGGATTTAATCGAGGCCCACAGGCAAATGCTGAAGCTAGTCAAATGTGACGGCTTGAACTGCGGGAGTGGTCTTCGAACAGTCAGCAGCTTCCAAATGAGATACAAAGTGAATTCCCAGATTGTCAACGTCAACTTGACTTGTACTGAGACAATTCAGTCATCAGCGCGTCATCAGGTGTTCGTGTACCAACCAAACAAACAATACTGGCACAGGTATCAAAGATATTTGATCTACTCGGCTGGGTGGAACTTCTACCAACATCACTCGGGCACTCGGCATATCGTAGGATGAAGCGTCCCCAAAATCAGTTACTCAAAGATGGCCCACGTATCGAGATCATAGGTGGGGTCGGGTTTCGTAAATCTTAAACTACACTCAACCTAGCAATTGGAATTATGTCAACACTGTCGACACATTCAATATGACTTATATTTAGTACCTACTCGCTCGATACTCACCACTTGGAAAATTACTTCTTGTCATGGCCTACTGCAGACGTTTCATCCAAAATCGTTATCTCAACACAACAACACATTCTTGAGACTTCATCACCGTGCCCAAGCTTCGTTGGGGGGCATTCGGGTTTTGGGTCAAGCTGTTTCAAGAATCAAATTTCGCAAAGGAGATATCAAGATGCTAACCAGGAGAACATTGGACAAGAGCCCATCTCGATCTCTGAACGGAGGGCGGCTCAACAAATCGAGCCTGACATACTTACTGAAGCATTCGATCAGCAGCGTACCAAACTAATTAACTCGCAAGCACATAGCACAACGCTACACTGTAGTCCAGAACAGATTCTGACACTACTGGATTCTAGGTATCAAAACCTTAGTGCGCTCACACGTACATAAATGTGTTGTGTGCTTACACTATCGCGCAACGAAGGGCCACCCATCTGTTGCTGCAATTGGTCCAATTTGACCATCGTGGCCAATGACTTGTGAAACGGTGCATTGTCTTGATGAAAAAACACTCTTTCCTTTTGCAATTGGGGCCATGTAATATTCGCTGCTGACGGTCTTTCTTTTCTCAAGTTAGTCGACGAATAAAATATGGAGGCCGAAACCTTTTCGCTGACATTTGCATTTCTGCTCGCTTCGGACGGCTTGCACAGGCTGTTGTTCACTCAACTGACTGACGTTTTAATTCCGGAGTGTAATCTTGGATCCATGTTTCATCCACTGACAAATACTGATGCAACATATCCTTTTTACTACGGCTCCAAACTCCAACTTTCTGATATTTTGAAGATGTCAGTTATCTCACGCAACGAACGTAGCAGCTTTCATAGAAGCTGGCTTTTTTTACAAATAATTGGAAAACTATATCGTTTACGAGAAAAATGACTAACAACAACAAGACTCAAAATTAAATTTGAAAGAGTACCGGTTCAGATCAGTTATCTAAAATTTAAGCCGAAATAAGGATTTTTGATAAAAATTCGTTCCCTGTACAGCACATATACGGATTTATTGATCGAAATGAAATTTAACACTTAAGCTTATCCCATAAATTGGAAGATACCAGTGTTTTGTGGCTGATATCGGTCTGCCGGAAGTGGTTGCTTCCAAGGAGCTACCTTGTTTTTGCAAATATTTTGAATAGTATATAGCATTTACGAAAAAACGAGTAAAACAAAAAGATTGTAAATTAAATTTCAAACAAAATTAGTTCAGAACATTTTTTAAATTTTACCGGAAACGACGAGTTTTGATAAAAAAATGTATTGAACAAAATTCGGCATCTGTACAGTCCAGATGGATTGACTATTCGGAATGAAACATCCTTAAGCATTTTCTTTTATTTGGGAGATCCTTTCGAAATTTAATAGAAATCTGTTTACCGAAAGTGGCATGTTTTTCAATTTTTGCTATCATGTTGAAAACTTTAACATTTACAAAACAACCAAAGATGGGTTAAAAGGTATAAAATTTTGAAACATTTCGTTTGGAGGTTAGTACTTTCGAAAAATAATATGAATTTTTGATTAGCTCCGCCATCTATGTGTCAGCTTCCGGACTTATTGAGTGACATAATATTTCTTTTGTTATTGCAACTGGATTTTTCTATAGAATCGTACACTTTTTCATTATTTATTTTTATGTTTATTTAGTATTTTTATTAGTTGTAGTTGTTATTCAGTAAAAATCAACCAATAAATTTTTGTTCTTCTATTTAATACGCCACTGAAGATCTGAAAATCTAGTTTTCGAAAATTAGGCTCTACGATTAGTCGGCTTGCGGTTATATTCACTGAGAACAAGCATTTGTGTTGGCATTTTTCTTTATTTTGTTTTATTTTTATCTAAAAACTAAAAGGTCTTTGTTGTACATTTAATTTCTGCTATTTAAATCGTTTTCAGGATGTACATTGTCGGGTGTCCAAAAATATTTAAGACCGATTATTCTGCATGTTGTATTCTTAACACATTCCTTATGCATCTGGAAGTGCTGCTGCCTGTTGAAGTGCCATTGCCTGAGGTTTTAGTGTTCTGACCATAATCCACGTGCCAGCACTAAGAATTGCTGGGATGAATAAATATTACGCAATATAATGGTGGTAGTCATGCACAAATCTAGGTTTCATTCTTGTCCTGAGTTTGCTTGATTATAGTTGCACTTTACAATTGCTTGTAAAGGGTGGTTAAATTATAAGGGCCGACGTTGAACGTGAACCACACCTAAACGTCAAATTTTTTTCTGCATTTAATTTGACATTTCTCAATTTCAGACTAACCAAATTGAGTTACCATGGAAAGATACACAATCGAGCAACGCGTTAAAGTTATTCAGGCATATTATGAAAATGGGCGTTCAAATCAAAATGCATATCATGCATTTCGTGATTTTTTCGGTCAATTTAATCGTCCAAATGTGCGTATAATCGGAAAAATCATGCAAAAATTTGAGCAAACCGGGTCTGTAGGAGATTTTAAAACACCAGTGCATGCTCGTACAGCTCGTACTGCAGAAAATATTGCTGCTGTTTGCCATAGTGTGGCTGAAGAGCCGTCACCCTCAACTCGTCGTCATGCCCAACAATTGCACCTCTCACGCTCGTCGTTGATGAACATTATGCATAAAGACTTGCATTTACACGCTTATAAGGTGCAATTGACTCAAGAACTAAAGCTCCTTGACCATTCCAAACGTCGTCAATGGTCAGAATGGTGGCAAGAAATGGCAACAGTGGATGATCAATTTTCGAAGAAAATCATCTTCAGTGATGAGGCACATTTTCACCTCAGTGGATTCGTCAATAAGCAGAATTGCCGCATTTGGGCGAATCATAATCCAAGAGTGATTGTCGAAAAACCAATGTACCCACAAAAAGTGACTGTTTGGTGCGGTTTATGGGCTGGCGGCATCATTGGGCCATATTTTTTCCAAAATGAGGCCGGTCAGGCAGTTACTGTGAATGGTGTTCGCTATCGAGAGATAATAACGAACTTTTTATGGCCCGAATTGAAAGATATGGATGTGGACGATATGTGGTTTCAACAGGACGGTGCCAGTTGCCATACAGCTAACGAAACAATGGCTATTTTGCGCGACAAATTCAATGGCCGTGTTATCTCACGTGGTGGCGATGTCAATTGGCCGCCAAGATCATGTGATTTGACACCGTTGAACTTCTTTCTTTGAGGTTATTTGAAAGAAAAGGTGTACGTCGATAAGCCAGCAACAATTCAAGAGCTAAAGGATAAGATAATTCGGCACATTAACGGCATACAACCTCAATTATGTCAAAGCGTCATCGAAAATTTTCTATCATTGGATGGAGTGGTGCCGCCGAGGTCACGGCGACCATTTGGCCGATATTTTGTTCCATACATAATTGAACCATACCATATTATCATAATAAAAAGAATTGACAATAATTTCCTAAATAATTTGTGTTTTATTCAAAATCAACATCGGCCCTTAAAATTTAACCACCCTTTATTTGTGTTTTAATCATATAATGGTCACAAATTATGTAGCGTGTAGCACAACAAAAAAAAATACTAACAAGCAAAAAAAATAGTTTTCCCTATCAAAAAAAAACTAACTCAAAAAAATCAAAACCCATACTTCTTCTTAAACATTATAAACCAAAATGGTATAATTTTTTTATTAAAAAAATACCCAAAACAAATATTAAACAAAATATAACAATGATTTTTTCCAATCAACAATTTTCATTTAATCCTACGCTGTGGTTCTTAATTCTGCGACCTCTGATTAGTTTGGATTGTAATCCTCATCCGGATCTTCGCGTCTCTATGGTAGAAGAATAAAATAAACAAAACAAAATTAGAACCGTCATAGCAATAATACAAACAATAACTGAGAAAAAAATTATTTGTGTTATATGAGATAACACGACAGCCGATACAAATTATTCCAAAACAAATTTGTATGATGTCAAAAAGAATTTTATGTATGACTTAGACACACTACCGTTCCGGCTAAGCTCCAGTAGCAATCCGCTCTGGACTGGGTTGAAAATGTTTTGGAAAAAGAAAAACTATATACAGCAACAAAAATTTACAAAAATAAATGTGATGGCTCACCTCACAAAAATTACTATGGCATTTGCCTTCTCACTACCGCTTTTACCACCTTACTTTGCCGCAAACATACTTCCGCTCTCTTCACCCGCGCAAAACTGGTCTGGTACTGCACTGCATGGATGGTTAAAACTAAATTGTTTTCTGTGTTCACAACAAACACGCCGGCACGAGTTATTATTTTTCACCGTTAATAGTTTATCACCTATTCTTTCAATTGAAAGTGGATTATTCACCACCGTAACACATATGGAAGGATTTTTGTTATTTTACGGACGCAGCATGTGGTGGTACTATACAGGTTTCACTAATTCACTAATGACAATAACAACGATTTCAATAAAACTCAATAAAACTTTGTCATGGCCAAGACATTTCAGAAAAAAAAATCTAGCAATTCGAATTGTTTATCGAATGTTCACCACACACAAAAGAAACTTGTTTGTTACATTCACCACGCACGTATACGTAATCATAAAGATATATCGTGCTATCCCGAGCCGTTATTTAAGTAATGTTATTCACATTACACAGCTGGTTCCAGCTTGATGAGATTTCTTGCATCGCTTTTCCGTTTTACGTATCCGTTGGTTTCTTCACGGCCGCTGTCCAATTCCATGGCGGTGGTCGACTTCTTATGTGCGAGTACGCTCTGTTGTTATCCCATCTAGTCACAGAATCTAAGAGTTAGCTGACTCCCCATATCACCCATATTTACTAGTTTTTTTTCCTCCGGTGAAACACAATTCGGACAAAGTTTGGAAATGAATCCATCCTTTCCACAACGAAAACAAAATATTTTTGTTGTAGGCGCCTTACATTGGTAATAGGAATGACCATCTTTACGACAATTCCAACATTTCATTAATTTCGACAATTTTTCATTATCAACTCGGCACACATTTTGTTCTTGATTTGGGTCCAAAAGTTCATTCGCAATTTCTGTATCTTCTACTTCCGTTGATGAATCGAACTTATCCCTCTCCTTAGTTTTAACATCAGCCAAGCTATAAATTTTCCGTGATTTATCCGGCCTAATGTTTGGACGTTTAGGAACCCGAGAAACTGTGACACGTTTTTCGAGATTATATTTTAAATCTTCAATGTTTTTACAAATAGCTTTCAATTGATTGATGATCTAATTTTTTTACCGGGGAACTTTTCTAAGTAAGACGGGTGCAAATTTCGAATAATAGTTTTAGTCTTGTTTGCTCTAGAATCGGTACAACCAAATTTTGGTAAAGCAACTCAATTTAAGCTATATAAGTACAAAAAGAAAGTTTCACCCTTCTCTTGGTACCTCTGGTTGATTTCGCGTAATAACCAGACGTCGTGGTCCTCAATAAGAAATTCCCTCTTTAACGCATTAATCAACGATAACCATGTTCGAAATTATGTATAATTTGCCCTATACCATAACCTAGCTGGACCGTCAAAAAGATAAAAGGCAGATCGTAATGAAAGTTCATCCGAAACTCGCTCTGCGTTAGACAACAATTTGATCTGTGATAAGAAATCGAGTAATGAAGAACTTCCATCGCCTTTAAATGTAACGTTCCATTTATGAATAGGATTCGTTAATTTATGATACCCGAATTTATTTCTGCCCAATGCAATCAAATGACCTTGAGGTGGGATTACTTCCCGTTGTTCGCCATTTTTGCTCCTACCTCCCAATGATTCAGAATCTGATGAGCACATAGTTGGAGTGGATGAAGAAACGGAAGACTTTCGCGTACTTCCCAAACGAGACCGATTTTTATCGGTATTCAGGCTAAGACTGAAAATTATGTTCAAAGTTTCTTCAAGCTTTAAACTTACGTTCCTGTCAATTTGAGTATGAACTATTATGATAGGCTTAGACTCTTCTTGCCCAGACATTTGTATGTTCGTATCTATTAAGGACGAATCAATTGTACCATGGAGATTACTTCGTTCTTGAAAGTTGAATCAGATAGGAACACTGTTAAGACGTTCCAGACGCAACAATAAATGTAGAAATTTGGTGTTGTATCTCTTACCTTGCTCAGTTCTTACCTTTATCGGTACTCTCGTTAAATCCGCATATTTTGATTTGAAGTTCTCATATTCCACACTAAGTAGCATCCACAGTGCATGCCCGAGGTATTAAATCCTCTCCTCTTGCATCCCGTCGCAGATTAGTTCTCAATTGTGTTCTGGCTTGATTGATATCCGAATATTTTCCAGCTTTACGAATTGACAATTCGTAGGTTAATTCATCAGCACTCAAGTAATCCGCGTTCATGTTTGTATCTGGTATTTTGTGTAAGAAAAATTATTATTAAAAGCTGAAATCGTTTTAAATCAAACGTTTATATAAATTAAGAATTTGGATGTTCAAACAATCCTAAACTTCAAAAAATATTAAAAAAATTATATAAGATTCACTAATTTAAACCTATCGGGCCCCACGTTGGGCGCCAAATTATGTGATGTATGTTGTAGAGAAGTACTTTGCATGTTTGCATTGTTGTAATGCGATCATCAGGGAGTTAAAATTTTGTTTGATGTTGATACGTATTCCAGCTGATGGATAGTAATATAAATTAAATCGTGTTCTCTGAACCAGTATGGGATTTTTATTTCGAAAATAAATATTTTCCCATTTTTGTAGTTTATAGGTTATTTTATAAACAGTATTTACATGTCGTTGTTCCGGCTTGACTCCGTTTCAAACGGTGAACAATTTGTCTGATCCGTTCTTGAAGTTGGTGCGGTGTTAATATCATAGAGTCTAGTCTTCCTTGATGAACATCAATGATAGTGTCGATTATTGCGGAATGAAGTGTGCGAAATTTGTTCATATCCATCATATAGTATGAAGAGCCAAGTCAGTGAATTCTTCATGAAACGTTATGTTGGCCAGAATACCATCTTATCACATGTTAATTTGATTATTATGATGATAACGCACTTATTTAAAACAAATAAGTGGTGCGAGTGTCGGTTTACAAGCAATTAATATTCTGCTCCCAATAATGAATCTTTATTTATTAGATGACTAGCTCATGCGGTTTAATTCTTTAAGGCGTCCCAGTTCTTGTGTTATGTCAAGAAATTGTATTGCTTCACTGCTGGTATGTTGCAGTAATCTTCTTTCATGTTTGATGGCAAATTCCTGGATCACGTCATCAATCCATTTAACATTTAGGCCGTTCTATAATTCCTCGTTCGTTATGTAGCGGTAAGCATTCGTTATTGCACGTAGAAATTTGTTTTGACAGTACAGGTAAGAATATTAATGAATTTCTCAAATTATTGATTGGTTTGCTCGTAATTTTATGTTTAATTAAGTCGTTGTGGGTCCAATTTCAACGTCTATGTTGTATCAATTTCTGCATTTTCTTACCGATAAACTCGTTCGCTATCGTGCCAATAAAATCGAAAAATTACCTTTTTCGGCGTGCGATTTTGTTTTCGCCTAAAGCGGTAATTTTGTTATTCTGCTTCTTCAAATCAAGATAAGATGGTTTTATTTGTGACCCAATAGTTTCGCAGTGTTATAATGTGTCTGTGTGTACTGGAGCTAGTAGCGTCCCGACGCATCACATTACCTTAACCAATTTTATCAAAATAGATTCCAGAATGGGAGATAAATAGAGATTTGTTATACTTCATTGTAGTTCCTGCTACTACTGCTCCCAAAATACAGATTTTTGAGAGCATGTGATGTAATAGCCTTGAATTGCTCTTGTCTCTCGTCTACGTTATTTCGGTTGTGTTCTTCATCCCTATCCACAACATTGTTATCGGCATTCTTTGTTGTTGGTGGGTTTTATTTTGGTAAAATCGAGATTTTTGTAACGATTTTTTGTAGAGACGGGCCACGTACTAAAACTACTCGCACGTGCTTATCTATTCCTGAAAGAGTTTTAACTATTCTGCCTTGCACCCATTTTGATGGTGGTAAGCTATCTTCTGTTAGAAATCTCCAACGTTGATTTGTGGCTTTACATGTAACCATTTTGGTTGTTGTTTTAGTTTTTGAAGTTGCTTAATCTCTTCCAAATATCCAGTTTGAACCTGTCATTAAATGGTCAGCTGTGAAAAATTCTAGATTGGTTATGTCAATGGATATTTTGCATAATGCTTTAGAATATAACACTACTTCTAATTCGTTTAAAACGGTTGTTAAATCTTCGAAGGTCAGTATCGAGCTTCTAACGAAATTCTTTAATGGGTTTTAACTGACTTTTTGCCAGCTTTCCATAATCCACCAAAAGAGGTGGTAGTACATTTCATTGTTACTATGTCCCAGCACAATCTTCGTCTTGAGCTAAATCTTTTGTAGTAAGATGTGTATCACCTCCATGTGGATTGCTTTGGTGGCAAGACCGATGAAGATCGCCATGTAACTTTACGGGTTTTGTACTCTCGGTACCTCCAGTATAAATTGTACGGGTGATCTTGGTGACGTCAAATTACATATTTTGAAACCACCGCCTAGTGGCATTTTTCACGAATGATCCAATACTTCTTACGTAGCAATGAGAGTGTTAGTTGGATTCCTCCAAGCGCTGTTTTTGTATGCGTGCATAGTTGATTATTGTTCGACAGAGCTGTTGGTTAGAAGCACGTGTCGCAGGATGTTTTTCATAATTTATTCTATTCGCTGAAAACTAAGTTTCGTAACATACTTCTCTTGTCTTCTGACTTATTCTTCAGTAATCGTGTTATTTCCGCCTTGAAACAAATGAGGTGGGTCAGTCTTGTAATGATCCTTTCTGGCTCAAACAGATAGTATTCATCCTTGATTTTTAGGATTTTTTGATGAAGTTATTCACGGTTTTACCATTGATTATTAAATTGGATATTTCAATTTAGTTGTTGGTGTTGTCTGTTCCTCAGTTCCTCAGGTTCTCTGTATTTCCCGATTGAATGATAATTTTTGTGGTCCTGACCACTAGTATTGTAATTCATGAATTCTCCGACTCCAACAAGCTGGGTTATTATTTGATTTAATATGGTGCTATTGATGTGGTTGTAACAGCGTTTTGCATTTACACTACTCTTCAGTTGCTTATTATTCATTTTTAAATGAATTGTGTTTTACGCTAATTTCTCTTCGCTCTTGAATAGTAAAACGAAATTTAAAAAATATTATTAATAAACGAATAGTGAGAGAATAATAAAAAAAAACTAAAAGGATCGATGATTTTTTGGTTGTGTGAGCGAACGAGATCTACTACTCCCTTGTTTTATTTTTCTATTCTATTTGAATAACAAAGCGAAAATGTATTTTAGTAGTGAATAGATAAAATATATTATTCTCTACATTGATCGATCGAATAGAGAATATAACTATTCTTTCTACACTATTCTTCATAAATGAACAGTAAAACAGAATATTTTTTGTTACTTTTCATTATTCACTGATCAGTATTAGAAATATAACACTGTTCGATCAGTAAAGAGCAAATAATGCATTTTAACGAGCGAATTTTTAAACCCTAGGTTGTAACTAAGTTGGCAACGAATGATTTAATCTTTAGAATATCACCTTGTATTCATTGTTACATCTGCCATCCTGCAGATATCACTAAGCGCATGCAGAGGCATCCACGGTGATATTTTGCCGGCTACGTTCTCAGGGAGAAGTGCAGAGGGTCGTGGGGTTTGAGGCATGCATGGCTCCTGGCTTACACCGTGATGATACAGAAATTTGAAATTAAAATAAAAACGCAAATACTAATAAAAACAAAAACCGGAGTTCCGCCGAAATTCGTCGGACGGAAATTGAGGAACGAACAACACAATAATTATAAAAGAGAGATAAAGGTGCCTTGGTGCGCGTATCCGTTCGAACTCAAATGGTGGTAACCACCGGTTCCAAACCCGGATGCGGGCACCAAGGGACCGCCAACCCTACACCGACACAGGAGGGAATCCCCCCTCATCACACCCAACCCCGAAAATTTAATAATTCATTTTTTCTTTAATGTAGACACACAAAAAACAATAAAGAAACACAACTTCCCATGAAGAAAGAAGACAAGGAGAGAACGAGAGAGAGAGAGAAACGAGAGCAATGCACACCGAGCGCGTGACCGCTGTCCGGCGCTCGATTACAAAAAATGTTTATATAAAAAATTTAGAATAAAAAAAATTTGAAAATATACAAAAAAAAAATGTACCTTACAAAAAAAATTTGCACCGTTGCGGCCTTGGTGCCGTTACCGTGCCGGGGCCTCTCCCCGATAGAAAAATGGGTTGCGGCCTTGCGTGGCCGTCATGTCACAGGGTCGCCGCCCCGGACCGTTGCGGCTTTGGTGCCGAATGAGTTGCGGGGCCTCTCCCCGATACAAAAAAACAACAACGACTAGCCGGTTGGCTACTCGTTAATACGGCTGACCTCAACTGGCCGCTGGAATAAGTTGAGCGTTGGCTCGCCTTAACCGTAAATAAAACGTTAGCTCCCGTTGGGCGTCCTTCGTACAACTCGTTGAAAATATATTGGGCGTTGGCGCGCCCCAAAACAATCCCGCAAACAATAAAATTAAGTGGCCTCACCTGGCCACCCTACTTTAAACAAAACTCGTTGAACCTTTGATCAAAAATGAGGTTGGATGTTGTCCCGACACAACTGGATATGGAAATTTAAATGGCCCCAACCGTTAAACCGCCCGTTTAACCATACAGTACCCGTTAAAGCCTGGTACCCGTCGACAAATCAGTGGCCTCCATTAAGACCGGTCGTATTGCTGATAATGTGACGCCTTCATAGAAACTAGGCCACTCGCAGAACACTTGGGAATATCGTCTTCGATGTCGACTTCCCAAAACACAATCACGTTATATTTACTGTTTTATATTTTTTTTTATTTGGCTTTTTTATTTTTGGCAAATACAGTGAAACCTCCCAATGTGAACCCCTCTCCATTCTGACCACCTCCTTAAATAGACCACTTTTCTACAGTACCAACACCTTAACCATACAAATTTGTTCTAAAAATTCTCTTTAACCTGACCACCTCCCTATTCTGTTTAGCGACCAGTATATTTGGGGCTATGCGAATCAAATCAACTCCTTTAATATGACCAAAAATATTTTTTTTTAATGTAAACAGAGAAACGATCCACGGCCTCCGTTCCAAATAATTCCGGAAGTAACTTTCCATCCCAATGTATGGCTGTTGTAAACTTGAAAATCGATTTAACTGATGCTGCTATTTCTACTCTATTTGTTTCATGAAGACACCTCAGTGTTGTTCGATTCAAAACGAGTTCATCAATAGAATGTCCAAGACTTTCTTCAACGACACTGATTAAATGCAGTGCTGCACGATCAGTAACCTTCCACTTACCCAAAGCTGATAATATTCTAGGAGTAATGAAACATGTGCTCCTAGAGGAGGTTGTTTCTTCGCTTAGCACGAGCAAATCGATATTTTCGAAACTCATGCTATTATCAGATATGCTTTCGCTATCACTCTCCGATGACGAAAATAATGCTTGTGGGTCTATTGGAATTGATTTACTTTTTTCTTCAAGGTATCTTCGTTTACGATTTTTTTTCTGCCTCCAAACTTTCCGATTTCCGCTTTTCTTTGTCAATTTCATATTCTCTGGTTCCAGTAAAATTTCCAGGATGCCCTTTCTTACGCTACGTCAAGAGGAATCGCTTGTCGTCTTCACTGGTTATCATGAACAATCGGTATATGCGATATCGAAAGTATCATGTAACAGTTGTTTGGCCTGGAGAATGTACGCGAACAAAAATTGAAGAAAAAAAGAAATAATTAAACAACAACAACAACAACAAAAAAAAACATCCATTATGAAACCGGAACGAGAACGAAATTTACTCGAAATTCATTCTCCAAGCCACACAAATGCTATAGAAATTTGGGTTCACACAGGGACTCTTCAGCGGTCGTTGCCGGCTAAGCTTCAGGGTTTTGGGCGTGGGATTTGAAGAGTATGGGTGAACCAATGGTAACCGCGGGGAAGGAAACGATGCCAACTACCTACCTATCTCTAACCGGGATACTTACCCTAACTTATCCTCACGATGCTGTTAATTTATTTTCTCATTGCACTTTGATTATACACTTCACTCAAAAAAAATTATCCACAAAAACGAAATCGAAAACAAAGCAAAAGTAAAAAAACAGAATTTTGGTTTGATCGTGATCATATAACAATTTAACAATTTCTATTTATTTATAAAAAAAAATCCATAAAGCAAAAAACAACAAACTCATGAAAAAAATAGAATGAAAAAAGAACGGTTAGACAGAAAAGAAAAATCTAAATTCCCTACTAACTAACTAAACCTAAGATTATACACATAAGTTCAAAAAAAGAAATATTTTTATTTAAAGCAAAATGAAAAAAAAATTTATAATTATTGTTGGGTACCTTGATGATGTTGATGTAGATTGATGGTGATGTTGATGGTCGATGGATGGTAATGGGACGTCGCAAACAACTGATTATTACGGTTTTTTTTTTGATTTATACGTTGTGTCGTATTTTTATTATTTTCTTTGCACAATTATCAAATTAATAAATTTTTTTTTTTTTTATTAAAATTTAAATCCGCACCGATCTGTGTTTATATTATAATTTTTTTTTTTTATTACATTGTGCTTTTTTCATAAACATGACCTTTAACTTTTACACACACAAAAAAACCTTTTTTAATTTTTTTTTTTTTGCACCAACCCATATTTTCACTATTGGGTCCATTATAGTTTACCTATGATTTTCTTTTAACATTTTTTTTTGTTTTTTTTTCAAAGTTCACAATTTATAAGCAAATTAATTTTTTTTTTTTTCACTGGTTAATTAAATTGATTTACATACAAAATATTCTTTTTATTTGTAAATTTAGTTAAATACAGAATTTTTCTTCTGTTTTTATTTACAGATTATGATTTAAATTTAAATTTATAAACCACTTTTTCATTTATTTTTTTTTTTTCATTCAATTTAAAAAACTTGATCACTTAGACTATGTTGACTAATGTCTCGCACAAAATTTTATTTTTTTCTGACCCCCGCCTTGCTGTTCGCCTTTTTTATATCTTTTTTTTCTTTCAAAGCCCGCCAAAATTTTTCGCGGTACTTTTGACAGGGTTCTAAAAAAAATCGCAAATCATTTCCCATAAAAAATATAACAAATATAATTTGGAACGATAGAGGTGCCATCTATTTACACTTATACAAATCATTTCAATACTACGCCGATAAGACAATAATAAAAAAAAATATTCGACCGATGAATATCGATTAGCGTGCATTTAGGGGCTATTCGCATTATTACAATTGCAACATTCGAACATTACTCAAGCGAATATCATTATTGTACAGTGCACGTATGCACTGTTACAATCATCCAGTTTACTATTAAAGGCATTTTCTCTTTCACAGTAAATTTCGAAGGTTTATTTTTATTCTTTAAAAGATTTTTCCACTGATCATGCAATTTTTCCCATTTTCAATAGAGTGATGTTCCTTTATCACTGGAATTTGCACTGTTGGACACTTTTAGGATTGTCAGAGCTGCACTTTTACGAATAGTTAATTTTACAGTACGGTGATGGTCAAAAGAAGCACATCACTTGCTTTTTTGAGAGTAACTTAGCACCAATAATTTGACAGTACTCGTGGCCAAGAAGATAAATTTTTATAGTGGACCGTAAATTATCTGCCATTTTGTAAACTTTAGTAGCACTTTCCTAAAATATTAATAAGACTGTTAAGCGAACTAGATTTAGTTATTACAAATTTGTGTCTCTTTCTCGAGAGATTTGGATTTAAACTGAAATTATTTTGCAATTCTCTTGTTTATATATATATTATACAATACAATGAAACATATTGGCCATAGCAATGAATTTAAAATTCAGGATCTAAAAAAAGCCTTTTATTATTTGGGTTTTTATTAGTTTTAGAAATTGGCAATAAAATCGCTATTTATTATTACCTCTATTCATAATAATTTTCATTTAGGCTGAGAAATTTTTTTTAATAATTTTTCTGTTCGTTTGAAAATGAGAAATTAAAACAATACCGTTTTATCGCACTTCGCCCTTAAGTCGCGACCTCTAAACCATCTTCGATTAACCCAATAGTTTTTCTGTTTAAGTTTTTAGCATAACCTCACATTTCCAGGGAGCATCCCGATATATATATATCTCTACATTTTTTCCGCCCAATAGAAACAAGTACCACCCTAATGTACATACTATACATACGTTTGTTTTATTTACCATTTGTCAAAACTTCTATAAAAAGACTAAACTCCAGAAATATAATTTTGGTCACTATTCAGAGAAGTTTCTTCATACCGACTACCTCCGTAAATTGACCAAAGATTTACAGTCCCATAAGTGGTCGCTTTTGGGAGGTTTCACTGTAATTACAAATAGCACAATTTCCCCGTGTCTGAATTTGTTGATGGAATACATCTGACCAAATTTAATTAAGGAGCACAATCTCGTAATATTTTTCTTTCAATTTATCACTACTACCAATAATGAACACCATGTTACGACTGTGTTGGTCGCAACCATCATTTTATGTTTTTATTCACCTCAAAAGTTGTCTGTTAAATTGTGCGCTGAACGCACCCGCGACGTTTTGTTTTGTACCCCATCGTGTGGTGGCGCAGAGGTAAAGAGAGAACGAGAGAGAGAGATAACCATGTGTATCGAGTGTGTGCAAAGTAAAACGTTTTGGAAAAAATGTTTTTCTTATATGTCTCTCTCTTTTATATCAAGGAAAATTTGATATAAAGGAGAGACAGAGAAGAGAGATTAATTTCTTCTAGAACGTTTTGCTAGCTGTGCGGCGTAAGAGTTTTCTCTTGTGTTGACATTCGAGTGGTGAATTTTATAAAGTCGAGGAGTGATTTTGAGATAGTCAAGTTTGTTTGATATATTTTGAGTTTTGGGTTTTAGTAGAAAATTCAAGTAGAGTGTTGTGTGATAGGGGAAATTAAAAGTCATTTTTTTTATTTTTTTTGGATTTGTTCGGAGGTCAGTCGAGTTTTAATTGATTATGTAAAAACTCGAGTTTGATTAAAAATTACAAAGAAACACATTAAAAATTATTTTAGTTCAGTTTGTTTGTAATTAAGATATCTTAAGTGGTAATAATAAATTACTAGAATAAAAAAAGTTGTATTCCGTTCATTTAATAAAATCAGTTTGAAAAAGCGATATCGTGTTGAGTGATAATTATGCCGTTTTGACCTTCGCTGGCTAAGTATATATTCCGCGCTGGCAAGGAAAGTGAATTGTAAATAGATTTGCCACCATATAATTGGGAAACCAAACCACCTATTGAGATTTGGTTTGTGCAGCTGCGGTCGCGAAAAGACTGTTCGGTGTGCGCCACTACATTTTACGGGTGGCGTGGCCTAGGCTCTCGACCATTGTATCCGGAGGATTAGGGTACCGTATTTTAACGTGTATACCAAATTATAACGGAGGCAGAAAATATTTTAAAGTGTACACCAAATTACAACGAATGCTGAAAATTTAATAACGGGAGTCGCATTCTCAAAGCGATTGATTCCCAATCTATGTTGGTACGGGTGGCCAATCGGCACCTCGTTTATTTCTATTTTTGTGGTATCGGAGAGAGGCCCCGGAACATACGGGTGGGCAACATCGTGGCCATTCAGTTTTGTTTATGGTTGGCGAGACAACGCCCAATTTATTACGGCGGCCAGGCGAGGCTAAATTTATTCGCCCAACATTTTTGAACGAGTTATCGGGGAGAGGCCCCGCAACATAATACCCAACCAGGCAAGCGCTCGAGCGCAAGGCGAGGAGTCGCCCAACAACGGCACCAAGGCCGCATCGGTGGTGTACGGCACAGAACGCCGCAACGGTCCGGGTGTGGTCTGCCTGTGGCATGACGGCCGCGCAAGGCCGCAACAGTTTTTGTATTGTTAAGGTACGATTTTTTTGATTTTTTCTTTTTTTGCTTATTTCATTTTTGGTATTTTTCTTTAAATTTTTATTCTAAATTTTTTTAAAATTTGTATATAAACATTTTGTTTTGTAATCGAGCGCCGCACAGCGGGTGCACGCTCGATGCGTATTGCTCTCTGTGTCTCTCGTTCTAACTCCTTCTTCTTTTGTTTCGCGTGGGAAGTTGGGTTTTTTTTATTTTGTCTAAATTAGGTAAATAAATAAAAAAATGAATTATTAAATTTGTTGGTGTGGTGTGATGGGAGCGAAGACTCCCTCTGTGTCGGCATAGTGTTTGCGGTCCCTTGGTGCCCGCATCCAATTTCGTAACCAGGGCTCGACCTTGTTTGAGTTCGAATGGATGCGCGCACCAAGGCACCTCTCTCCCTTTTATAATTGTTAAGTTGTTCGTTCCTCAGGTTCCGGCCGACGAATTTCGGCGGAACATTCGGGTTATTATTATTTATTATTTGCGTTTCATTTTTTTTTAAATTATCTGTATCATCACGGTGTAGGCCAGGAGCCATGCATGCCTCAAACCCCACGACCCTTCGCACTTCTCGCTGAGAACGTAGCCGGCAAAAATCACCGTGGAGGCCTCTTCATGCGCTTAGTGAAAATCTACAGGGTGGCAGTAGCCAGCCTGTAACAACCATAAACTTGAGTTTTTTTTCTTAACTTTATTACAAGAATTATTATTATAATTAGGTACACAATATGTATTCGGTATATTTTCCCCAACAAAAAAAAACAAACCAAAATGGTAGAAGACCATGAAATTTAATTTTTCAACAATGCAAATCGATATGTTTTTTTTTTTTTTCAACAAAACCTTATTTTATAAAATGCTAGCCAAATCGACCGTTTTAATTACAACCACAAACTCGAATCTTTTTTGTTTTAAATTCCAAACCAGACTAATTTTACCAAAAAAAAATTTCTTACGCCGAATACGACGCGCAAAACATTTCAGAAGAATTGTCTTTCTTCTCTGTTTCTCGTTTACATCAATTCGCATTGATGTAAACGAGAGGCATATAAGAAAACATTCTTATGGAATGTTTTGCTTTACACTCACTCGATGCGCATTGGTCTCGGTCTCTCGTCATTCTTCTCACCCCTGCGCCAGCACACGATGAGGTACAAAACAAAACGTCGCACGTGCGTTCTGCGCACAATTAACAAACAACTACGAAAGCGAAGACAACAACCGAGGTGAGTATAAAATACCAATATTGAGCAATCATGGAAAGTAATGAGTGACACTAACCAGAGGGAAATACAAAACATAAAATTGTGGTTGCGACCACACAGTCGTAACAAACGTGGGAACGTCCCACACCCCCTGAGATGTCTCATAAGTCGGGCCTAAAACAAACAACCTTATACAAAATAAACAAAGAGAAACAATTAGACACGGATGTCTTTAATATGATAAGTAAAGTTTTTGCCACTCAAATCTTGTACCGAATACGCAACCTGACCTACCCTACCAGAAATGACCGCGGGCTTGAATTTACTGGTCAATTTGGCGGAAAATTTATTCGAGGCATCGCTCAAAGCAAAAGATCGTATAAACACGGGTTGTCCAACTCGAAAAGAACGCTTATTACTACGTAATTTGTAATGTTGAGCCCCCTTTTCGTGTGCTACGCGTAAATAATGTATAATACGATCGTTTAGGAGATTTACTCGATCTGGCTTAGCCCATACTTGGACTTCGCTGGGATCATGTTCATCGAGTAATCGTCGCAATTAGTAATCTGAACCGTGCATCGACATATGTTGTCCGAACACGACATAATGAGGGGAATAATGTAATGTATCATGTACAGCATTTCGTAACGCGACTGCAATTTCTGGCAAATTTTTGTCCCACAAATTATGATCGTGATTGCTCAAATATGATCGAATGCTGGCAATCAAAGTTCTATTGACACGCTCGGATGCGTTACTTTGGGGCGAATATTCCGGCGTACTAATATGTGTTACACCGTATTTAGACAACAAATCTTTAAATAAGTTCGAGGTAAATTGCTTCCCAATTATCAGAGGTAATTATTTCGGGCACCGAGAACAATAAAAATATTTCATTTTCCAGAAATCGACATAACAAAAGCGCGGATGCTTCGCGTAAGGGTTTTACAACTATAAATTTGGAATAATGATCCAAGACGATAACGATGCAGGTATTGCCGAGTTTTGAACGTGGATACGGACCCAAAAAATCGACATATAGTTTTTGAAACGGGCGAGTTGACGTGACCTGAGCTCCCATGGCTGGTTGTGTAGAGAAATTAACAGCTTTGTTCATTTTACATTTAGCGCAGCCAGCAACGTATTGTTTAACTTGTTTTGCCATCTGAGGCCAGTAAAATTGACGCTGAAGGCGTGAATTGTGCGAACAATCTTTTAACGTACGAATTTTCGCGATCTGATCGACGTAATCTGGATCTTGGAACGCAACCGAATTTTGATCAACGTGTAATATATGGACTGACGAAGGTACTAACGCATCCACGAAAGGGTCGATGTTTTTACTCGACAAGGCTGGATCTCCAAATTGGACACCAGGATCAGGCGTGCTCTTACTCCCGGACTCATCCTCATAAGGAGTGGATTCATCCGGAAAAGCTCGAGACAGCGGGGCTAGTGTCACTGTTCTCGGGAGTGGATCGGAGAAACGCATGTCAAATCCCTTTGTTGAATTCCATAATTTTCCATCCACCATAACTACCGCGAGTGGTCAAGTCCAACGAGTATTTGGTTATATACGAGCTAATGTCGAATTTAACGGAATTACTCAATTTATGAATTTTCACGTTGTCCCTTCGTTAGAACAACCGTTATATTTGGGTATCGATTTTTGGAATTGGTTTGAAATTTCCCCAAAAATCTCCGCGTTAAGTAATTCGGACGAATTAGGTGAAACTACCAACATACCCAAATTCCATATTTTAACATCTAATGATCGTTGTAAATTGGATCTTATTCGCGAATATTTCCCGAGCAGCGATATATTAGGTTTGGGCCGCACATCCCTCATCACTCATATGATCGATGTCGGTTCCGCTAAACCAGTCAAACAACGTTTTTATTCCGTGTCCCCAGCTATTCAGAAACTCATGTATGCCGAGTTGGATAGGACGTTGTCTTTGGGGGTCATCGAGGAGTCACAAAGTTCCTGGTGTCCACCGGTCACGTTGGTGCGTAAGGCCAATGGCAAAGTTCATTTGTGCTTGGATGCTAGAGAACTGAACAAGGCAACCGTCAAGGATGCGTATCCGCTGCCAATAATCAACGGATTGTTGGGTCGTTTGGGACACACCCGATTCATTTCGGCGATTGATTTGAAGGATGCCTTTTGGCAGATCCCACTCGACCCAGCATCCCGCGATAAAACAGCGTTTACAATTCCTGGACGGCCCTTGTATCAGTTCAAGGTGATGCCGTTTGGCTTATGCAATGCCCCACAGACGCTTTGTCGCTTAATGCACCGCGTGATCCCGTACCAACTGCACGAAAAGGTCTTTGTGTACCTCGATGACCTTCTGGTCACATCCTCCTTTCTGGTTGAACACTTTGATTTGCTAAAACAGGTTGCTGGATATCTGGCGGATGCTGGTTTAACAATCAATTTGACTAAAAGTAAGTTTGTGTTGAAAGAAGTAGACTATTTAGGTTATATTGTGGGTGATGGCTGCCTCCGTACAAACCCAGATAAATGCAAAGCTATTCTGGAGTACCCTATTCCGAAAACGACGAAACAGGGAATGTGCGGATGGTACCGTCGCTTCATTCCAAATTTCGCCTCCTTAGCTTCTTCTCTCACCGATCTTACTGGTAAAAACACTAAATGATGTTGGTCTGCAGCTGCTGATTCTTCCTTTAACGCTCTCAAAACCGCCTTGTCAACTGCTCCAGTTTTGACGCATCCTGATTATACTAAACCCTTTTTTATTCAGTGCGATGCCAGTGCTGTTGGGGTCGGTAGTGTCTTATTTCAGGTGGACGCCGAGGGGGTGGAGCGGCCCATTGAGTTTTATTCCCATAAGCTCAATGCGGCGCAGCAAAACTACTCGGTGACCGAGCTGGAATGTTACGCTGCCGTCCTCAGCGTGCGAAAATGCCGTCCCTACGTAGAAGGCTACCCGTTCGTCATTTATACCGACCATTCCAGTTTGCGCTGGCTAATGAGTCAAAAAGACCTCTCCGGACATTTGGCGAGATGGAGTCTTAAACTCCAAGCGCTGGATTTTCAAATTGGATACCGAAAAGGTTCAGTTAACGTGGTACCTGATGCGCTTAGTGATAATCTGCAGGATGGCAGTAGCCATCCTGTAACATCATTAAAGTACTATCGTGGAGTCAGCTCATGCATTAATTGGTGAATGGCTGGGTGTGTACGTGAATGAAAACGAGTATTAATTGTTTAACGAGTTTTGATTATTTTGCACTCCAAATTCAACCTTTTACAAATCATGTTCACCAATTTGCAAATAAAATTCACCTATATCCAAAACATTTTCAACCTTTTCCAAATCAAATCCAACTCTATTCAAATCAAATTCGCCTAAATTCAAAACATGTTCATCCGTTTCCATTTCAAATTCAACTGGAGTCGTTATAAAACAAAACGACTCCAGTTGAATTTGAAACGGAAAAGAATGAATATGTTTTGAATTTAGGCGAATTTGATTTGAATAGAGTTGGATTTGATTTGGAAAAGGTTGAAAATGTTTTGGATATAGGTGAATTTTATTTGCAAATTGATGAACATGATTTGTAAAAAATTGAATTTGTAGTGCAAAATAATCAAAACTCGTTAAACAATTAATACTCGTTTTCATTCACGTACACACCCAGCCATTCACCTATTCACACAGCTACGATGATCTATAAGATGGTCTTACTTGTGTTTACCACCACTTGTCCTGTAAGGCTTTGGTGTAGTCTGATTGTTAACTTGGTTTCCAATGATTACTTTTAAATAGACACAACAATATTCGGATCAAATAACTTGGTTATGGTAAAGGGATATTTTGCCTCGCCTCGCCTTTCGTGGCTACGTCTTGGCTACGTTGGTAAGTAGCGCTTGTTTATTACATCTCTGATTGCTATTGAATGATTAGTCTCTTCTCTTATCATATCGCATTCTTCATGAGGTCATTGAAGTGGCTGCCGAAGCCCCGTATGTTATTGTTTTCAACTCGTATTTCTGAAGTTTTTCAGCTGGCGCGTTTCGGCAAAGTATGTGTTAAAAATTTTGGTCCTCTTCGGCAATCCATATTCTGCTGTAAATACCTTTCGCCATTTCATGACGATATGACAAATGTTTAAACCCGACCACATAGCTATTTTTCAGAGGTATCAAACAGTTGAAGTTTTAGTGACCTAAGACATATGCCCGAGTTGCGCAATTCTTCCACGAATTTTCTGATTAATCTTGCCATTACCATGTTTTTAAGTCACCCAATTTGGTATCAATGATGTTTTTACTATGTACCTGCCATCTCTTGATCGTTTAATAGTATTTTGGAACAATTGTGGCAATTTATTCCACGAAACAGTTTGTACCAAAACACCTTTATTCATTTTCATAAATTTTTCACTTATTGCCACATATTACAAGAAACTTAGACGAATTATAGCTATCAAGTAGATATAAATGTCACCTAATGTGAATCACAATTAGATTAATAAGTTCAACAATATACAATTTTCCACACTTGTTAATTTTATTAGATATAGATATCACAAATACACAACAAATTATTTATGAGTTCATTAAGCTCGTGGTATGTGAGCACCTTCTGGTTGAAAACCATTTTCATCGGCAATAAACGTAATCTCATAAGGCTGCCCACCTTCGCCGATCCATGAAATTCGGCCTCGTACCGATAACGCCTCATTTTCGGTTCCTGGATTTTTTAATACAGCTTCCTCTTGCCGTGACGTACCATCGCTCGTCTCAAAACTATTAATTACACAAAAATGATTAGCAATTAGTGGATTCAGCAACATTCCAGCGCTATAACACTTACGCGAAACGGTACCCATCTATGCCGATATTATCATTCTCGTAATTTAAAATGACAGCATTTTGAGAATCGTCCAACGGTGCAGACAGTACCAGTACTGCGATCGATGACAATACAAATAATCCAATTGCGATTTTACTCATCTCGAAATAAAATCCTAAAATCCTTAAGTTCACAGTAAACAAAACACGTCTAAAAGGTAACTGGCAGAAGAATATGCAAAACTACTCGCTTATATAAGAATCGAATTTACCTGAGTGCGCGGGAAAATTTTCATCTGACCTTTTACGAAAATGTTACTCAATAAAGAATTACTTTATGACCACAATTACCAATTAATTAAACCTCCCCCTCCTTATCAGATGTGAGCACGCGATTTAACCCTTTTTGTGCATTAGAGAAAAGATAGCGAAGATTTTGTATTACGGTGAATAGTAACGAATAAAGATGATTTTACTTATGCAAAGTGGTACAAAATTAACAACAACAACAATAACTACGTAATAATTTTAATTTTATTTATAACAGATTAACACTTATTGCTTATTTTTAAATATAAATTAAATAATTTTATTATATTAGAGATTACTAAATGGTTTTTATGTGGTAATGTAATTGGGTGTGCGTAATATCGCGATTTGCAATCGGCTCTTATGTTGTAGACAATTAATGATGGTATGTGTATGTGTGTGTGCGGTACGAAAAATAAAAATGCTGTTTCGCAAGTTTTCCACGAAATCTTATTGACATAGTTGCGTGATTGGTAAATATATAGGGGATTCGCCAACGGATACGTCTCGTCCGAATGTCAGTGTGAAATTTTGAATTCAAAATCGTACTAGCGTGATTAATCGATGTCGCCACTAAACAACGCCATTAAAAAACAAAATCTGAAGTTTCATTAAAATATGTGAAGTAGTTGGTGCTTCCATTAAACATAATTATTTGGAAGGGAAAATGGCTAAAGAAACGAAAGGTAAGGTTGATAAGTATTATGGCGCATCTGCACCTTTGAATAAAACAGTCAAACGCGGTGGATGCTAGAGTCTAAGTTTCGTAGTACGAACACAAGGCCTTCTGTCGTGACTATACACCCGAATTGATAAAAAAGTGTTACGTTTTGTTACGCTGACCATAAATTGAAAGTATATGCGTGAGTTTGATGAAATGGGAAAAATCTCAACTGAACGTGTGCACAACATTTTACATGATTGTTTGAACATCGAAAGTTGTGTGTGCTGCACGTACTTACGTAGCTACTTGCTTATTTCCTACGTATTATAACCATTGATTAAGCTTGGATACATCATCACCCACCAGAAGCCAAGGAACAATTAAAACAATGGGCGAAAGACTGGCGACTGTTTTTTGGGATGTACATGGAATAATTCATATTGATTATCATTGCAAGCAAGGCCAAACGACCACATTTAGTGAAGAAAAAAATTCTATTTTATCAACAATGCACCGACTCACAATGTAATTAAAACGATGACTAAATTGACCGAATAGGGCTATGAATTGCTTCCTCCCCTCATATTATCCAGAAATCTTATACTTTTCATCCTCCATATGCTGCAGATTTTGCAATTTAAGATTATTATTTGTTCCCAAATTTAAAGAAGTAGCTATCTGACCAAAGATTTAGAACTTAACTGTAAACTGTATCTCTTGAGGGAATTCTTAACGAGTGAGTTCAAAATTTCTAGTAGATTTTTTTGTGTGGAAAAAAATTCAAGCTACTTTAACTGTAAGAAAAACGAAATTACAGCACATACTTCCCAGTTTCATTCGCTTTTTGTCATTTAAGACAGTTTTCGTCAGTCAGTTTTGGTTTACAATAATTGAATGGAAATTGGTACGGTCCTGATCACATCGTCCTTCATTTCATTCAAGATTCGGTAACATCTGTGTAGGCCACTTCAGAGGCGTCGCTAAATCCATGGAGACTGGATGGTGTTGTGGACAGTATTTGGAAGGGTATCTCTTCTAACACATGCAGGATAAGTTTAAAAGATAGTGAATCACCCACATCGCTGCCACATTTACATAAAACTTTTGTAGAATTCCTGCGATAACACACACTCGATCGTCTAAAATTGTCCGAAACATGCTAGAGATTAGTGCAGTGTGTTTTTTGTGTTTAGCCATCACTATAAGCCGATCGCAGCATCGTCTGCAGGACCAATTACTTTAACTTCTTCAGTAATCTGGAGTCTTACCGTGCCATTATACTTTATATGCCACATCAGCGGGGGTTTAGAACAGAATAAAACACCACCATAGTAACCATCAACAATGTTGTGGAACACCACCTGTAATAGCGTATTCCAGTGTACCATCGTCTGTTTCATACGTGATGATCGTATTATGGAAGTAGTCATGCTCAGTAATTTCTAACAGGGACCTTTGGATTTTTCATCGACGTAGTTCATCAACAATGCAATCATCAATCATGATGGAAATAATATGTCATGAAAAGCATTCGTTACGAGTACATCCAAGATAACAATTGTTTAGTAGTATTTCTTGTTACCTCTTTTCCATCTACTTCCGGTGATCGTATATTGGCAATTTCTTTCACAAAATTAATAGTATCAATTGTAATATTGCAGATAACATCTTGCTTCAATATATTTCCTGTAGTCAAGCATACAAGGTCTGTACCATGATTCATTTGGTGGTTTTAAGTCTTTCGGCCACAGCACTAACCTTATTGTTTCTTCCACCTCTCAAAAAATACACCTTCTCTTAAGCAGGAATCGAGCATATTTGCAACCAGTACGGGTATTGTTCCTATAGAAACTGTAAGCGCCAAATTCGGTATATTGGCGGGCCCGGAGGCCTTATTACTACAAACTTTCCTGATAGCCTTAATAATTTCATCGAGTGTAATGGTTGCTATTCGTTCACCTTCTGTAACGGTTGCCTAGTAGGGGTTGATGGGTAAACGTTGATAACGAACTGTAACGTGGGTTTGATCCAGCACTCGCCGATCGTATACGTGCAATGGCAATCGCATGAAGCAGCGTCGGATTCATCATTAGCTCTCCCTTCCTCGTTTTCCTATCCGACCTCGATCTTAGAACTCGTCTGTTGACAAATAAATAAGGTCGCTGTGGTACCAAATGGTTGTTGTTGCTGGAGATTGCAATTTTGTTTATTGTCCAACCATTCCAATCATAAAACAATAAAATTGTTCATTTTTATTTTTGATTTTTATGATCAATAAATTCGAATGAGCAACCATCATAAATGCAGACGTTGTGTTCTAGCAGCATACATTTAGACGAGGAAAAGTTGAGAAGATATTTTGGGAAACATAAAATGTAAATTTCGGACATGATTAAGCAGCAGGGCGACAGAACTAAAATGTCAAATTTTATGGGTGGAAGAAGAAGACGGAAAAGAAGAACGGGGTAACGATAGTCATAAATCGTGATATTCAAGTTTGGATCACCAAGTCGGGTCTAGCGGTACACAAAGGTCAACAGGTGAATCATCCTTCTTCTCATAATTATTTTTCGACGTTTTGTTCTGAGCGAATTCGACTGCGAATTACTGCGGTGTTTGATTGATCGCGTTTTTTTTTCTTTTTTGGGAAAATTTTGCGGTATAACCTCGTCTGTGTCGCCGTGCTCACATCTGAGCATAGTTCAGAGTGCAGATGGACTGGTGCCCAACCAGTATTTGACGCCAACCAATACCCCAATAACTGGAGAGCACGTTACACTTCCTCAGTTACTGTTATTCCATTGAACGAAACATGTTGTTGCTGGAACAATGAAGTTACTATATTGAGCAACATATCTGATATAATAGGACGGTTAAAATTAATGTCTTCCACCTTTCTTATTATCGTTGTAATGTGGTAAGATCGACCCCACGGCTCTTTATCGACTTCTTCGCAGATCTCACTAAAGCATTTACGCGTGCGTATAACTTTATAGCCGATTTGAGGTCCAATCTATAGCACTGCAATAAGCTTGTCGAAAATGTTCAGTCTCTCAATGCCTTGAACACTGGAAATTGCTCTTTGCCGCAAACCAATTACCGGCTACCAGTGTTCTCGGAATTACTATATCCCAGGCGTTTGTGACGACCCTCATAATTTAAGATCCTTTATTTTCAGCCGCTCAATTTTTTGTATTCTAACATGTACAAGAACATTTCTTCGTCGAAAAGTTTGGATCCCCAACCTGCATTTCTGATATAGTTCTGTTGCATTTTATTAGGAGTAACATCGCGAAGTTTGAAGATTATAACTTAGTGGTGGCTTCGCTACTATAGAAATAACACTACTAATCCACGTTATCTCTGCAGAATGTTGGTGTGTTACCCGTATTGATAGGACAAGCTGTAGTGTAACAAAGACCGTCTTTTCGATCGTTCGATACTCTGCTATGCTATTTTCAGTAGACCAATTATAAAAGTCCTCAGCGATAAACACAGAATGACGATCACGAGTGTCTACCGCCATTCGATCTACGAAATTTTTAAAATCCCCCAATGAGTCGCTCGGTCAAGCGTGGTAACTGTTTATACATTCTATTATACGAAGGTCTCATTTGACGTCTTGTAGGAAGTGCACTAGGGGCCCTCCTCTACGATCTACTCTGGCTAGTTGTTGCTGGAACATTTCTTCTATCATTCGTTTTTATGAGGTTCTTGCCAGGTGGCAATTTCATCTTTCCGGTTTAAATTTCCGGTTAAATTTATTAAATCCGAAATTATCGCTGTCATCGATAAGTCGCTATATTTTATGGAACGAAAAGATAGTTTTCCTAGTCATTAGAGGTTAAAGTTAGCACATGTCTATAATGAGTTCTTTGTTAAGTGCAGGCTCAGATGACTGCGACATATGTTTAGATAGCAATAACTTTGATTGTTTTACGGTCACTCACTTTCAAACCAAATCTTCTTGCGTAACGTTCGTGCGTTATGAAGCTGTAGTTGACGTCTATAGGGCTTCGGCCAAGAAGCACGATTTCATATGTATATCCAAGAATTTGGCACGAATTTTTAAATATGAAGTGTGAACGAACTTGCTTTTCCTTGCACTCCACCACCAAATTGAACAGCACAGGCACGAGTACATAATCCTGTCGAATACCAGATGTTAATTAAAAAGGTTCTGATACAGTTCCTTCAAAAACAAGCCTCTATATATATATATACCCAGACGTTGTTCGGTTGGAAGGAAACCACACTCATAGTCATCGATTTCGTATTTATTTATTGCAACTGAGTTGAATTCCCGGTCATACTAAGCGGGAGTATTCCAAACACCAGACATCGTTCTTTCGCAAAGTACTAGGCCATCAGGGAAACTAAAATAATTTAAAATTAATAGTTCCAAGGAGAATTCAGAAGAAAGCAGTTGCATACCAATTCCAGTAGGAACTTACTAACTGTTTACCACTTCTCGATGAGCAAAGAATCAGTCACAAAAAAGGTTGACTATCGAATAGCCCGCACTTATTTCGGTTTCGTTGGAGCGCATCCACAATTATTTTTGATGCTACAAGGATTTCTTAAAGGATATTGGATTAAAAGAGGTTATAATGAGTTTGTGTCGATATCAACAAATGTACAGTATGATCCAGTCACATAAAATCGTTCAAACTACAACTTAAATTTTGGTTTGTTTTCCAAAGGAAGCACTACTATCATCGGGCATCATAAGGCAAGAGTAAGCATATTTGTAATTATTTTATGGGATAGGGATTATTTAAAAATGATTAAGCCAGTTATTCCACAACTACAAGAAACAGTATAGCTCATGAGAGTACGACATCGCAATTTATACTTTGTGAGAAACCTATTTAAAAGGGTAATTGAGAAAAGCATGCTAATTTACAAGGGGCTCGTCTTAAAAACTTTTTAATTTTTAAATAGGTTACTCGTTCGTTGACCTTTAAAACCAAACCAATACCAACGGAAAATGTTCTAACCGTCAATGCTTAGGAACGCTGAAAATGCCGATGATATCTTATATACATCCTTCTATCCCGAATCTCTCGTCAAATGAAGAGGAAACGACACGAATAAGCTTCCAGAAAGCCTCGAAATCAAGTACAATCCCACAAAGATACAATCGTGACAGAACACAGGTACACTTTCAAATAAAGTAAGATGTGGTATTTTAAATCACAAGTGCAAACAAATACCACAAAATCCATCAGTCATCTATGATGTTTAATAAAGGGCACGTGCCAACATTACTGCTGGTTTTGGATAAAAGAGCAGCAAACCATGAACCAGTTTATTCATCAGTATAAACAATATCACTGATTTAATATTGGGACAACAAAACTAATAACGAAAAGTTTACTCAGTCCTCAGGTCACCATATTCCACCGCTCATATAGAAGTCACATACCACCACCCATATAGACAAGGTGTCCGACTTGATGCTGTTTCGTCCATTCACTGACAATGGGAGTGCAACAGTGGTGACATAAGTAACTATCCATCATATTGAACCAAATAGATGCCTGTTTAAATTGTAGGCCATTCTGCCTTCACAAGAGACATCAATACTATATATTGGCTGCGGGCCAATAGTCGGGTAAATCGTTTACTATGGTAAAAATTGGATTTAGAACAGATTTTTCGATCAGTTTGCCATAGAGTTTTTGAAAAATAATTGATTTTACCGAAAAATTTACTTAAAATTGACTTTTACCTTGAGTTTGGCACACAGCCTAAGTTGCGTTGTGTGCGGATAAATTCGCAGCGGTTTACATAAATTCATCTACCTGAATCAATATACGCTACGGGTCAGTAAAAAAAACTCGAATTATTCATCGACTAAGACGTATCCTCTGGTCAATAAACTTTGATGTCATTCCGCAGCCGCTTTCCCGAAAGAAAAATATCAATGTCTACAAATAGACAAGAGCTGCGGGCCAATAATCGGGTAAAAGTCAATTTTAAGTAAACTTTTCGGTAAAATCAATTATTTTTCAAAAACTCTATGGCAAACTGATCGAAAAATCTGTTCTAAATCCGATTTTTACCATAGTAAACGATTTACCCGACTATTGGCCTGCAGCCAAGGATCTTCTTTAAGATGCACAGTTACAGCGCAAACTATCAGTAAACACAATGTGAACTAAGAAAGGTTTTACAATTTTGAAAGAATAATGCACTTTCCTTACTTTATAGTACAACATGTTCCACAAACACTTTTATCTGGAAACATGACCTCATCCGTATGTAACATTCCGAAGCCAAATCGATTTGTTTTTATTTCTACAATATTGTAATAAACAGAAACAGCTAGAGCTGAAACCTTACGGCGCACGACTAAAGAAAATATGTGCTGTCTTTTAATATTATTTTCAAAACGGTTTTTTAACATCCATGGTTTTCCCCATTTTCACGACGGTTTTTTGGGTTGTGTCTATTTCCGGGTTGTTTCATTTATATAAGCAAATTTCATAAAAATCAGGATCTGACACCGATGTGAAACTAGCACGTAGAGTTAGCACGATTTTTTTAAAATTGTACGTATGGCAATAATTTTTATCACAGATCTTAACCAATTATTTTATATCAAATAGTACTAAAATAAAAAAATGACAAAATGTCATAATTTTTATGTTTTGAAAATTAATTATATTATTTAAGTAATTTATAGAAAAGAATTAAATAAATTAAAGATAGCCTACCGCCAAATTTAATCATACATTTATATTATTACTTTAAAAAATTTTAATTGATTTGTGTTCTAAAAGTGGTTTGAGTATTCGAAAGAGTTAGCACGAAATTTTAAACATACAAAAGGGAAATGAAAATAACAAAGAAATATAATCAATATAATTAATATATAGAAAATATTAATATATAGAAAAATTATAGAAAATTAATTATTCATTAATTTGAAGTTAATATTTTTAATTTTATCGTATTAGATGATTAATTAAATATTTCGCACAATCGGAAATTTCAAAGCAATCATCTTTCAACCAGGAAGTATAGGTGAGACGGCAGCACTAATGGTTCGAGCTGGCCTCTTCTAAGTATTTGTCGGACATGTAATTAATTTTTTATTGTAGAAGAATCCTTAATGAATTTTTAGACAAATTTCAAAGCAAATTTGGATTAAAATAATGTAAAGGAGGGGTGCGGAAATATTGAAACAACCACGAAAAATTTATTAAAAACTTATACAACAACAACAAATATTAAAAATCCGATGAACCAAAATCATCTTTCTGAAACGACCGGAAAAAATTATACTTCTAAAAAAAAATAAAATTCATGTCGGACAAACTTTGCCAATCTCGAAACATTAGTACTCCCTTCCCTCAAATAAAAATTAAATTCATGTCCGACAAATGCTTATCAGAAATAGGCTCGCATCATTAAATACTCTCTTTAGACCAAAACGAATGCCTTGAAATCTGTCTAAGAAGTTTATTAAGTATTCTTCTACAATAAAAAATAAATTTCATGTCTCATAAATGCTTGAAAGGGACTATTAAATGAAGTTTGATCAAATGTTTTATTTTAAATATTTTTATCAGTCGTTGCGTTTTTCGTGCTAAATTTTATCATGTATACATATTTTATATTGATAAATTTTTCACTTAATTTTTTTTGATCATTTAATTATTGAAATTTTTTTCGTTTTAAATTTATGTCATATTTCACATTTTTTCTTGCTATTTTGTACTAAAAATCCAATATTCAAGATTCAAACCCAAGAGTGTTGCCATAGCAAATATCGTGCTAACTTTACGTGCTAACTTCACAGACATGGATCTGACACGATATTATTCTATAATGAACGAATAGTTTCCCATCATGGTCAAAACGGTGAATTTGTGAACTAAAGTGATAATAACAAAATGTTTGCTTTGTCCAAAATATTTGAAGCTTGAAGCAATCTACTAAATATTATGTCGAAATGAAAAAAATGTATTTGCATCCAGCGCCATACCGGTAGTGCTTAGTAATAAGATGGTTCAGTTAAATTTGTGACGTTTAATTTTCCAGGTTATGGTATAGGTTGACATGGAATTTGCAATGTGCAGATGGATGCTGTAATTTTGAGAGTAGTATAAATGCGTAAAGCTATCGTCAAGCTATCCCAGTTTCTCATCCCGCAGGAAAAAAAATGTTCATAGGGCAACACTAATTTCATCCCAGCCCATATTTTGAATATTTGTAAAATTCAAATTTTCGTCTGTTATAACTGAAATCATCTCGTTATTTTACAATTATTTTAATAATGGGATGAGCTAAAGTCTTGCCTGACGAACCGTTTTGTTTTTCCTAGGATAAAAGACTGGAATAGCTTCACGCCTTAAGTTCTGTGCCAAACTTAAGGTAAATCGTTTACTATGGTAAAAACCCGGTTTTATAACAGATTTTTTGATCAGTTTGCCATAGAGTTTTACAAAAATAACTGAATTTACCGAAATACTTAAAATTCACTTTTATCCGACTATTGACCCAGCCTTACAAAAAATTTCCCTACATCAAGTATATCGATATAATTTATGTTAATTGCATTTCTTTAATCATTCAACTATAAAAGTTTCATTACTCAACCATGTAACGACCAAAGTTTAATACACACAAATAGTTTATGTATAATGGGATTCTTATATGGTGCAAAAATTCAGAAAACTTCAAATTAATCAATAAAATTGACAGACAAAAGAAATGAATATTATCATCTTGAAATATGGTTCTTAACATGATCGTAATGAATGAACTTCTTATTTCGATAAAAGTATTTTTAAAATTGTGAAAGCCTTCATCAAATTTTATATAGTATGTGTTCTGCTAACAAAGTAAAATGATTTACTGCACGTTTACCTCTGACTCTATATACATCAAATACCGATATTTTAAATATTATCTAACCGCTAATGTATCGCAAAATGTCATAAACTATTCACAAAAGTGACAATCGAAAAACCAATCAATCAAAAACTTTAAATAGTTACAAACACAAGCAAAGTTTACATCGTTCATTTCAAATATTGACCGAACCACCGTGATTATCAATTTACGGTATTGAACATAACACCGATTTAAACCTTACCTACTACTACCGCTGCAATGGAATGCTATATAAAGGTTGAAGGTTGCCACCACGTATATAGTGCTAATTACATTTGCAAATCATTAATGCGATACTGTACATATGGTTTACTGTTACATAATGACATTTTTTTATTGATGATTATTTTAGCCAAAAGAATTTTATTGCATAATTTTATTAAAATCGGGTTCGTCATTGCTTAATGCTTGTGGCCAAATCTTTTGAATAAAATAAAATTTGTATACTCGACTCAAGCATCGTGTTGTTATCATGAATTTACGTGAATATTCAAAACGCTTACATATTTTAAATTAGATCGTTGTCTAGTATATTGATGATTGGTATAAAAAAGTCGTATAAAGAAGTGTTATACCATAGACAAATAAATGAATAAAGATCCCTAAACCAATGGAAAATTTATGTTTAAATCAAATTCTCGATGTCGTTACAAATGGAAAAAATTTTCTAGCGGCTGTTAGTATAAATATTAGTTAATACTCAAACCCTATTTTGGTCTACATTATGAGCGCAATACATATTTCTCGCTCAATATATTTTTTCAAAACGCGCGCGACAAATAAAAATTTTTATATTTGTGTATACAGTAAAAAAAGAAACAAACGGAAAAATAACAAATTCAACTTATTTTTTATTTTCGTTTGAAAGTATCCTTTCTCTTATTCTAATATATATGTATGATTTATATTTTAATAAAACAGAATGAAATGAAACTAAAACGCACGTATTATGTATATACATACTCGTATATACATATGTACTATTTAAAATAATGTTTGTGCACGATCGATAATTTTTTGTTTAGATATATAGAATTTAAACACGTGGTGACCATGAAAAGGAAGAGGATCTATTTTAGATGTAAGTATGTAGCTACGATGATTGTTTTGGTGTGCTGCATGAAGTATAATTTAAAAAACGAATATTTGGAGGAGATGATAAGAAACATCAAAAATTTATGAACGAAAGTATATTTGACGAAAGGGAAAAATATTATAATTAAATGGTTTTTTAATGATCGCAGAAAACAATTACATATACATATTACATATTTGTGTTTGGTTACATTATGTATATTTTATATGCCTATCTATACTGGTTTGTCCAAATTAAATACATTCATGACTAAATTTTCCCTAAGCATACTATTAAGGATGATGCATGATTTAAATTTGATAATTTTAAAATACCTAATAATTTTATAAATGATTTAATTTTTGAGAAAATGAATAAAATCAGCTTACACCGGAAAGATGTCTTTGGGAAAATGTACTATGTATTTGGATTTGCCTCCAAAAAATTGGTCAAGCATACAAATTTTTGTTAACATTTTCCCCTTATTCCAAATTATCTGAAGCATGGTAGGACTTGATTTGTTTCAACTAGCTTTTGCAAACATTTTAAGACATCGAAAATAAAAGCTAGTTTTTGATTTTAACTAAATTTGCAAAAACATTAATATTTCGATGGCAGTTGTGGTATATACATATATAGAATTATGTTGTTGCCAATTGATTTACAAGCTCACATTAAAAGTACACTGCAATTTTTCAGATACCAACCACCCCTTATCATGAAAACTACCCCAAATTTCTCTAGAATAAATGACCACTTCTTTGAAAATTTCAAAAATAGACTATTCAATATCGGATAATGGGTATCGCTTTATAATCCACATCAGAAATGCAATTCGATTGTTAAGTTGTAACTTTAAATCATGGACACAAATTTATTTAGCCACCCACTTTATTTATTAGGTGTATAACTTAATTTCTACAGATTTTTTCTTCGAGCTTAAAATTATATTTAAAATAGAAATATTTTCACGGTATTTTGTGATTTTTACAGGATCGTGAGTTACATTACCTCTCAGAATAGCAGAGTTTACAATGGCAACTGATAAACAGCACATTCGGCACTGCATTCTATGAATTCCAATAAGGAAAAAAAGCTTCTAAAGCACGGGAATCAATTTGTAGTGTTCTTGGTGCCGACCTTGTGTCTTATGAAATTTGTAATTATTGGTACAAACATTTTAGAAGTGGTGATTTCCATCTTAGCGACAGCCTCGAAAGTTTGAAGATGTGCGAGCTAACCTGGAATCTACAACAGCAACAGACATAACTCAGAAAAACCTAATACCTAAATAAAATAATGCGTAATAATTGGATTCACATTAGTTTTCAATTCCTATAAAAATCATAAACATTTGATAGTTTAAATTCTCCTAAAATTCTGAAAATTTAAATGAATTGCGAAAATATGTACTATGAAATATGTACTATGGACTTGAAGGATATAAAAATTAACTAAATAGAGTAAAATATTTTCTGCACAGTTATTTTTCAGTAATTATCTTCTCCTGTACTAAATATTAATTTATTGCATTAATATGCCCAGTACCAAGTGAATTTTCTAAAACTGGTTATGTAAATGTATTTAATTAATGTGTAATAATCCATCACCATTAGTCATACATACTTTAATCGTATATAGTCCAATGAGTTGTCACAGATTTTAGTGAGGCCTCATTAAACCTTATATGAATCAAGTCTTTGTTTTCGGTAAGACTTCAGTGGGCTGAACTTGCTCGACATGTTTAAAGAGTTCGTAGTATAAATATTTTTTGTATATAAAATCAATAAGAACTGCCTGATGACCTAAATCAAGGACAGGATCACGAACGCCGCACGGAAGTCCCAGAAAATATTCGAACCCAATTACCCAATTCAAACAAAATTAATTATAAACGGAACTCGCAATCTAAATTTAATAAAATAAAAAACATTTCGCGCTAACATAAAAGGTGTTTTTTTAGAGGTTCACAATTTAGAATTGAAATAGAACAAAGAAAAATATTTTGAATATCAGTGAAACTAGCTTTATTGGATAGATAATTTTATGTCATTAATGCTTGAATATGATTTCGGCCATGTGGCCACAGCGTCTGGCGCGTAGATGGCGCAATCTGGATGTTCAATTTTTATACACTTTTCGCAGCAATTCACAATTTTTCTTTTTGCCGAATTTTGTGTTCCAAGAGTACAATCGTCTCTGGTTTACCAGCGTTGACAAGTGACTTAACATATCCCCAAAGAAAATAATCTAATGGAGTTAGATCACACGATCTCGGTGACCAATTAACAGGACCATTACGTGAAATTAGTCTTTTATCAAATATTCCGCACTGTGTGGCATGTGGCACCGTCTTGTTGGAGCCACATATCAGCAATATTTATGGCAGCCAATTGGGGCACAACAAAGTTAGAAATCATGTCCCTATACCGTTCACTATAATATTCCGACCTTCATTGTTTTTGAAGACATGTAGACCAATGAATCCGACAGCCCATAAAGCGCACCAAATAGTGATTGTCTATGAATGTAATGATGTTTCGGCAAAGGTTTGTGGATTACAATTACAATTTTTACAGAAATTATAATGTAAACATTTGTTTTTAGCTTACCAAAATATGGAGAATTGAAAAAGCAATGGTTGAAAGCATTTGGCTTCGGTGAACAAGATGTACTAAGTGCATGATTATTCGATGCCACAGACAAAAGAGAATCAGAGGAGTTTTTTAAGAAAATCAGCCATTCTCATCTTGTTCATTTACGAATCAACGTGTGGATTTGACGTCATTGAAAATTATCTTAAAAATACATGCCCCCCAATATTAATCAAACCGTAATTTCATATCATACTGAAAAAACATGTTTGTTTGAAAATTTGTTTCCCAAGACGTTTATTCAACTTCTATAAATGATGCTAACGATATTATCGGGGCCAATTTAGAAGTTTCTTCTCCAGTTGAGGAAGATCCAATCTATGCGTTGAACTTATTAAATGATTTGGCAATCAAGTCGTTGTGTTTAAATAAAACTAATAAAGAACACGACCAGGATTATTTACCACCAATTGACGAAGTACCTGAACTGATGGTATTCGGAACTAATATATATTTTATCATCGTGAATTGATAAAAAAATTTAATGACGATAATATATCCGATTTAAACAAAGGTCCTTTGAAATTGCAAACCATTACAAAAATCTCAAATAATTCACCTCTTGGTGCTAGCAATCGTAGTGGTACTACGTCTTCTTACTTTGTTAATAAAAGTATAAAACCTTCTTACATATACAAACAATTTAATAAAATAACGTTAAAGCGAGCAATGGCCTCATCACGTGCTGATCTTTCTACGAGTTCAAGAAGGACTTCTTTAAGGACTAAATACAACAAACACAAAATAATAAAAATCTACGACAAACAAGTATGAGATAAAGAAGAAAAAAATGTTATTTTGGGCCACCTGATAGACGAACTTGAAGAAAAAAATTTTATTAGTTCTTGCCAGAAGGATAATTTTTTAAACCATTCTGACTCAAATTCAATTTTTTGAGATAAAATTAAAAATCAAAAGTTAGGCAGAAAATATTCAGAAGAAATACGGAAGTTTGCTTTAAATTTAAACTTTTATTCTCCGAAGGCATAGGCCATATGTTCGAAACCAATTTAAAAACTGCTTGCCTCATTCTCATACACTTGGTTATTGATATAAAGTAGTAAATGGGCATCCAGGTTTTACTTCAGAATCTTTTCATACTTTAAAGTTGCTGGTCCGATCAAAAAAGGAAACAGATGAGGTTGTTATTGAAAATGTATGCTTGGATGAGTTGTCCATTCATCCAAAATGCGAGTATGATTTCCACACCAATAGAATACAGGTAACCCTCCAAGAACACGGTTTCGAAGAACACGGATTACCATTTCCTTAAATTCCACGGTTTCAAACAACTCGATTTTCGTTATTCTCTTTTATTTTGTGTTTTGTATATCATAACAAAAAATAAAACGTAACGTTTTTTTTATTTTATTTTTTGTATTATTGAACAACACGATTTCAAAGAACACGGAACGAATTAATCGTGTGTTCCAGTATCATGATACGCCTAGTTTGAAGGTAGCGACCCAAATGATAATACTTTAGCTACCTAAGTAATTGTGTTTATGTTTGCCAGTTGTACTGCTCGTTGGAAAATTACTCTTGGATATTTCCCTATTAGTAGCTTAACATCTGTACCAAAGAAAAATATGATAGAGTTTCATTTGCTTTTATTACACAACATTGGGGTTGTTACAACTAAAACAAGCATAAACTTATCTATCCAATAAGGCTAGTTTCACTGATATTCAAAATATTTTTCTTTGTTCTATTTTAATTCTAAATTGTGAACCTCTAAAAAAACACCTTTTATGTTAGCGCGAAATGTTTTTTATTTTATTAAATTTAGATTGCGAGTTCCGTTTATAATTAATTTTGTTTGAATTAGGTAATTGGGTTAGAATATTTTCTGGGACTTCCATGCGGCGTTCGTGATCCTGTCCTTGATTTAGGTCATCAGGCAGAAGTCCTTATTGATTTTATATACCAAAAATATTTATACTACGAACTCTTTAAACATGTCGAGCAAGTTCAGCCCACTGAAGTCTTACCGAAAACAAAGACATGTTTCATATAAGGTTTAATGAGGCCTCACTAAAATCTGTGACAACTCATTGGACTATATACGATTAAAGTATGTATGACTAATGGTGATGGATTACTACACATTAATTAAATACATTTACATAACCAGTTTTAGAAAATTCACTTGGTACTGGGCATATTAATGCAATAAATTAATATTTAGTACAGGAGAAGATACTTACTGAAAAATAACTGTGCAGAAAATATTTTACTCTATTTAGGTAATTGTTATATCCTTCAAGTCCATAGTACATATTTCTTACAATTCATTTAAATTTTCAGAAGTTTAGGAGAATTTAAACTATCAAATGTTTATGATTTTTATAGGAATTGAAAACTAATGTGAATCCAATTATTACGCATTATTTTATTTAGGTATTAGGTTTTTCTGAGTTATGTCTGTTGCTGTTGTAGATTCCAGGTTAGCTCGCACATCTTCAAACTTTCGAGGCTGTCGCTAAGATGGAAATCACCACTTCTAAAATGTTTGTACCAATAATTACAAATTTCATAAGACACAAGGTCGGCACCAAGAACACTACAAATTGATTCCCGTGCTTTAGAAGCTTTTTTTCCTTATTGGAATTCATAGAATGCAGTGCCGAATGTGCTGTTTATCAGTTGCCATTGTAAACTCTGCTATTCTGAGAGGTAATGTAACTCACGATCCTGTAAAAATCACAAAATACCGTGAAAATATTTCTATTTTAAATATAATTTTAAGCTCGAAGAAAAAATCTGTAGAAATTAAGTTATACACCTAATAAATAAAGTGGGTGGCTAAATAAATTTGTGTCCATGATTTAAAGTTACAACTTAACAATCGAATTGCATTTCTGATGTGGATTATAAAGCGATACCCATTATCCGATATTGAATAGTCTATTTTTGAAATTTTCAAAGAAGTGGTCATTTATTCTAGAGAAATTTGGGGTAGTTTTCATGATAAGGGGTGGTTGGTATCTGAAAAATTGCAGTGTACTTTTAATGTGAGCTTGTAAATCAATTGGCAACAACGAACAACGAAATATTTATATATTGTCATTTTAAAACCTTAGGATGATTTTTATTTGGGGTTAGCAGATCAAAAATGGAATTGCACGGATATTGTGTATACTCATAATTCTATATATGTATATACCACAACCGCCATCGAAATATTAATGTTTTTGCAAATTTAGTTAAAATCAAAAACTAGCTTTTATTTTCGATGTCTTAAAATGTTTGCAAAAGCTAGTTGAAACAAATCAAGTCCTACCATGCTTCAGATAATTTGGAATAAGGGGAAAATGTTAACAAAAATTTGTATGCTTGACCAATTTTTTGGAGGCAAATCCAAATACATAGTACATTTTCCCAAAGACATCTTTCCGGTGTAAGCTGATTTTATTCATTTTCTCAAAAATTAAATCATTTATAAAATTATTAGGTATTTTAAAATTATCAAAATTAAATCATGCATCATCCTTAATAGTATGCTTAGGGAAAATTTAGTCATGAATGTATTTAATTTGGACAAACCAGTATAGATAGGCATATAAAATATACATAATGTAACCAAACACAAATATGTAATATGTATATGTAATTGTTTTCTGCGATCATTAAAAAACCATTTAATTATAATATTTTTCCCTTTCGTCAAATATACTTTCGTTCATAAATTTTTGATGTTTCTTATCATCTCCTCCAAATATTCGTTTTTTAAATTATACTTCATGCAGCACACCAAAACAATCATCGTAGCTACATACTTACATCTAAAATAGATCCTCTTCCTTTTCATGGTCACCACGTGTTTAAATTCTATATATCTAAACAAAAAATTATCGATCGTGCACAAACATTATTTTAAATAGTACATATGTATATACGAGTATGTATATACATAATACGTGCGTTTTAGTTTCATTTCATTCTGTTTTATTAAAATATAAATCATACATATATATTAGAATAAGAGAAAGGATACTTTCAAACGAAAATAAAAAATAAGTTGAATTTGTTATTTTTCCGTTTGTTTCTTTTTTTACTGTATACACAAATATAAAAATTTTTATTTGTCGCGCGCGTTTTGAAAAAATATATTGAGCGAGAAATATGTATTGCGCTCATAATGTAGACCAAAATAGGGTTTGAGTATTAACTAATATTTATACTAACAGCCGCTAGAAAATTTTTTCCATTTGTAACGACATCGAGAATTTGATTTAAACATAAATTTTCCATTGGTTTAGGGATCTTTATTCATTTATTTGTCTATGGTTATACAATTATAATGAAGTTTAACGGAGTTTCGAACCAAACTGTGGGGTGACATCTATCGGTTAATAGTTTAATGATTTTTTTCTATTGCAAATTTAAATTTTTCTACGTAAGAGCAGTACCGTATTCAAGAATTTTAATCAAAAGTCGTAGATGATTGATATTTTGTTTTAGATAAATCTATTAACTTCAAAAATATCAATCAAATTAATGGTGATAGTATAGTCATTAGTTGGTGATTATTCTTTGCAATGCTAACCTACTGTATTCCAAACACAGAATATGGCTTGGTCAATGAGTTGTTCACCTCAACAGCCTTAATCAGACGGTTAAAAATTGATTTTGTATCTGTCCTCTGTTTTATATCGGTCCGCCCCAATAACCAGTCCTTGAAGCAAATGAATTCACAAGAAAAAGGAATTGTTACCTCTACAAGGTCGGCTCAATTGATTCTTGGATGAGCCGACCATTACTTTACCTATTGGTAAGAAGCTCAAAATCATTTAGGTCACTTTATCAAGACTTAGTAAAATAGGAAAAATTTCATGAAAACTTGCAACGAAATCGCTAAGTTAAACAAAAAAAATTAAAGAACTGAAAAAGATCAGAAAGATGGATGATATGGAGACACCTTTTGTTAGTTAAAAAGAAACAGCGCAATTGCTTGTATTAACGCTTAGTTGCATACAAATAATGAGGAACTGCAAGAGAAACTAATTCTCGCCAGAAGCTAGCGAGCATTCACAGGTAAAAATAAGTGTAACTACAAAATATAAAAGAGTCTATTGGTTCAACCGAACAAAGAGTAGTCTTAGACGAATTTTAGCATGAGTCGAACAGTGCAGTCTTCGTTATTTGAAATCATACCACGGTTTAGAGAAAATTGCATTCACTTCCGATGTCGGAAAAATGTTTTGGCACGTCCCGCCCAAGAAAAACTTGCTGGTTTTGAATTGTGCTGGAATGAACATTGGATTAGATTCTATTAATTGGCCAGTCATGCATAATTATTGCCTGAAATTCGCCTTCAATATAATGCAAATGTTTAAAATTATGGCTAATATGTTAAATGGATGGTTGAAACCAATTAGGCCATCTTCAACAGGAATTGACTAAAATTCATGAGGTAAATAATTTTTATCAGGTTCTGGCTTCGTATATACAAGAGCTTCTTAGTCTAGATGATTCACGCGTGAATCTGTTTTGTATGAAAGTTGAACAGTTTGATACTGGCGTAGAAAACGTTTGTGCTTTCAGTGTGTATTGCTCAATTACATATACTAGATGTTTAACCAATTAGCCTATGAAAAGACACTCATAGGTTTACTCAAGAGCAACTATCCGCGAACAAGTCCTTACGCAGAAGCCAAATTATTTGGTTCTACGCTCATTGATTTGAGGGCTAATATATTGATCTTGAAATTATATTGGAAAAGATCTTCTTATAGCAGCCTCAGCCAATGTTGTTAAAGCAACAAAGTGTTTGGCAAATCATCAAATTTTATTTTTAGAGAAAAAGAGTGCTCGGTTCGAGAAACGTTCCATGCATTACGTGATTTTTACGTGACCGTCCTGCGCCAAGTCGACTAACCGACGTTCGGTGGCCAAATTCAAATTAACCTGTCGATAAATAATCGGTTTAGACCCTACGCCACTAAAATGCAAGGTATGCACTAAAATGCAAGGACTTTAATTTTTGGAATTTTAGGCCGGGACAATGAATCTGCACCCGTATAAGATCCAATTAACTGAGGTTGCTTAAGGTGAACGACCATATAGAAAGCAGTTGTAAGTTGATCTATATTTCTCTAAAAAACATCTTTAGCGATGAGGCCAATTTTTGGATGAATGTATATATGTGAAGCAAAATTGCCGGATTTGCGAGCGATAAAAAATCCATATGAGCTACACCAGCACTAAATGCATCCAGAGAAAGTAACTGTTTGGTGCGGATTTTGGTCTGGTAGCATCATCGGTCCGTAGTTTCTCAAAAACGAAACTGGCATTGCCATAACCGTCAACGGCCAGCGCTATAGATAAGCAACTTCTTGTAGCCTAAACTGGATTATATGGATACCACGACAATTCAGCCAGGTTTATGCGACAAATCCGAATACGTGCCACCAGGCAAAATCGCAAGGCCTATGAACCGCGTTACATTCTATTCTGATGTCTCATACACAATTTGTTTTTTACATTTAAAATTCGAGCTAAATATTTAGCTGGCAAGATGCGTAGACGGTCCACATTACAATGGCCTTCCAACAAGCCATGATAAATAAAGTGTGCGACACACGTTCTCTCCAAAATGCGAAATTAATATCGATCATGTTTAAAATAAAAACACTATACAGACAACAAGATAACAAGGATTTATTGACTACAACGAATAAATTAAACAACAGTAAGCAATTTCCACTGACATAAAAAATTTTAAAACAAATTTATTGACAATTAAAATTCGATCCTAAAATGGTTTCGTTAGTTATTGCGGTATATTGTCGTAAATTTTCAACCAAGAAGTGACTTCATCACGTGCATCTTCTTCACCATTTTTTTCACCAAGCGAACCATTGGTCGGTAACCGTTTTTATCAGCCTTATACATAACCATTACTTCATCTTCTCCACTTTTGTATGAATAACGACCGGAGACTACCAATTCCTCTTCAGGCGTACCTGGATTCATGATAACACCCGTTTCTTCCCGTAATGATCCATCGCTTGTTTCGTAGCTAAAACGAAATCGATTCAAGGTTATACGTTAGTCAATTAGTAAAAAAAAAATCATCTTACCTAAATTTGTATCCATCCTTCATTGGTGGTGAATTTTCATAACTTAAAAGTTTCACCTCAACGTCATCTGCTGATTGTGTTGAGGCTATGAGCAATGTGCTGAGAATGAGTGTAACAGCGATCTAGAAGAATAAAAATAAAAGAATAATAATTATTAGATGCATATCGGAAAACACTTGAATCAAATTTGTGCGATCTCATCGAAGGAAACTATTCATTTTACTTAAATATGGAGCACCTCTTTGGGCGGAGTCATTGCAACATAAATCTTTTAGTCGAAGCACCAATTCAGAGTATCGACGGCGTGCGCTACGAGTGATCTGTGGTTTTCGACAATATAAAAAAATGCCGCGTATCTTGTATAGTGGAAATTCTTCCTATTTCTCTTTGACGAAGGTGCGGCAATACGTATTACATAATGCCCATATCACATCATTCATATCACTGATGCAGCGTAACTGATTGAGATCCGAGGCTATGGCTGAATATGGCAACAATAATAATAAAACTATCAGACAACTGACAAAATGGTCAAGTTGACTTTTACGTGATGCACCTATTTGCGCAGGTTCGGACTTGATGATTTATCTGAAATTTCGGAGGATGCTGGGCTCTTCATAACTAGTCTACCGTATAAAGTTTCGCAGCAAAGATTATGATGGAGTGTGAAATGAGTGGATGAGTCGATGAAGTTAGGTGTTTTTTACCAGGTAAAAATCCGAAATAACCAGTTATGGCTTTGTCCTTAATATTTGGCTAATCCACCATCACACGGGCAGCCTGAACGGATTCAAAATCGTATAACAGCAGGAGTACCAGTGTTCTGGTTCCAACTTTATATGTGCTATTTAGAGGGGACCTCGGACCTGCCAACGGTAGAGCTAGCGATCCTCAAATAGTATCGATACTATACTAGTATCGATACTTTGTTAACGATACTTTACTGGTATCGATACTATTTAATATGATACTAGTATTTATTTTTGGAGAGAAGTCGAGACAAACACATAAACAAATTTAAATTCAAAATATTACATAATATACATTACACTGAGAGTGAGAGAACATCATATTATTTTGTAAACCTGAAATTTTATTTTATTTTGTGTTTTTTAACATATTCAGGCATTTGAATATACACAATATGCAAGAAATTAAATTTTAAATTGTATTGTACTTAAACCGAACGTGTTAATATTTTTAATTTTCGTTTTTCATAGGAAAGAGAAAACTATTGTCAAATATTATTGAGTTTGAATTTGTTAGATAAGGAAAGTAGTTTGTTTGTCTTATTTTTGCGGTAAATAATACATTATTGTAGTTGTGTATATAACATATTTCATAAACGTTCATCAACCATCATTAATCGCTTGCATTGTTATTATGCTATATTTTCTATTTTTAATTCGCGCTACGGATAATAAAATTTAAACATTAAATAATATGGCACCACCGGGAGGAAAAAGTGATGTATGGAATTATTTCAAAAAAATTGATTCAGTATCTGCGTTTTGTAAAATATGTTTAAAAAAATTGAAAACAAGTGGGAACACATCAAATCTTAAAAAACATTTGAATTGTCATCCTAATAGGTAAGTTAAACAGTTTATTATTTTTTGTCGCATGTAATTGTTGGGTAAAATAATGTTAATCGAAAAAGTTTGTATTAAATTGTAGTTTCATATTATTCAATTTGTAATTCATCATGTACGAGTAATTCAATTTGTTTTGCATCCGTTTATTGGTATTTCTAGTTCAAAAACTAGCGATTTAAGAAGTGCTAGTGGAAGTAAAAGAGGTTTATCAAGTGACACTGACACTACTGATGATAGTTTTATAATCACTGAATTATCGTGCTCAAGAAATTCGGTATGCAATAAATCTCAGGAAATCGTTAAATTAGCACCTCCAGCGCCGTTGAATAAAGAAACTTCGGGTACTATAAGAACGAGCAGTTCAAATCAGTTAACAATTAGCGGGTCACTACAAAGAATGGCCTCATATTCAGGTAACCTGTTTAGTGAAACATCTTCACTCAATCTATTTAAATTTTATAGGTGTTTTAAAAGTGTTTCTAATAATAACAAAATTTTTCAGAGGGTGGAACGCACCATCAAATGCTGATCAAGCATCTTATTTACTTTATTTGTGCTGATAACCGTCCGTTCGAAGTATTAAACGGAAAAGGTTTTCGTCGTTTAATTAAAGCTTTTTCACCAACTTTTAAAATACCTTCGGTAGAAACTTTGAAACGTCGACTAGACGATGTGTATGATCTTGCTTGTCTCAAATACGAAAAAAAAATTTAACGATGGTAATATTGAATTTTATGCTTTGACATGCGATATATGGTCGGATATGATGTCCACACGAAGTTTTCTATGAGTAACCGTACATTTTGTTGAAGGCGACGAGCTAAAATCTAAAATTCTTATTACAAAACCATTAGTAAATCGACATACATCAGGAAATATTGCAGATCACTTAAAAGAAAGTTGCGAAAAATTTAAATTAAAAAAAGAAAATATTGTGGCAATAGTAACTGATAATGGCAGCAATGGAGTTGGTGCCGTAAATATATTTCTAGATTCAACTAAACACCTGGCTTGCTTTGCGCATAAAATTAATTTGGTAGTTCAAAATGTAACAAGCCAAGAAGAAGTAAAAAAATTAATTCTAAGAGTACGGGACACTGTAAAGTTTTTCAAAAACAGCGTTGTCCAAAGTGTTCTTCTTAGTGCCAAACAAAGCAATACTAATACGCCGTTGAAATTGATATTAGACGTAGCCACGAGATGGAATTCGACATATTATATGTTAGAGCGATATGTCAAGCTACGAAATATTGTAAATGAGATTATGCTGGAGAATACAAATGCGCCATATATATTGACCGGGTCGGAATTTAATTTAATTCAAAATACAATTTTAATCTTGCATCCTTTCGGATATGTTACTAAAGATATTTGCGGTGAGAACTACGTGACTACCAGCAAAATAATTCCAACATTATATTGTCTTCGGGAACAGATAAAATGCGTAAAAGGAAATACCGCTGGAAAATTGTTCGTCGAAATATTGAAATAACGTGTTTTCAAGGAGCTAAACTACCGATTTGGTCAAATAAAACACAACCCCATTATGGCAATTTCAACAATTCTCGATCCTCGGTTTAAAAATATAAATTTTCAAGATGACATGGCCTGTAATCGCGCTATTTCTTCTTTGAAGAAAATATTAAAAGCCTCTAACACTGCAACTGGCACATCGTCATCTAAATCAAATGAAGAGGATGACCAGCCGAGCTACTCCACCTCATACGATTTTTGGAATCACCACAAAAAGTTGGTCCACGGGCGCCGTAAAATTCGTGATGACAACCATGGAGATGAAGATGAAATGAATCTTTATTTGGCTAATCCAGTTTGCCCACTTAAGTCAAACCCTCTAATTCAATGGGAAGGAAAGAAAACAGTTTTCCATTATTATATGGTCTCGCCAAAAAATATTTAATCATACCCGGCACTTCAGTACCTTCAGAGAGGCTGTTTTCCAAAGCTGGGTTAATTTTAACAGAAAACAGAAACAGACTGATGGGCAGTAAAGTAGACAAACTACTCTTTTTATCCGATTGCACCGATAAAGATTGGAGTTGGAGTTCATAAATACCAAATTAATTTGATATTTGTAATTTTTTATGACACATAATTTTTCTGAATAAATAATAATAATAAAATTATAATTTTGCTTTAGTTTACAATGAATTACATCGAGCGCCTCTACAAAATATAAATAAAATATGTCGTAACTGCCTGTGTTCCTATTTTTTTAAATAGTACTCGATACTTACTAGTATCGATACTTTTATGCCGATACTACTACTGGCATCGATACTCGTATTACGATACCGATACTGAGTACTAGTATCGATACTTTGGATTCGATACCATATCCCTAGGTAGAGCAGACTAACATAGCAACATTTGCGGATGATATGACCACCATAGCTTGATAGCATAGAATCGACCAGCAAGTCTAGTGGCGAGTTACTACATGGTGGCCCATCTGTTGGTCTTTTTTTCAATTGATGAATTTTAGTATTTAATGTTATCTATTCTAAAAAATTTTTTGACATATGAAAAGTCAAAAATATACCATTTATCATCATAGAGTCAAGTTTTGGTCGACATGGACGTCTACTGAGCAATTGACAAAATTACATATTGATCGTTTTGAAGAAACTGGTTGAGTGGAAGTTCTAGACCGTATCAATTTGTTCATCCAGTTCGTATTTCTGATGCAGTGGCAGCTCTTAGTGAAAGTGTTCTTAATAAACCAAGCACATCAACCAGAGATCGTTCACAAGAACTAAACATTTCACGAACCACATTACGACGCATTTTGCATGTTGATCTTCATTTGCATCCATACAAAATTCAACAAATAGTTACGTCGCTAAATTGTCGGGAGGCGGAGAATCCTCATGTTATTCACGAAGCAGATAAATTTTTCTTTGAAAAAATAACAGAAAAATGACCTTATAGTGAATAGGGAACGTTATCGCAACATGTTAACTGGTTTTTTGTGACCTAAATTGAATGAATTGCATGTCAACGACATTTGGTTTTAACGAAACGGAGCGACATGCTTTGCAAGTCGTGCAACAAACTATTTATTGTCAGCAAAATTTGCTGATCACATAATTTCAAGAAATAGCTTTTCATATAAAATTTGAACTGATCCGAATCAAAGGGTATCATGAAACACGGCTACTATGTGCTATCGCTTCTTTGTCTCAATTTTCACCTAACTAATATGAAGGTGAGTTCGTAACAGTTGAATATCTCTAATGGTTTAAAATCAAAATATGTATGATATCTACATCTAAACTTTCAACTTAGTTCAGACTTGTCAATAGCCGATAAAAAATATTGTCGAAATTAAAATCTTAATTAAGGTATTAAATTTTAATTGAACCCCAGACACGATTTGTTTTGCGCCATCATTGAAGGTCTAGTATGAACCTACCATTAATTGTGTTAGTTGAAAGTTAGGCAAAAACATTGGCATGACACACAGTCTAACTAAATGACTTACTAGTTATTTCTGATTCTCACTGTATTGATAACACGTATGGGTTTAATATTTAGTACTAAATTGCTAATTATCTACCATAGATAATAAATACTTCGACAATTGATAAAACTCAAATTAAATTAACGAATTATAGAATAAAATTTCAGTGCATTATGTTTACGCAATCTATTGATTACTGATATGAACTAACACAAAGTTAGTTTATACTTTGCGTCAGACGCCGATCTTTTTGTCCAAACTTCCGACTAATCGAAATAATCGCTAATTCTCACTATAGTCATTCAGATATAGTACTAAGCAAATCACGTCTTATATGATTAATTCAAATTTGCTTAATAAAGTAAAATTTATCAATTTCCAAATTGTTTCGAATAGGTTCAAATATCAGGCATGTTCTGTTTTTTGAACCCTACAGACACACGCTCGGCTTTACTCAGTAATTTAGCCGAAAAAATCGGCTTCAGGCACAAAGTATTAGTAGTTTTAATTATGTGCCTGATGTCAGCTAAGTTCAAAAAACCCAAAAAATATTCATCATAAAAGTTAGATGGTTTTCCATTCAGAACTGTTGAGAACAACCATCAAATTACAAGAAAACCATTGAGCTTTTTCGATGAATGCCTTGTGTTATGCAATTTCATCTAAGATGTTTAATTAAAAAAAAATAAGACTGTCTCTCAAACAGCTGTTTTTCAAAAAAAACGAGACTTATGGGTCAACTATAGGTAGAATAAAAAAAATAACAGAAATAACGTAAGAAACGAAGACAAAAAATTATTTTTCTAATTTGACTTTTCGGCTATAGATTACTTAAAATATTAAGTTCATTCATATTTTTCATGTAATATTTTTTTGATGTATTTCCTAAAATCTTGAGTGAAACTACAATAGTTTTGAGTATAAACGTATTACATATCAACAAATATATGTGTTTAAAATTATAAAAATATTTATATGCGGTTTAAATTACCGCAATTCGATAAATTATTTTTTTAGGTTAGGTTTAGAAAAATGCAATTTTACGGTGTAGTGAAAATTATTTGTGATTTTATTTTCATATTTGTATATGTGTACATGAATATTTTATAAATAGAAAAGATAATATACACGGACAATTCAAAATTCCCATACATAAAATAATAAACATGCATATTACATTCAACGCACAAAAATTTGTTCGAGTTTTGTTGTTGTATTTGTTAAGTTTTTTATTCTTGGACGAAAATTTTCGCTCGGTTATTCTTTTTAAATGACAGCAAAATAAAACGCAATTTTTCTTATAGTTTTTATTTTCCTTATTCTGAGTATGGTCGAATACATATAAATCCTATCTCTCGCTCTCTTACGTTATTTTTTTTATTTTTTTTATTTTATCTATAGTTCCCGCATTAACCTTTTAACTAAATTAGTTCATGCTACTCACCAGTAGATGTCTCTAAAATTCGGAAATCAAATCATGCCTGATAATCAGTTCAAAGCTGAAAATCTAGTTCAGATTTATCAATCTCCAATTAGAAATGTGTAGAACTTGAAATTGTAAAAATAAAACAAAAAATTAAATTTTTATGAAAAATATACTCTGGCAGATCTCAGTATACTCTGGCAAATCATCATAAATAGACTCACGCTTGAACAACGCTACGAAATTATTAAAATTTACTTTGAAAATCAATCGTGGATTTGCACAACTTATAGGCGACTTCGTGATTTTTATGGCGCATATAATCGTCCATCTGGGCAAGCCATCCGTTGAACTGTGGATACATTTCGTACCACATACTCTTTAGAGGATGTAATAAAATCAACACATCGAATGAAGTTTCAACAGGATGGTGCTACGTGCCATACGGCGACTGCAACTACCGACTTATTAAAATCAAAATTTGGCGATAAGTTGATTTCTGAAATGGACCTGTCAATTGGCCTCCAAGGTCGTGGGATTTGACACTTCTCGATTATATCCTGTGGGGCTACGTGAAGTCACTGGTTTATGCTGATAAACCAGCAACATTTGACGCCTTGGATGCCAGCATTGTTCGTGACATACGGCCAGCAGTGCTCGATAAAGTGGCCCAAAATTAGACGTCCTGAATGCGTTTCGGCAAGAATAGCCGCGGTGTTTAGATGCCCGAAATCATTTTCAAATATTAATCCCATGTGTTGATCTTTCGAATAAAAAAAAATATTTTTGATTACAATTTAATTTTTTGTGTTATTTTTTACATTTTTAAGTTCTATCAGGATTATAAAAACAACCATTATCATCTATAAATAGCTGGTATGAGCCAAGATTACGCTAGTCGCCGCAAGTAGCAGCTCTATTACTAAAGAGATTTAATTTTGTTATATGGGGAATTACCAGCGGAAATTTTTCATTCATTATGTACCACTTTTTTCACAAAATAAAATATCTCAGCGGAATAAAATATTAAAAGTGATCTTTAAAATGGCAAATTGATTGATCACCGAAGTAAAGGAACCCGGTATATGAAACCTTGAAATTTAACAATATTTCGTCTATCCGCCATTTCTTCCACTAGTAACCAATACTTTTGGTTGTTTTCTAATAGCTTAGGTCATACTGAGACTACATATATGGAAAATTTGGAGAAAATTCATGTACTAGAATTTTCACTAGAAATTGACAATTCACATGAATTTAACCCAAAGAAAAACAACAGAAAGTATTGGTTACTAGTGGAAGAAATGGCGGATAGACGGATTATTGTTAAATATCAAGATTTCATATACCGAGCTCCTTTACTTCGGAGATCAATCAATTTGCCATTTTAAGGATCACTTTTAATATTTTATTTAGTGAAAAAAGTGGTACATAATGAATGAAAAATTGCCGCTGGTAATTCCCCATATAACAAAATTAAATCTCTTATTTTCCGCTGTCAAAATTCCGCTATCTTATACAGCATGTGATGCTCACAATATGAACGTTAGTTTCAGACCAAATACAAATTACTATTAAACATAGCCACTTAGCCACCAACAACGTAGGTTTGTTTATCTCTACTGACATTTGGCCGAACTAAAAAAATATGGAGTTGAATTGAACTAAAAATGTTTTGTTCACTGTGGGATGTTGTAACATCACTTAAATCGACATTATCGAAATTTACATCTCTTTCATCGCAAATTAAATTTATCGTTTTTCCATTTTTCAATTACGTTGCTTCTCTTGCGATCTCTACCTATTCGAATAAAACACTATGTCGTTGTATCACCTACTAATTTTAAGAGTGGTACTTTATCGAAAAACAAAAAAGTGATAAATAAACAATTTATTCTAGTAGTGTGCGATCGCAATATAGAAAGCAAAATTGAAAGGACAAGCAATTTTAGGAAAAAGAGATGTAATATTCGATAAATATCGAAAAAATTGATGTTATAACATCCCACCCCTGAACTGACAAATATTTCTTTCAATCATAAATTAGTTGATGTTTTTCTTCCCTAAATATGGGTGAGCCAATGAATGAGTGAGCCAATTAAACATGAATCAGGTACATTAGGGATGAGACCGAATTGGCTGATGAAAATGGTCAACCTGGACGGTGAACTGGTAAAATAAAGAAAAAATAAAAAATGAAAATTTTAATATCATTTCTTATGTCGTCAGGAACGCAGAAAATCGCTATGTAATCCACGTGATGGATTAAGTGTCGACAACTGGATAGATTACATTGTGTAATTTACCTCGCACAACCCTGTAGTCTACACCAAAATCAAACTCAGTAAGACAAAACGGCGGGCAAAACTTATTATTGGGTGAACAAAATTTTTCATGAGGTTATCAATTGTTAAAAATAACTCATTTATTTAAATTGACAATTAATAGTGCTTTCCAAATTTTCTTGTATGAGTAAAATTTTGGTATTTCAGACGTATAGAGTGGGCAAAATTCCTCCACATGGTATGTACAACATTTAAATATTTAACATCATAACTCATTTCTTTTAATTCATTATTAGAAGTGTTGGCTCAACGTTCTTTGAATTCTTTATTGCTTTTAGAAGATGATTTTTAGGGGGGAAACATTTTAATGGGTAGGTGAAATATGGGCAAAACTACGGTATAATTAATTCCCTTGAATTTCGTTTTGGGGTTCTAGCTCAAATTTCGCACATTTTTTAATGGTTTTTTGGGATGTTTCTGAAATAGATAAGCTTTCCAGCTTTTTAAAATTTGTGCATTTATATTTCTAACAGTTTGTGCATTTTTAATCCAATGACCTTTTTCAACATTATCAATCCATCGACGTCCAACTCGAAAATAATATATGGTTATTTTTTTCACTGGTGCATTACTCCTTTAAGGGATTTGGTCGCAAAAAATAAAACACATTAGAAAGAAATTTGTACTCGTAATAGGAAAAGGGGACTGCTTAACAGTTTTCCTTGATATGGCTCATTCTGCAACCATCTTGAATCATATATTACAGAAAAATGGTTTGGTGTTAGACACGAACAGCATACTTACAAATTAAAGAATTCAAAGCTGGAGTGCCACAAGAGAGTGTCTTAGAACCAATCGTATACCTCCTTCTGTTCATAAGCGACATTCTACTAACTGATTATACAACTACGAGAACATTTTCCGATGGCACTCCTATCAGCTTTATCAATAGCTGACACCATAGAGAAGCTGCTAACAAAATTAACGTACGAGCGATGGCGCATAAGTCCGTAGGTGTTTACTAAACCAAAAGAAAAATAAGGCGTTAGCCTGTGGTATTAAATAATGTTCCATTACCACAAGCTAACTCAGCAAAATACCTAGGTATATGAATCTAGATGGTAAATTGCGATGGAAGTTGCATCTCAAAAAGAAATATTGATGAAAATAAAATGTGCTGGTATTCAGCTGTAAGATTGTGCTAAACTGCGTAACCTCAACATCATCCTAAGATAAGCCAAAGTACTGAGATTAATTGTTACATACGTAAACGTATCAGCGACCTCCATATAGAAGGAAGAAACTACTTGATCTACTATATCCAATCTGGATCGGCTAAAAATATGATAAAACTGTAAAGGTCACTAACTAAAGGTGTGCAACCCTTCAAACAAGGAGAATATAAATTATGAAAGATAAATTACCAGATGATTTGCAAATCAGTTGTAATAAATTCTGTTTGTTAAGTTCTAAAGGTAATCGACCTCGGTAGGTCGACTTTAAATTTTTGGTTGAAAAGATTTATTAACCACAGTTTTTTTTTTTGTTAAAAAGGTAAAATAATAGCGGGTCTCACAATATCAATGAATAAATTGTTAAAATCTGAATGCCAAAATTATGATATATGAAGCCTATAAAAACTCTATTGTTATGTAGATTAGAATTTCGAGCGCGCTATGTGTTAAGACATACCATCTCAAAAACCCGATCCTATAAATTGTGAGTTGTATTTATAACAAGGATTACAACTTGGTCAGTAAAGAAGATTTAAATGATGTTTCTTTATCGTCCAGATAAGTCTAGAATTGTATTATCATCGGCGGCTTATCACACTTGATTGTCATTTAAAGTATCATACATATATATACTTATGAATTCTGTTCAAGTTTCTAAAAACAAAATTTAGCTAAATCCAAAACACACCTAAAATGAAAAACCTGATTATCATTATGAACTAAATTCTAGCGAAATGTGTTAAAAACTATGACCGTGACATTATCCAAGAGATGCACCGAATATTAATTCTAATATTAAAAAATTATTCTAATTTTTTGGAAGGCCATAAGAATTGGCGATGGACTAGTATAAGATAACCAGATGCACGCAAGTTATGTCTAGATACACATTTATCCAAATAATTATTAAATGCATACAAAATTCACTAAAACATTTTCTTATATTTGCAGAAAACATTGGCCACCCACGGCGAGACGACGAATATGATTATGTGACATTAACAAAAGACAAAGTCATGCAAAGCAATTTTAATTGTCATTCACTTACATAAATAATTTCTTGTTAGTTGAAAAATGTATTCTCAATAAATTTAACCATTATCGTTTAACGCTACAACAACAAAATTTATTTCACCTTCTACCATATGTTTTTCAATAGACCTCAAGACTAATTCGAGTCTCTTGTAGAACGAATAAAATAAATGTTTGAATGCCAACATCATGATATATTTTATGAAGCTGATGAAATCTGTATTAATCAGGTGTTATATAAAACAGTGCCACATAATAAAAAGAGAAAATAATTTTTCAAATCTTCTGATTTCTTTGGCCACAAAATACGATTAAGGAATTCGTATCGAAATGATTCGTTATCACTTGCCACATTACATTTTAATTATAACTACAATAACATACCGGTTTTCTTGTACAGAATTTAATTAAATCATCTGTCCGCACACCCACGCACATCAGTACCGAAAAACCGGATTATACAATATTTTTTAGCCATGACATTTCCAGCCCGATGCTTAACCCAATGATCAATGGAAGCGGGCAAGTCAAGTATGCAAAAATAAATTATTTAACACAATAAAGGGGTTAACTTACACAATGGTTCAACATTTTATTTGTATATTAATTTAAAACGGTTAATTAAAAGCACACACCTCACAAAATGTTTCACTATCAACCACTAACTGAATTAATAATTTCAAATGTCTTTTAAATAATAATACATTTTGAGAGGTAAAAATAAAAAGTCTTTTAACGTAAGATGAATTTTTTGTAAGACAGAGAGATTCTCTTAATCGAGTGGTGACAATAGCACATGATAATATCTAACACCGTCGAGACTATTTAGAGAGGGGTACAGTTGCAGAATATAGAACATAACATTAAAACTGAAAGTGAGAGTTTTCATTATACATTTGCACTTTAAAAATATATTACTATAGTAGGTGGCGGATCTAAAAACCGCACGCATTAGACGCCGTGCAGTCATTACAAAATTCGGGGTATAATGTACTTACCGTCTCAATAACAAGAATTTGGTATTTACAGTGACCGCAGTTCGGTTCGCCAATGCCACATTTTTTGGTAATATGTCATTTTATTTTAAAACCGAGTAATTAATTATAAAGATTCGGAAAATATGTATCGAATCACGCTCTAATGACGTCACTAATAAAAGCTCTAAATGCACGGTATATAATTTTGAAATTAGGTTTCGCTATTATTCCACAGATGTCAATATAATCGCAATGAAACTTTCTACATGATAAATATAAAGTTTTACCAAGAAATTGTTAATTTGTTTATCAAGTTATTATAAATGTATACTTTATGTTAAGCGCAGGTAGGTCAGGTTGAACAAGTTTACATATTCTTAACAATTTATTGATTTAAAACTTAAATCATTATACCCTTCAATCCGTCAACAAATCAGATCGATGTCATTCATATTTTTTGTTACGGCTACTTTCGTTATAAGTATCTATTTAGTAGCACCACTCCCACTTATACCGGCGAACGGTAATAGCTCTTGAAATGTATAAGCGTAACATATATTGTATTGCCAACAAAACGCATGCCACATCAATATGTGCATAATTAATTAAAAGACATAAAAAATCAATAAATTTACATTCATATCAAGCGGACACATTAATCTTATGGTACAGTCTTAAGAGGTTATAGTAAAATTTGAATTGTAACCTTTGCTGTGGTTTTATTTGCACAATTTTAGCTGAAAATGTATCAGCATTCTCCTAAGGCATTTATTTACAAATTTTGTTATTGCTGATCTCATGTGTGCGCTTCCACGTTTCGCAACCGTATAGCAACCCTGATTTCACACACGACTGAACATTCCTAGCTTGGTGTTGCGGGATAGGACAGTTGATTTACTGTCAGTTTATCGTGAACAATTTATCGCGAGCAATTCATCGTAGAACAATTTATCGTAGAATAGTTTATCGTGGAAACAATTTATCGTATAAAGCTCGATTTATATTATACGTTCCTTTCAGTTCCTTCATTTATCGTGTCAGACAAAAAAAAAACCTTGTTACATATATTTTATATAGGAGTATTTATATTATCCGTTCCTACACTTACGGAACGGATAATATAAATATTCCTATGAAAATACATGTAACAATGTTTTTTTTTGTCTGACACGATAAATGAAGGAACTGAAAGGAACGTATAATATAAATCGAGCTTTATGATGAGATTCGGTATGTTGAATCAAAATGGGATTCTTAAATGATTTTTGGAAGAAGTTCTGACATATGGCCACTTGGGATGGAACTCGGTAGTTTCTTAACCGATTATGCTGATATTGGATATGTTGGATGGAACCGGGATTCTTAAATGATTTTTGGAAGAAGCTCTGGAATATGGCCACCTGGGACGGAACTCAGTAGTTTCTTAACTGATTATAATGGGATTGGGTATGTTGAGATGGAAATGGGATTCTAAATGATTTTTGGAAGAAGTTCTGACATATGGTCACTTGGGATGGAACTCGGTACTTTCTTAACCGATTATGATGATATTGGATATGTTGGATGGAACTGGGATTCTTAAATGATTTTTGGAAGAAGTTCTGGAATATAGCCATCTGAGACCGAACTCGACCATTTCTTAACTGATTATGATGATATTGGATATAGTGGATGGAAAAGAGATTTTTTAATGAATTTGGAAGAAAAGTGGCCACCTGGAAAAGATCTCGGCTTTTGCGTAACCGCATCTTGATTGGATGAGAGTCAATGATAAATTGCTGTACTCGCTTTTGGACTAAAAAGCTAAATTCTTTTTCTTATTTTTTTTAATAAATTTTCTAGTAAAATGTGTAACTATCGGTGGAGTTTCGAATCCACCTCCCAGACCATCTAAGCTCTTGCGCTGCAAATTTACGCTTGGTTCGAAAGGTTCTGAAGATCTCAAGTCTTAAAAGGTTTAGTATGTTCCATATTCCCGTGTACCTTTTCTGAGGTCGTTCTCATTATCAAAACGATAATTTTATCTGGGGGCTTTAGGTAGATTTTATAACCAGATTTTTCTGAGAGTAGGTAGTTGTTTGCTGCTCAACCCACTTATTGGGTTGACACTTGTGTGCATTACGGTCTAGTACATGAACATGTACATAGCAGCTCCTTGTTATAAGAAAACGCCCACTTCCGTCATCCCTAGCCTGGAGAACATACGCTGATGTGGTACTGGTATTCCTCCTGCATCGCTTTTCTCTCGACTTCCGCATTAGTTTAGAGTTAGCCAGCCAGCACCACAAAGAATTAAAAATCTAGATCTGTGCGCCCACATTTCATCGTCATACATAATATTAAAAGATTGACGATAAAGCAGAGAAACTTACAATTTACAAAAAAAAAGAATTTGCGAAATGAAATTTGATTGACTTGTGAAGTGAGTGAATTTATTTATTTTTAAACTAAGATTTTTCATTCAACATTTTAGTTGAAAATCGTTATAAAAATAATTTGTATCTACCTATTCATCGGGACCCGCTATCGGGAGCGCTATCCACTTCCATGGGAAATTTGTAAAGGCTTTTATTTTGTAAACCCATGAAACCATTAGAAACTTACGCACATTCCCAAAAGAATGTCTTTAACTTTTTCCTTATAGAAAAGTATGAAAAAAATTTTGAGAAAAAAAAATTGTTTTTGTTAGGTTGGTGATATCCTTATGAAAAATGTTACCAAACTTTTAACTTTTTCCTTATGAGAAATACAACGAAGTTAACCGCGTTTTGAATTTAATGTCAATTGTTGGTGTATACAGAAATAATCGAGTATATATGTCGTGTATGTATTGTGTATGTATGTCATGAGTGAACTTCGTCATATGATGGAGCAGCCATCTTGATATTAATGTCGAACTGAAGAAATAACGTTCGTTCATTAGTCACATGTCTGTTAAAAAGTGTTCAAAAATTATTTCGCCATATTTCGAGAACGAACGAAATCGTCTTGGATTTATTATTGTCCCATGACAATTTCGTTCGTCCTCGAAATATAGCGAAATTATTTTTCAACACTTTTTGTCGTATCATAATACAGCGATATCGATATCTAATGTTCACATTTTTGATGTGAAGTGCTCGTTAATTGTGTCATTTTCACTTTTTCTGCCTGCATAATCGGATAGAAAATTTCCTTGCGGTCATGCAGTCTTGGTGAAGTTATTTTGTATTTTGATACAGATTTCACTGACATGCGGATTTTTATTTCAAAACGCTTTGGTTGATTCTTCATCCATCCAGTTATTTTTTGTTTGTGGTTTTAAATGTTGTAATAATTCTTCAATGATCCTCGACGAACTCAAGAAATACCTGTATTAATATTATCGAAATGGTTGCAGTTAAAATAATTATAAACAGTAGTACTTTGACGTCGTCTTGTAGTATTTTGCTGAAGACGATAATTATCATGATGTTGTTTGTAGAAAACATGACTAGTTTGATCAAGTTTACCTTAAACATGGGGTTTAGATATTGGCAAACGAAATATCAAAATTACATCCATTAAACCCGAATGTGGAAATACGGTGTTTAATAGGTGTGAAGATAATCACAATAATAATCCAATTGTGATGCTATTACACGATGTTATTTTCATTTACAATTTTTTCCGGTATCGTTTAAATATCTAATTTGTATTAAAGGGCTTGTTCAAAGAGTTGGTGGATGCTTTCCGTGCGATTGAAGTTCAGTAGAGAGAGTAGCTTCCATTTCGTTCTTTTTTTCAGTTTAAAATATTCATATTCATTTTTCACTTATTCTTCAGTATATAGTATCAAATAAAAAACCTCTTAACGAGGTAAATGTTCGAGTGACGAAAGCCGAATTCAATTCACAAAATTTCTGATATCAAATTTGTGCCGAAAAAAACAATTGCATTCGATTTGTCAACGATTTTTCGGAATGTTAGTGCATTCAGCGCGTTGTTGTTGAACATTCCGAAAAATCGTTGGCAAGTTTTTGTTTTTGACAGCTAGAAAGAAAAATGTAAACAAACGCGCCGAATGCACTAACATTCCGAAAAATCGTTGACAAATCGAATGGAATTGTTTTTTTCGGCACAAATTTGATATCAGAAATTTTGTGAATTGAATTCGGCTTTCGTCACTCGAACATTTACCTCGTTAAGAGGTTTTTATTTGATATCAATGATTTTGGCACGGCAAATTGAAAATGAATTGAATTGCGATTCGTTTTATTGTTTGTCAGTCAAAACAGTTCACACACACTCGATAGCACACAATTGGCCGCTACGTGTTATTGTGGCTTAAGTCGTATTCATACGACAGATAAAAATCCGGGAGTTTTCTATTCCATCGTTTTAACCAATTACATCACGTAAATTATACAACAGACACGCTATTTTCATACAAAAAGTTGAAAAAAAATCTGGGATAGAAAAATCTGAGATTTTTATCCGACGTATGAATACGACATCTTACACAGACGCGCGGCATTGAAATTACGAATAGCCAGAGGCGAAGAACGAATTACGCATACATTCACACAGCTGTCGGCTGTATGTTACGGAGTGTGCATGATTCGTTTTTCTTCTCTCGATATTCGTCACTCCAGTGGCGTGCGTCTGTGTATGAGGCACAATGCTCTATTCCACACTTGATCTCACAGAAATTATAACTTTCTTCTATTCTTTCCCCGTTTACCTATGATACTGGTTTTAATTGCGACTGAAACAAATTTTCAGTGAAATCACACTAACACAAACATAAATGAAATAAAAAAGACGGGAAAGGTTCGGAACCGAACTTTATAAGCATTTTTGTTGCCTATATAGTATTAACAGTATTATTATTCCGTGTCTAAGAAAAAGATGTTCTATGCAGTGTAGTTTGTGTATGTCAAATATCACAAACACCCATATCCACCCACACCCACCTAACTCCATCTACACCCAGCCCAACCGACCCCAATCAATCGCAAATCATGCCTCCTAAACATTACTACCTTCCCGACCCACTATCTAATTTAAACACTCAAAACCCATCTCACCCGCACCACCCTACACCGCACTACCCATGTTGAAAAGTAGTAGGATCAGGTCTCATCATTAGGTTCAGATATGTATTTTTTCATTATGTTCAGGACGATAGCCTACGTTCTGGTGTACTGTTTCTGGTGTGTGGTAGACGATTCTATTTCTTTATTTTGCATGCATTTTTTCAATCTTCATTTTGTAGTATTTTAGTAGATTTTATTTCAGAATCCTTTACCACATGCCACAAACAGGTCATGCCGGGTGTGATCTTATTACACACCCAATTCTCGTAGGCTATCGGCTGAACATTTGTAGTTTAGTTTTTAGTGCATGTTACAGTGTAGTAAAAATTTAGTTCAGATGCATGTGTTTTTGGTAGAAATTCAATTGAGTAATTCAACAATTTTTTTTGCATGTTTCTTGCTGTTTTGTCACTAACCGCATGCAGCTACCATTCATTTTTGATTCCTTCAACAATACAATAAAATATTCTTATTTTAATGTGTTAGTTGGAAACAAAAATTAATGGTAGCTACCCTCTCGCTGATATTCCATCTTCATGCGATGGGAGGTTAGATAAGATCAGTTTTTTTAAAGAAATCATCATAAAGATTAAAAAAGTATCGATTTAATGCAAGGAGACTGTGAAATGTTCAATGTTTTTAGTGATTTTTTCGATCACATCAATTTATCAGTTTTTTCATTTTTTTTTGTTATGTAAAAAGGGTCACTGGTAAAAGTTCTCTTAGCAATGATAATAATATGATGTATTTATATTTGTTTCATTGTAATACGTTGATTCACTATCATTATGAATCGCAACGGACCGATATTAGGGTGTATTTGAGCCAAAAAATGAAAATTGGCAAAAAATTAGGGTGGCTTTTAAGTTATGGAGGCCAATATCTAAAACATACGAGTTTTCTGGGACAAACGGTTGATGTCATATTGTAGGTGAGGTTTGTGGCTAATAATCCTGAAAATATGAACCAAAAGTCTTGGGCTCATTTTTTAGCAATTTGGCCGAATGTGGCCGGCCGATTTCGCATTTTTCATTTTTTTGGCCAAAATGACCCTCCACCCGAAATTTTTGAATTTTTTTTATGCTATTTGATAGCTGGCGTCAATACCTTTCCAACGATATGCATATGTCCAGGGTATGTCGAATAGGTTCAGCGCTGTGGGCGTGACAAAATGGCCGTTCAGAGGCTGGCCGCGGCCAACATGGCGGTCAAATCAAAAAGTTGTATAACAAAAGTTGCTTATTTTTTCAAGTACTACAAACCCTGAAAATATGAGATCAAATGAAAGAGGTACGGACAAACAAACATATATACCAAAGCAAGATTAAATGGTGACGTCATAGAAAAATTTAAAAATGTCATAACTTTGGTTAAAATCATCCGTTTACGACGTTTGAGGTGTCGTTGAATTGGTATTGAGGTCTACAATCATAATTTGCTAGTTAAAAAATAATTGGGGCACTTTTTGGGGCAGTTATACCTGAAAAACTGATTTTTTGGGGCAATTTTCGGAAGGTCATATCTCCACTCAATGTTGGAAGAAATTTATGTTTTTATACATTATTTGGGTTTATTTTTTCCAATGGTATATAACATGACCCTGGCGGCCTCAAAGGGAAAAAGTTCGAAACTTGCTGTATATATACTTCGTTCGACTTCCAGCACAGTAGGTGCTTTCGTCACTCGTTTGGACTGCCGTCCAAAGTGATTCTATTCAATAAACTAATAAACTTTTAAATCATTACTAAGTTTTCGGACTTTATTGAAAATGGGAATGTTTGACGTCAATCACATTGCATTTCGCAAATTCTTTATTTTTTGTAAATTGAAAGTTTCTCTGCTTTATCGTCAATCTTTTTATATTATGTATGTTATGCTGGCTGGCTAACTCTAAACGAATGCGGAAGTCGGGAGAAAGCGATGCAGGAGGAATACCAATACCACATCAGCGTATGTTCTCCAGGCTAGGGATGACGGAAGTGGACGTTTGTTTTATAACAAGGAGCTGCTATGTACATGTACATGTACTAGACCGTAATGCACACAAGTGTCAACCTAATAAGTGGGTTGAGCAGCAAGCAACTATCTACTCTCAGAAAAATCTGGTTATAAAATCAACCTTAAGCCTCCAGATAAAATTATCGTTTTGATAATAAGAACGACTTCAGAAAAGGTACGCGGGAATATGGAACATACTAAACCTTTTAAGACTTGAGATCTTCAGAACCTTTCGAACCAAGCGTAAATTTGCAGTCTGGACGTAGTTATACTACAAGAGCTTAGATGGTCTGGGAGTTGGATCCGAAACTCCACCGATATACATTTTACTAGAAATTTATTAGAAAAAATAAAAAAAATTAACTTTTTAGTCCAAAAGCGAGTACAGCAATTTATCATTGACTATCATCCAATCAAGATGCGGTTACGCAAAAGCCGAGATTTTTTCATAATCGGTTTCATCATAATCGGTTAAGAAATGGCCGAGTTCGGTCCCAGATGGCCATATTCCAGAACTTCTTCCAAAAATCATTTAAGAATCACATTCCAAACCAACATACCCAATCTCATCATAATCGGTTAAAAAACTACCGAGCTCCGTCCCAGGTGGCCATATTCCAGAAATTCTTCCAAAAATCATTTAAGAATCCCATTTCCATCCAACTTACAAAATTCCATCTTAATTTATTAATCAATAAAATGGGAATGGCCGAATTCAATAAAATTTTAGAAACCGAAGACACTTTAATTTTTATTTACATTAATTATTTACATTTATTTACATTAATTTACATTTATTTACGTCAATTTTACAAACTACGATAAACTGGCATACGATAAATTATCCACACGATAAATTGTGTCTGCGGTCAATTGTGTCTACGATAATCTGTTCTACGGTTAAATGTTCACGTTAAATTGAAACACGATTAATTGTTTACGATAAAGAGACCGTCACCCAGGACAGATGTGTTTCAGACTTTGGCTGCGGGCCAATAGTCGGGTAAAAGTCAATTTTAAGTAAATTTTTCGGTAAATTCAATTATTTTCAAAAACTCTATGACAAACTGATCGAAAAATCTGTTCTAAGTCTGATTTTTACCATAATAAACGATTTACCCGACTATTGGCCCGCAGCATTTGTGTAACATGTTGAATATTGTTCTGGCTTTGTTGATTTGTTTCTTTACATCTTCATCTGCACCACCCATTTTCGCTACAACCAAGGTATGTAAATTCAATGACCACTTTTATTTCTTCTTGGTTGATATAAATATTTGCGTAGATATTGGTGTGTTTATCCTAATCGTCTTGGTTTTCCTGATATGTATAACTTCTTTTGCTAGATCTGACAGCTTTTGTACAATAATTTATGTGGTATGTCGTCGTGTTTGTTTGTTAGCAGCCATGAGTCACATGGCTACTGCCAACCTGCCGATTTTCACTAAGCGCATGCAGAGGCCTCCACGGTGATTTTTGCCGGCTACGTTCTCAGGGAGAAGTGCTAAGGTCGTGGGGTTTGAGGCTTGCATGTGCTTCTGGCTTACACCGTGATTAACAGCAAGTTGGGGGGAACGCAAATAATAATAAAACCCGGATGTTCCGCCGAAATTTGTCGGACGGAACTTGAGGAACGAACCAGATAATCAACTAATAAAAAAATAATAATAACGGAAGAGGTGCCTTGGTGCGCGCATCCATTCGAATTCAAACAGGGCAAAGCCCTGGTTACGAAATTGGATGCGGGCACCAAGGGACCGCAATCAACACTACACCGACACAAAGAGAGTCTCTGCTCCCATCATACCTAACCGAAAAAAAATTAGTAATTCATTTTACTAATCAAACAGCTACAAAAAAACAAGAAAAATATTCGCCGAAAAGGAAGGAGAAGTGAGACGCGAGACCAATGTGCATCGAGCGCGCGACACACAATCGCTGTGCGGCGCTCGATTACAAAAATTTTTTCATAATTATAATATAAAAATTTTAAAATATGTATATATAAAAATAAAATCAAAAAAAAAATTAAAATAAAATAAAAAATTGTACCTGACCTTCACCAAGGTCAGCTAGTAAGGTGTTGATGGAAGCGTCCTTGTCCGCCAACACGGGTTGCAGTGTCTTACCGAAAAATTCGCGAATAGCCGGTTGGCTACCCGTCGTCGTTGCGGCTTGGTCGTGCCGATACCCGTGAATAATTGTTTAGGCATTGGTTCGCCTTTACCGTAAATCCGTTACACCGTTAAATTTGAGGTATGGGTCGCTGCCGCTGTGTCCGACCGACACAGGTGCTAATGCCACTATAGGCCACTATAGGAATGCGGTACGTGGTAATAGATGTGATACTCGCCAGAAATGAAGTACGTAATCGCATTTTTAGGCCGCTTTCGCCAACATTTTAATAATCAAATACATAAATTTGTTTTTTTTATAGGAAAACTGCAGCAAACTACCACTTAGTTATATTTGGTATTGGATATATTAGTTCAGTTATATTTCTTTTTACCACAAAATAGATCACCCTGTTATTCTCACAAAATAAAATATCATACTATCCAGACTTTATTGTTTTGACTTCCAATCTATTTATTTAACAAATGTCTATACAATTCAACTCAGAACACGACTGGTATATCACAAACCAAACTTGACACGCCTGTCTTTACAACATCACAGACTAGACGGCCCAATACAAAATTTGTTATTCAATATCAATTATTAGAATTATAAAAATTTTCATCACTTAATTCCAACAATAAAAAAGAAATAATTTTACTTGTCCACAACCAATACGAAGCTTATTTTTTCACAAAAAACCAAAACTCGAATGATTCAAAAAAATAAAAAAACTCTTACGCCGCACAAACGACTCGCAAAACATTCCAGAAGAATGTCTTTTCTGCTCTGTTTCTCGTTTACATCAATTCGCATTGGTGTAAACGAGACGCATATAAGAAAAACATTCTTGTGGAATGTTTTGGTTTTCACACACCCGATACACATTGCTCTCGCTCTCTCGTCATTCTTCTCACCTCTGCGCCACCACACGGTGAGGTACAAAACAAAACGTCGCGGGTGCGTTCAGCGCACAATTAACAGACAACTACGAAGGTGAATATAAAACATAAAATTGTGGTTGCGACCACACAGTCGTAACAATCGGCTCGCGTGAAAGGTTCTAAAGTATTTACATTATTAGATTGTAAACGTGGATTCTGGCAGATTAAGGTTAACGAAAGGACACAAAAATATTTAGCGTTTTCGACGCCATGGGGTCGCTATACGTGTTTGCGATTACCATTCGGACTAGCGTCAGCACCTGTAGTATTCCAACAAATAATGTCGCAAATCTTGGAAGACTTGTCAAATGTCGAATGCTCAATGGATGACATACTCATTTATGCAGCATCTAGGGAAGAGTTAGAAGTCAAAACAAAACATGCGATTCAGAGGATCACGACTGCTGGGTTAAAACTAAACAAGGAAAAATGCTTATTTAATAAAACAACGCTTGTTGAGACACCAAGAAATGTAAAGCAGTTATAAAGATTTTTAGGAATGGTGACATATGTATCCATCCACATTCCCAACTGTTCCGAAGAAACAGCACCACTAAGACAATTAGTTAAACAAACGTTAGTTTTGTATGGGAACACGATCAACAGCAAGCGTTTGATAAGCTAAAACAGTTATTATCTCAATACTACGTAAAACTATCAGTAGGTGCAAGTCAGAAAGCTATATTCGCAGTGCTTATGAAAGAAGGTCACTTAGTTGCAAACGCATGAAAAGCACTAATCCTCCTGCTCTACTAATCCAAATTCAACTCTTTCTTTGGTGCTTCATACAGGGTTAATAGCACATGTTTCCACATAGGGTTAACATGTAGTGTCAAATTTTTATAGCATATAAGCATTTTCTTTACTTTATAACTTTATAATTGTAATACCTGGACCTAAAGCACATGGTGTTAGTTTGAGGGGAGCCTATAAAGAAATCAAAGTGAATCAGAACTATTACATACCACATCACGGTGTTCTCAAGGAGAGCGGTACAACAACCAAACTACGAGTTGTCTTCGATGCTTCAGCGAAGACCACCACGGTGGCAGCGGGACAATCTTGCGGACATTTTGCTCCGATGGCGACGGTATAAATTCGTACTGACTGCAGATATCGAGAAAATGTACAGACAGGTATGGATTCATGAGGCAGATCGAAATTACCAGAGAATATTATGGAGAGACGACCCCGGTAAGCCTATGGCTAGCTACAGGTTGAATACGGTGACCTATGGAACTACAGCAGCCAGTTTCCTAGCAGTACGAGCCTTGTTGCAACTGGCACAAGATGGTAGCAGCACTTATCCAACAGCATCTAAGGTCTTATGTTGATGACATGCTAACTGGAATTGATACTCTAGAGGAAGCATTTGTAACTATAAAGGAATTAAAGGAACTCACGGAGGCGTTTAGTTTGAACGTAAGAAAATGGACTTCCAATTACGAGAAAATATTGGAACGTATCCCAGGCGAATTACATCATAAAGGCAACGTACAAATCAAACTAACCGATAGCGTAAAAACCTTAAGAATCGTGTATCATCGATGTCTCAAGATTGCAACTATCACATGGTCAAACAACCAAGCGATCATTGTTCAACCATCACCTTGGCTTAGATTCATGGGGATCCCCGGAAATTCAAAACATTTGTAGCCAACCGAATATCTACAATAAGAATCATTTTGCCCGAAACCACATGGGGGCACGTGGAATCTTCTGAAAACCCAAAAGATTTGGCTACTAGGGGTACTACGCCAATAACCCTGGCCAATAATAATTTGTGGTGGAGCGGACCAGAGTTCTTGCAACTCGAAACAACGTACGGTAGTTTTGATGCAGCCAACGCTGAGGGCATTGGAGAAGAATTATAACTGGAAGAATTAAAAGATAAGACGATATCAGTTAATTTAGTTACACCAAATGACAACATGTTTAACAAATTGTTTGAACGGCATTCAAGCTTTGTCAAAATAAAGCGAATTATAGCGTAATGTCATCGGTTCATTCATAGGTAGAATGGGTTAGAATGGGTACTTGGATTTTTCCCATATAAAATTTGCTATTTCATTTGAGGCGTGTTAGTGAAGGATGGTTATATAAAAAAGAATATGGCTTACTCATATTTCAAAAAGAAAAACCCCAAATCAGGTATTTATTTTTGTGCGCGAGTGACAACTTATCGTGACGATTTAATTTTGTGCTTTTAAAATTATTAATTAAACTCATTAAAATAATAAAAAAATTATAAAATAGTTAGTGGTTTATGTAATAGTGCATCATTTGATAATAAAAATTATAAACTTTTAACTAAAATGAAGTGTATTGTGAAAAGTTCAAAAATACGCCTAAAAAAATTCAAAAAGGCATATCTTACCATCAGTAAGTTTACTTAGTCTTTATATAAAATAAATTGTAAATTATATTAAGAAGAAAGTGATTTGTGGTAAATTTATCCGTAATTTAAGTTATAAATCAGAGAAAATTAAGTAAACAATTTTGATTGCCGGCGTGGGGTTTCTCATTTTGTGTTTGTGTTTGTAAACAGATGTTATATTACAGTGTCGCATTTTTCTTATTACTACGTACATATTCTACGTGCTTTTCTTTTGATAATTAATTTTTGTTTTGGAATACTATCAGAGCCTCCTAAATATAAGAGCCGTAAGATTCCGCCATTATTTTCCATGTGCTTTCCATAGAGGGGAAGCTTTTTGTACTTTTTCATACCAACCAGTGTATTTTAGTATTTTTTTAGAAGTTTTTTGTATAAAAAAACATAAATTCTTTGTTTGAATTTTCAATGTGAATGGTTAATTCAATATTCAGGAAAAGCATATTTTAAAATTGAGTCATATTATGTTGAATTAACGCTAAAACATTTAAATTAGTAACACATTTTTTTTTTTTTTGTAGAAACAAGAATTTGTTTATGTGTATGTCCAGAAAATTAGAAATTAGTATAGAGTGTTCCATAAAAAAATTCAGCATTATTTTTCCAAAACAAACGTTCATTAAAAAAGGCATTTGGAGTAGCAATGTAATATGGGGATTATTGTGTTTTGGGTTCTATTTCAACATTGTTGATGACAAACTTCGAAAGTAGTATAAACAAAACAGAGCTTCACCAAATAAAAACAATGTTATTTTATAAAGCTTTTCGCAATTACAAAACCAATCAAAAGATGTCGCTAAAATTTAAAAAAAATTTTAAATCCAAATGTTTGTTTCGAAAATATTCATTTATGTATACTGCCTGGTGCAATAGATTATGGAGATCTCCTGCAACTGAGAAACGCAACACCAGCGAATTAGATTGAAAAAAAAACAAAAATTTGGAAAAATTGTGACATTTTTCTATTATTATTTTACAGCGCGCAGCAACTTAGATGGTGAATATTTTACGACGAAAAGTTTTATTTACGCAAACCAAATAATAAATAAAATTTATAATTGTTTTGAGTTTTATTAATTATGTTAAATTATTGTATTAAAGATTTCGTGCTTAACTAACAATAATAATGGTTTATTTTCGTAAATAGTTTATTAATTATTTTACGCTTCTCTGTAATTTCAAGTAAATTTATTACAGAGACATCTGTAAACGGATTTTCAAATTACAGAAAGCTCGGTTTTGCAATCGGATAAAATTGAAGTGTTTTACGTTTTGTTCTGTTTTGTAATAATATTTAATTAAGAAAATCATGGCATCGTTAATAATTTTCGTAAATAGATTTTGATGTAAAAATTTTAGTATATGAATAAAATTATTGTTTCTACATGGTAATTCATAAAATTTCGTTTCAGCTCACGTTTTCTCTTTAATTTTGTTATAAATGGGGAATGTTTAGATTGCTATTAAGTGCATCGTTCATCCCTAAAATTCTGATGTGCATGTGACCAGAATTTACCAAATAAGTTACAGTTTTATAAAACTAAATTTTAAATTGGATTTAAGAGGAATCCGCGGCACCACCCTTTATTATCTTACTTTATAAACCTACACAACTAAACGGAAAGGAAAGCTCATTTTTATAGAAAAATAATAAATTTATGCTCCGCTTTAGTTTAAATTTACCAAATAAATACTACATTATGATGGCTGATTTTCAAATATGTGTTCTTTGAATAGTTTATTAAAAATATAAAATTAAAATTTAGATGATTTGTTTAATTTTTTATTCATAAATTCATGTTCAAAAATTTTCCAATTACCATGGTGTCTTATAGTAATTCAATAAAAGCTTCCCCTCTACTGAAAGCTCTCTTTTTAATATTATGGCTCTTCAAAATCATAGATGGCTCTGATACTATAAGTACAATATTTTACCGAAAATAAAAACAATTAATGCGTACTATATTGGAATAAAAATAATTGTGAATTTGTGTAGTTCTCAATTTCGATCGAACAAATTCTAATTACTACTCGATGATTTATATGCTTTCTCTTTTACCCTCCGAATTTGACTCACTTGACAAATGTTTTGATGTATTCTGTTGTTTAATTCTAATTCTATGGGTTCATTCAGCACAAATCGTAGCAAGGACTGTTACAACGAAACGATATCTAGTAACGAACTTTAATATGTAGAATGGGCAATAGTCAAGGCCGTCCAGGACCAAGACTTTAATCGCGAAATCGAGTGTTTAAGATCCTCAAACACCTTGAACCGGAAATTCCGATCTATCAGCGGCCGCACAAGGTCCTCTAATATTAACCAGGAACAACATAGTTTCTTTACAGATCATAGAGGATGCTCATCGCAAAACGTTACATGGGGGCACTCACTTAGCCTATCTAATACCCGTGACAGACTAGCGATTGGCTAAACGCGTTTAATCATTTTTTCGAGTTTATCTCTTAATGTGTCAACTTCGAGATTAGCTAAACGGGTTTTGTTTGAGGTTTAGTAACTAAACCGGTTTAGTGCACTAATCTCTCAATATTTTGAAGTTTATCGCATAAAAATGGGCTTAGCGAGAGCCCCATCTAACAATGAAGGCTAAAATTTATAAATAGGAAAATGTCATTTAGTGCTGTGATACAATAATAGATGCCGCTTACTTTTTGAATTATTCCTTTCGAGTTCAATAATTTTTTTTTGCTTCCATTTAAGTTCAACATACACAAATGAGTATCTAAATAATGACAGGTTGTAATTTCTTCCGTATTTTAACGGATCTTAGTTAAATGGGAATTCTTAAAAAAGAGTATAATAATTTGATAACACATAAATTATATACCATATTAATTATTTGTTTTTGATAACATTAATTAATTTATTATTATTATAGTTAGTGTTATTTATCTGAACTAAACAAAAATTAATTGGGATACACAAATGTGTATACTGGTCTTCAATTTACACATAATTCTATTCTGATACATTTGTTTCTCGTAATCAAAATTTGCATACACAATTGTGTATACTGGCCGGGCAAGGTTATATCCCTTTTCCTGCCTGCCATCACAATTGTGTGTGACGAATCATGTCAAAAATTGATTTTTGTATGTGATATGGACCAACATACACATTTGTGCATTCCTCTTACCGTAGAGTACATATTATAATACCATAACAAATAAAAGCTGCGTTTTTTTTAAACGATCGAGTAGAGTTCGCGATAGCTATTTTCAAATTGGTCCAATTTAAAATTAAAAATTTAATTTTTTTTAAATTAAATAATTTTGATGTAATATAAATCTATGTACATATAACCATGCGCGTGAACTTTTTCCTAAATATTTCCTAAAAACAAAAACAAAAAATTAGGAATAGTTTAGGAAATACTTCACACGCCTATATAGTAATGTGAATTTTTTCCTAAAACTGAGAATATGTCTAAGTATTAGTGAATAATATATAAAAAAAAGTTGAACTGCACGATCAAATAATTGATCCAATATTGAACAATCAAACATATTATCAATGCAATTTCTTTTCTCTATATAATCTATCTTATTAATTTAATTTATAGCTAAGATATTAATATGAACAACAAATAGAATGAATGTTTTTTTGATTTTTATTTGAGTTTCAAAAACCACTCGAAAGATATTCTAGTCAAAAAAATGGTCAAAATATAACCGGAGTAACAGGGATTGACTGCGATTGTATATTTGTTTTCGCTAGAAATATCTCCCAGTGGTGCGTGGTTCCCTTTTATAAATATGTTTATACTTCATTAAATTCTTATTGCGTTGGTTGTTATTACTAAAAGCATTGCAAATTGATTACTGGTGCAACGACTATAGGTAATATATGATAAATAAAAACCAACCATTAAACGTTTATTTATTCACTTGAGCGCGATCAATACTTCGATTCCACAAATCTTATTCCAGGCCGGGTCATCCATGTGGCTAATATTTTTAGGGAGCACTAGGTCCATTTAATCCTTAGCCAAAGTATAAAAATATTCTATTTGGGCTATCGGGGATAAATGTGACGAGGAAGCCATACATTGAACGTTTATTTATTCACTTGAGTGCGATCAATACTTCGATTCCACAAATCTTATTCCAGGCCGGGTCATCCATGTGACTAATATTTTTAAGGATCACTAGGTCCATTTAATCCTTAGCCAAAGTATAAAAATATTCTATTTGGGCTATCGGGGGTAAATGTGACGAGGAAGCCATACATTGAACGTTTATTTATTCACTTGAGTGCGATCAATACTTCGATTCCACAAATCTTATTCCAAGGCGGGTCATCCATGTGGCTAATATTTTTAAGGAGCACTAGGTCCATTTAATCCTTAGCCAAAGTATAAAAATATTCTATTTGGGCTATCGGGGATAAATGTGACGAGGAAGCCATACATTGAACGTTTATTTATTCACTTGAGTGCGATCAATACTTCGATTCCACAAATCTTATTCCAGGCCGGGTCATCCATGTGGCTAATATTTTTAGGGAGCACTAGGTCCATTTAATCCTTAGCCAAAGTATAAAAATATTCTATTTGGGCTATCGGGGATAAATGTGACGAGGAAGCCATACATTGAACGTTTATTTATTCACTTGAGTGCGATCAATACTTCGATTCCACAAATCTTATTCCAGGGCGGGTCATCCATGTGGCTAATATTTTTAGAGAGCACTAGGTCCATTTAATCCTTAGCCAAAGTATAAAAATATTCTATTTGGGCTATCGGGGATAAATGTGACGAGGAAGCCATACATTGAACGTGTATTTATTCACTTGAGTGCGATCAATACTTCGATTCCACAAATCTTATTCCAGGCCGGGTCATCCATGTGGCTAATATTTTTAGGGAGCACTAGGTCCATTTAATCCTTAGCCAAAGTATAAAAATATTCTATTTGGGCTATCGGGGGTAAATGTGACGAGGAAGCCATACATTGAACGTTTATTTATTCACTTGAGTGCGATCAATACTTCGATTCCACAAATCTTATTCCAAGGCGGGTCATCCATGTGGCTAATATTTTTAAGGAGCACTAGGTCCATTTAATCCTTAGCCAAAGTATAAAAATATTCTATTTGGGCTATCGGGGATAAATGTGACGAGGAAGCCATACATTGAACGTTTATTTATTCACTTGAGTGCGATCAATACTTCGATTCCACAAATCTTATTCCAGGCCGGGTCATCCATGTGACTAATATTTTTAAGGATCACTAGGTCCATTTAATCCTTAGCCAAAGTATAAAAATATTCTATTTGGGCTATCGGGGGTAAATGTGACGAGGAAGCCATACATTGAACGTTTATTTATTCACTTGAGTGCGATCAATACTTCGATTCCACAAATCTTATTCCAAGGCGGGTCATCCATGTGGCTAATATTTTTAAGGAGCACTAGGTCCATTTAATCCTTAGCCAAAGTATAAAAATATTCTATTTGGGCTATCGGGGATAAATGTGACGAGGAAGCCATACATTGAACGTTTATTTATTCACTTGAGTGCGATCAATACTTCGATTCCACAAATCTTATTCCAGGCCGGGTCATCCATGTGGCTAATATTTTTAGGGAGCACTAGGTCCATTTAATCCTTAGCCAAAGTATAAAAATATTCTATTTGGGCTATCGGGGATAAATGTGACGAGGAAGCCATACATTGAACGTTTATTTATTCACTTGAGTGCGATCAATACTTCGATTCCACAAATCTTATTCCAGGCCGGGTCATCCATGTGGCTAATATTTTTAGAGAGCACTAGGTCCATTTAATCCTTAGACAAAGTATAAAAATATTCTATTTGGGCTATCGGGGATAAATGTGACGAGGAAGCCATACATTGAACGTTTATTTATTCACTTGAGTGCGATCAATACTTCGATTCCACAAATCTTATTCCAGGCCGGGTCATCCATGTGGCTAATATTTTTAGGGAGCACTAGGTCCATTTAATCCTTAGCCAAAGTATAAAAATATTCTATTTGGGCTATCGGGGATAAATGTGACGAGGAAGCCATACATTGAACGTTTATTTATTCACTTGAGTGCGATCAATACTTCGATTCCACAAATCTTATTCCAAGGCGGGTCATCCATGTGGCTAATATTTTTAAGGAGCACTAGGTCCATTTAATCCTTAGCCAAAGTATAAAAATATTCTATTTTGGCTATCGGGGATAAATGTGACGAGGAAGCCATACATTGAACGTTTATTTATTCACTTGAGTGCGATCAATACTTCGATTCCACAAATCTTATTCCAGGCCGGGTCATCCATGTGGCTAATATTTTTAGGGAGCACTAGGTCCATTTAATTCTTAGCCAAAGTATAAAAATATTCTATTTGGGCTATCGGGGATAAATGTGAAGAGGAAGCCATACATTGAACGTTTATTTATTCACTTGAGTGCGATCAATACTTCGATTCCACAAATCTTGATATTAGGAAACGCAAAATATGAACCGGAATCGATACACAAAAACACCGAGCTACGAATTTGCCGAGGTAAAAAAAAATATTTACATTCCCTACTGCAAAAATAATAATCACTGGATACTTAGAATAATTAACATGGACGACGAGTTTATAAGTAGTTATGATCCTTTATGTCCAGGGAAAATTGATTCCAATATAGTTAAAAAAGCGCAATATTTTGTGGACGAATTTAGGAAAGAGTTAAATTTGCACAAAAAAAAATTCCGAATTAAACCTCGTTATAATTTTCCATTACAGCGTGATAGTTTTAATTGCGGTCCATTAATAATTTACGGGATTGAAATGGAGTCATTAAACAAATATCAACCCGAAATACATTCTGAAGTAGATCAGGAGTACGAATTGGGATTGAAAAAGTATCGAAAATTCCTCCAAAATATTATTATAGATAATTCGGAAACCGTTATAAATAATTGTCTAATTTGTTTCGATGACCTGAAACCAGAAGACTCGACCCTTGGCTGCGAAATTTGCAAACGTAAAATCCATGTACATTGTAATGTACACAATATTATTTCATTGGCAAAATGTTTGTTTTGCAATTAATCAAAATGTTATATACATAAAAAAAAAAAAAAAAAAAATATAAAAAATTAAAAAAAAAAAACAAAAAAAAAAGAAAATGAATTCGCTGCATAAATATTTTAACATTGGTCTTTTTGAACTTATATAAAAGTGTGATACAATTAGTTAATAATAGCACTTAGGTATCTACCCACAAAAACACTTTTTTATGTATGAAAAAGCTTTGAAATTGTTGAGCATAACTTTATATTTTTATTTCTTTCTTTTTTGCTTTTCTTTCATAACAAATAGTATTTTAATTTCAATTTTATTGTTATTCAGTTTCCAACGATTCCCAGTCTAATCTCTTATATATGTAGTTAAATAAGTCCGTTCGTCATTTTGTCCGTCCATCCGTTCCGTTTCTGTCCTTCTAAATATCGACCAAGTTTGTTAGCTTTTCTTTCAAATCATCATCATTAAGTAATTAGAACAAATTTTTGTATACCATCATATTTCTGGAACTTGTTAAGATATATTTGGTCTTATTTGGAAGTGGGGAGCAAAGTCCGATATTCATACCTCCTCGTGGTGCTCCCTGGGTAACTCCAAGTGAATAAGGCAATGCGAGGGAGAGGTAACATGAAATATGTTACAATGAATTTAGATGACAACTAAATTAACCGGCGATTCAATAGCCCGTTATCTTTAGTAATAATCGATTTCCGCCAATTAATCTAATTTCAGAAAGCAAAGAGAAAATAAACATAATTCGTGTTGAAAGACCTACGATTCTAACAAAACAACTTACAACTTTCTTTTAACATATGAACCACCAAGCTATGTGAAAATTTATATTAACCACATGCATGACCCGCACTGGAATAAGATTTGTGGAATCGAAGTATTGATCGGGCTCAAGTGAATAAATAAAGGTTCAATGTATGGTTCCCTCGTCACATTTATCCCCGATAGCCCAAATAGAATATTTTTATACTTTGGCTAAGGATTAAATGGACCTAGTGCTCCCTAAAAATATTAGCCACATGGATGACCTTGCTTGGAATAAGATTTGTGGAATCGAAGTATTGATCGCACTCAAGTGAATAAATAAACGTTCAATGTATGGCTTCCTTGTCACATTTATCCCCGATAGCCCAAATAGAATATTTTTATACTTTGGCTAAGAATTAAATGGACCTAGTGCTCCCTAAAAATATTAGCCACATGGATGACTCGCACTGGAATAAGATTTGTGGAATCGAAGTATTGATCGCACTCAAGTGAATAAATACACGTTCAATGTATGGCTTCCTCGTCACATTTGTCGCCGATAGCCCAAATAGAATATTTTTATACTTTGGCTAAGGATTAAATGGACCTAGTGCTCCCTAAAAATATTAGCCACATGGATGACCCGCTCTGGAATAAGATTTGTGGAATCGAAGTATTGATCGCACTCAAGTGAATAAATAAACGTTCAATGTATGGCTTCCTTGTCACATTTATCCCCGATAGCCCAAATAGAATATTTTTATACTTTGGCTAAGGATTAAATGGACCTAGTGCTCCCTAAAAATATTAGCCACATGGATGACTCGCACTGGAATAAGATTTGTGGAATCGAAGTATTGATCGCACTCAAGTGAATAAATACACGTTCAATGTATGGCTTCCTCGTCACATTTGTCGCCGATAGCCCAAATAGAATATTTTTATACTTTGGCTAAGGATTAAATGGACCTAGTGCTCCCTAAAAATATTAGCCACATGGATGACCCGCTCTGGAATAAGATTTGTGGAATCGAAGTATTGATCGCACTCAAGTGAATAAATAAACGTTCAATGTATGGCTTCCTTGTCACATTTGTCGCCGATAGCCCAAATAGAATATTTTTATACTTTTGCTAAGAATTAAATGGACCTAGTGCTCCCTAAAAATATTAGCCACATGGATGACCCGCCCTGGAATAAGATTTGTGGAATCGAAGTATTGATCGCACTCAAGTGAATAAATAAACGTTCAATGTATAGTTTCCTCGTCACATTTATCCCCGATAGCCCAAATAGAATATTTTTATACTTTGGCTAAGGATTAAATGGACCTAGTGCTCCCTAAAAATATTAGCCACATGGATGACCCGGCTTGGAATAAGATTTGTGGAATCGAAGTATTGATCGCACTCAAGTGAATAAATAAACGTTCAATGTATGGCTTCCTTGTCACATTTATCCCCGATAGCCCCAATAGAATATTTTTATACTTTGGTTAAGAATTAAATGGACCTAGTGCTCCCTAAAAATATTAGCCACATGGATGACTCGCACTGGAATAAGATTTGTGGAATCGAAGTATTGATCGCACTCAAGTGAATAAATAACGTTCAATGTATGGCTTTCTCGTCACATTTATCCCCGATAGCCCAAATAGAATATTTTTATACTTTGGCTAAGGATTAAATGGATCTAGTGCTCCCTAAAAATATTAGCCACATGGATGACCCGGCCTGGAATAAGATTTGTGGAATCGAAGTATTGATCGCACTCAAGTGAATAAATACACGTTCAATGTATGGCTTCCTCGTCACATTTGTCGCCGATAGCCCAAATAGAATATTTTTATACTTTGGCTAAGAATTAAATGGACCTAGTGCTCCCTAAAAATATTAGCCACATGGATGACCCGCTCTGGAATAAGATTTGTGGAATCGAAGTATTGATCGCACTCAAGTGAATAAATAAACGTTCAATGTATGGCTTCCTTGTCACATTTGTCGCCGATAGCCCAAATAGAATATTTTTATACTTTTGCTAAGAATTAAATGGACCTAGTGCTCCCTAAAAATATTAGCCACATGGATGACCCGCCCTGGAATAAGATTTGTGGAATCGAAGTATTGATCGCACTCAAGTGAATAAATAAACGTTCAATGTATAGTTTCCTCGTCACATTTATCCCCGATAGCCCAAATAGAATATTTTTATACTTTGGCTAAGGATTAAATGGACCTAGTGCTCCCTAAAAATATTAGCCACATGGATGACCCGGCTTGGAATAAGATTTGTGGAATCGAAGTATTGATCGCACTCAAGTGAATAAATAAACGTTCAATGTATGGCTTCCTTGTCACATTTATCCCCGATAGCCCCAATAGAATATTTTTATACTTTGGTTAAGAATTAAATGGACCTAGTGCTCCCTAAAAATATTAGCCACATGGATGACTCGCACTGGAATAAGATTTGTGGAATCGAAGTATTGATCGCACTCAAGTGAATAAATAACGTTCAATGTATGGCTTTCTCGTCACATTTATCCCCGATAGCCCAAATAGAATATTTTTATACTTTGGCTAAGGATTAAATGGATCTAGTGCTCCCTAAAAATATTAGCCACATGGATGACCCGGCCTGGAATAAGATTTGTGGAATCGAAGTATTGATCGCACTCAAGTGAATAAATACACGTTCAATGTATGGCTTCCTCGTCACATTTGTCGCCGATAGCCCAAATAGAATATTTTTATACTTTGGCTAAGAATTAAATGGACCTAGTGCTCCCTAAAAATATTAGCCACATGGATGACCCGCTCTGGAATAAGATTTGTGGAATCGAAGTATTGATCGCACTCAAGTGAATAAATAAACGTTCAATGTATGGCTTCCTTGTCACATTTATCCCCGATAGCCCCAATAGAATATTTTTATACTTTGGTTAAGAATTAAATGGACCTAGTGCTCCCTAAAAATATTAGCCACATGGATGACTCGCACTGGAATAAGATTTGTGGAATCGAAGTATTGATCGCACTCAAGTGAATAAATAACGTTCAATGTATGGCTTTCTCGTCACATTTATCCCCGATAGCCCAAATAGAATATTTTTATACTTTGGCTAAGGATTAAATGGATCTAGTGCTCCCTAAAAATATTAGCCACATGGATGACCCGGCCTGGAATAAGATTTGTGGAATCGAAGTATTGATCGCACTCAAGTGAATAAATACACGTTCAATGTATGGCTTCCTCGTCACATTTGTCGCCGATAGCCCAAATAGAATATTTTTATACTTTGGCTAAGAATTAAATGGACCTAGTGCTCCCTAAAAATATTAGCCACATGGATGACCCGCTCTGGAATAAGATTTGTGGAATCGAAGTATTGATCGCACTCAAGTGAATAAATAAACGTTCAATGTATGGCTTCCTTGTCACATTTGTCGCCGATAGCCCAAATAGAATATTTTTATACTTTTGCTAAGAATTAAATGGACCTAGTGCTCCCTAAAAATATTAGCCACATGGATGACCCGCCCTGGAATAAGATTTGTGGAATCGAAGTATTGATCGCACTCAAGTGAATAAATAAACGTTCAATGTATAGTTTCCTCGTCACATTTATCCCCGATAGCCCAAATAGAATATTTTTATACTTTGGCTAAGGATTAAATGGACCTAGTGCTCCCTAAAAATATTAGCCACATGGATGACCCGGCTTGGAATAAGATTTGTGGAATCGAAGTATTGATCGCACTCAAGTGAATAAATAAACGTTCAATGTATGGCTTCCTTGTCACATTTATCCCCGATAGCCCCAATAGAATATTTTTATACTTTGGTTAAGAATTAAATGGACCTAGTGCTCCCTAAAAATATTAGCCACATGGATGACTCGCACTGGAATAAGATTTGTGGAATCGAAGTATTGATCGCACTCAAGTGAATAAATAACGTTCAATGTATGGCTTTCTCGTCACATTTATCCCCGATAGCCCAAATAGAATATTTTTATACTTTGGCTAAGGATTAAATGGATCTAGTGCTCCCTAAAAATATTAGCCACATGGATGACCCGGCTTGGAATAAGATTTGTGGAATCGAAGTATTGATCGCACTCAAGTGAATAAATACACGTTCAATGTATGGCTTCCTCGTCACATTTGTCGCCGATAGCCCAAATAGAATATTTTTATACTTTGGCTAAGGATTAAATGGATCTAGTGCTCCCTAAAAATATTAGCCACATGGATGACCCGGCCTGGAATAAGATTTGTGGAATCGAAGTATTGATCGCGCGTAAGTAAATTAATATTAATTACAAGTTTACAATGCGATAAATGAACCGTTTGTTTAATAAATTAAATTTTTATAATTGATGCGAATAAAATTTTTATTTTATAATTTTATGTTGGTAAATTCTTATTAATCTTATGTTTGGAACTTAAATTTTTCTTGTGTCTTGTTTCTCTTATTATCAAATCAATATCGATGTTCATTTTCAATAATTTGATTGAATGCCTATTTATAATCAATTCTTGAATGATTTACTAATACTATCAAACGTTTTAGTTTTAGGAATGTTTTAGGAAATTCTTCATCACCGTCATATAACCAAAAAAATCCATCATAAAAGTTGTATGGTTTTCTTGTAATATCGTTGTTCTGTATAGTTCTGTCAATAACATTTGTTTAATACCGATTCCGTACAAACCTAGCGCTACCGTATTTTATTATTGAAACAGGGTTTGCTAAGCCTCATTGTGTGTCAACCTAATTGGTTTTGTAGTAGATTAACTAAACTAGTTTAGAAAAACGCGTTTAGTTAAACCCTAGTCTGTCAAGGGTATAAGGAACAAATAATAGAATATAGATGGAAAAAGGGCTTTGCGCAAGGTGATTCAAAAATGTCTAAAATGTTTCCACCACAAGCAACTTATGTCAGAACAACTAATGGGAACTTTGCCAGCTGCCAGAGTGCAACCAGGAAGAACATTTGACAAAACAGGAATTGATTATGCCAGTCCCATCCAAGTGAGAACAACAAAAGGAAGGGGCACAAGGCCTACAAAGGATATATAGCTCTTTTCGTATGTATGGTAACTAAAGCGATCCATATCGAAATAGTAAGCAGTCTTACACCAGAATCCTTCATTGCTGTCTACAAGCGTTTCGTTTCCAGGAGAGGCTTGTGTACCGATATTTTCTCCGAGAATGGAACTTACTTTGGCGGAGCAAATTCTGCATTACAAAATAACTATCGCATGGCCATGGCAACATTATCGAGCGACATTGCAGCTATGTTACCTACTAATGGAACCAATTGGCACTTCATTCCGCCTCACACTCCTGATTTTGGAGGTATCTGGGAGGCAGGTATTAAATCAGCAAAATTTCATCTCAAGAGGGTGCACGGTAACAACGCAACACTGTGCACGGTAACAAGGCAAATTGAAACGTGTCTTAACTCTCGGCCTTTAACACCACTCTCAAATGATGTCTCTAACTTAGCAGTAATAACTCCAGGGCATTTCTTAATTGGCGATTCATTGAAGGCACCACCATGTGCAAACATCCAAACTATGTGGTTGAAAACAAGATAGCAACCTGACCGAATAATTAATACAACATTTCTGGAAACGATGGTCTTCTGAATATATTCACCAAATTCAACTATATTCGAAAAGATCCAGCCTAACTTATTGGTAAACGACTTAGTATTAATAAATGATGATCAACTACCTGCTACCCGGGGGAAGCTGGGACGGGTTCTTGAAACTTACGCTGGGAAGGATGGCTTGGTTCGAGTCGTCACAGTAAAATGTCAGGACGCAACATATAAAAGGCCAATTACAAAACTATGCAAGCTACCGATCGAAGATGGATTGAAGGAAGCATTGCCACCACTACAACCCAATACTTGCGAAAGAAGGTTAACTGATAACAACAATTTGGCCCCTAGGCAACAACCACATAGAGCAAAACAATTAGGCAGAATAAATCAAATGGCACTAGCAATATTCTCTATGTGTTGCATTTTTGGACTTGCACAAGCCACCATCCAAATAAATCCTTTCAACCAGTCTACCAGAATACACTTTGAGGAATTAGGCAAGCTAGAAATAGTGGCGACGAAATGGACATTAGTCGTTCATTACAACTTAACCTCTTTTTTTGACGAAATTGACAATTTCAAAGCATCCCACACCGAATTGCAGTCGGCTTGTATGAAGCTGTCCGGTCTAAAATGCGACGTCATTCTTCAGCAACTCGTATGGCAATACAATTACTTGATAGCAGACAACGAGCTATTGTTAGAAAGCAATAAGGATAAGGACCGTAAACGAGTGAACCGAGGTTTCGGTGATTTAGTGGGCCTTGTGTTAGGGGACGTGTTTGGGGTTCTCACCCAATGAGAAGCTGAAAAGTATGAGTCCCACCTTGAAAAATTTAACGATGATGAGAATTATCTTTTGGCGCTTATCAAAAATCGAACAACTGTAATCGATAGCACCAGCAACCTAGTAAAACATAACACAAATCTCACTGCAGTATCGATAAACAACTTGATAAAAGACCAACATCGCTTAAAACAGGAAATGCTGCAATTATAAGAATATCGAACATACGAAGGCAGAGTGCGATCAACGTTAACGAGCATATTCGAAACGAGTACTAAAGAGCCTTCAGGATACGCAACAAGCCTTACTTAATGTGATCTTTCTTGCTCATCAAGACGTGCTACATCCATCCATACTTACACCAAGTCAATTGGAAGAAGAGTTACAATTTATTCAACAAACACGTGCCGGTAACCATTACTCTACCAGGACACGATATCTACGATCTCCACCATGTGCATGAGAGCATGCAAATACGCAGCCGAGTGACCCAGAAAAACGTAATAATTGAAATTACCTTGCTTAATTACCTTAATTTCCATAGTTGCAGTTCCCTATATCAACCATGGAAGCACTCAATCACAAATAATTAGTTCTACCGATTACATAGCAATGGACAACTCAGAAAGTCAATCCATCATTCAGGTTGTTTGCAACGAACGGTTCTTCGGTAAACGTGTACGGGACTAAATTCTTAAAAGTTGACATCGGACTTCGCCGTGAGAGTTCATCGTTGCTAACGTGTCGATGCCATCATGTGGCTCATAGGCCCGTTAACGTCTCTGTATACAAATGGTACCTCTTCCTCCTACGATATTGCTATTGTATCTCGGCAGGTCAGCAACGGATTCGGGGGTTTCAACGTGATCTCAAAATTGTTAACAGTCGTTCAAAGCAACATTAATATTGACAATACAAAACATAACGTGACTCACAAAATTGAAACGTATGGACTTAGCATCGAACAAATTCATCATTGCGAAGACAGAATTCGAAAACATGTTGAAAGTCGGGATTTGTCGACCTAGTAGCAGTCCTTCGTTGAGCTCATTACAATTAGTAGCTAAAAATAATGGAGAGGGGAGACTGTGTGGAAACTTTAAAGCACTAAGTAAAATCACGATTCCACGATTAATATCGCATGAACGGGTTCAAGTCATCAAAAATTTCGAAAGACTGTTAAACAACTGAAACGCTTTTTAAGTATATGATAAACTTTTATAGACGCTTCGTTCCATGTGCTGCTACTGACCAGAAATTGTTGAATGACTACGTAAAAGGTTACTCTAAGAACAGACGAATTCCAATTCAATGGTCAACTGAAGTTATCGAAGCGTTTGATAACTGTAAAATTAAACTTTCAGACGGTACTTTACTGATTCGTTCATCATGATCAGCACCACTGGTCATCATGGTTGATGTTTCTGATACGGAAATCGGACCGGTGGTTCAACAGTTCATATCACTCACTTGGCAACAACTCGTTTTTTTTTCAATACGTCTCAATGATACGCAACAAAGATACAGTGCTAATGATCGTGAACGTTTCGCGGCTTGTCGAAGGTCATATATTCACGCTTTGCACCGATCATAAACCACTTGTCTACGCTTTTATTCAGAAACCCGAAAAAGCATCTCGTCAATTTCGACACTTAGATTTCATTGGTTCGTTACCAGTTTGATTGATAGATACACTCGCTAGTCCGAAGCGGTTTCAGTTCCAATTGGATAGCCCGTTTTGGTGTTCCAGAGTTCATCGTCATGGACCAAAGCATGCAGTTCGAATCACAACTTTTGCAAGAACTGGCTAACTAACTCGGTTTTGATCGCAGGAGAACAACTAGCTACAATCCAAAATGTAATGGCATGATCGAGAAATGACATCGTGTCATCAAATCGGCCATTATATGCTACGACCAAAAGGATTGGGCTAGTGTTCTTCCTTCAATATTATTAGGACTACGAAAGACGTACAATGACGAAATAAAAGCTACTCCAACCGAACCTGTATCGGCTAGTAAAGATCTGCTGTCTTGCTTGCATGTTTTCCTACCGACTTACTACGCAGATCGCTGCAACCATCATATGCTGGACCGTATTTGGTTATCGACCGTACAGAAAAATTTAACACTTTGGATCTGAACGGACGACACGCCAAATTTCCATCGACCGAGACTCAAACCGTATTACTCGGACAATCAATCAAAAATTACGGGCGCACCAACTGCACAGACTGGATTACTTTTACCAGCTCTCGAACCAAAACTCATTATTTCAGCTGACGGGACCTAAACTACCTTTCACCTAAACCTACAACAACTACAAGGGCGGGTCGTGTACTCAGACCTCCTACCAGATTCTTGCTTAATCATTTAGTTTTATTTCTGTCAAAGCATCTATAATCGAACTCGAAATTCTCGAAAAAAGTTGGTAAAATCGGTGTGTGATACCATTTTAAAATATGCATTGGAGTCGCATATTTTTCTGATTAGTGGGTCAACTTTCAAACTCAAGCTCTTCTTTTTTCTTCTTGATGTGTTCTTTCCATTTTAGTTTAGCATCGAGGGTCATGCCTAGGTATTTACATAGCTGTATTTGCATATGGAATTTGGTTTAAGTTGAGAACCACGGGAACACAGTTTACATTTTGATTTGTAAAGTTGACATGTACTGATTTGACTTCATTTAATAAGATGAGCCATTTTTTAGTCCAGTTGCTCACCGTGTTAACTGCATTTTGAAGTTAAGTTGTTGCTTCCGAAATATCTTTCACAAGTGCTAGAATAGCTGTATCTTCTGCAAATGTTGGTAGTGTAGTACCCTGAATATTCGGTAAGTCTCTCGTGTAAAGAATAAACAGAATAGGTCCAATTATGCTACCTTGTGATATACCTGCTGATATTCGTTTTATTTCAGAGTACTCATTTTCAAATTTGATTGTAAAGTGCCGATGTAGGATTTAAGAATTTGATAAAATTGCTTAGGCAGGTCTCGATGCAGTTTAAATTCAAGCCCTTGGTGCCACACTTTGCCAAAAGCTTGAGCTATATCAAAGAAAATACTGGAGCAAATTTCCTTATTCTCAAGTACATCCTCAATGACATCCGTTATTCTGTGAACTTGTTCAACTGTAGAGTGAATTTTTCTAAACTCTTAAGCAAGTAGTGATATCGATCTATATGATTTTTTACCTTTTCCTCGTTTACCTGGTTTAGGAATCGTTATTACTTCGGCCATCTTCCATTGTCGTGGAACATATTTCAATCTGAAGGCTGCGTTAGTTATTTGATGTAATTTACGCAAACCTTTCTCGGTCATTACCTGGAGCTTTTCTGATACTAAAGTTATTATTGATTTCAGTTTTAAGTTATAATAAGGTCACATGCCTTATGTTAAGATCATCTACTTTGTTTACGACTGTTGTATTTTCATTTGCTGATTGTCAACGGTTGAAAAGACTCTTCTAAATAAGCAGCAAATAAAGAAACTTTCTGTTTGTTACTTTAAGTCCAGGATCCGTCATCGTGTTGATAGGCGGTACATGCATTTTGGATCTTTTTAGTCGCTTCGTTGCTTTCCAAAGCGAATAAACGTCATCCTTTAGTTCAGAAAGACTTCGAAGTCGCTTAGTTATGAGTCATGATCACAGGTGAGTGGTCAGATGATAGTCGTTCATTATTTTCAATACACGTTTAGTCCTCTAAAACTCCTTTTTTACAAAGAAGTCAAGAAGATCTGGAATTTTATGTATGTCAGCAAGCCAATATGTTGGTTTATCGCCAGAGATGAATTCACAATTGTTCTCGCGAGCTGCATTAATTAACTCTTTCCCTTTACAGGTTGTAAGTCTAGATCCCTAATAGGTATTCTTAAATAGAGGAGTTATTTAGTTCCTTATTATTGATTGATTCAACTGTTATGGTTTTAACTTGCATAATTTCTTCTTCAATGTCGGGCACTTCATAATGTTTAATATTATTTTTCATAATTATGGTAGACCCGCCTCTAGCGTTTCTTCCTGCATGAATAGCATGGTAGCATTCATAGTCACGTATTTTAATAAATGAAGTTTCTGTTAAATGAGTTTCCGAGACAAGACATATATTTATTTTTCTAAGTTTAGAAAAATTTCTAGCTCTGGAACATGCTGGGGTAATTCACTCGCGTTCCAAATCATATTTCTAAGTGATCTATTTATTCATTCGTAGCTTTTTGTCTATCCAGCCGCTTCTAGACCACGTTCTTGTTTTGCTAGGCATGCATTAATCCTTTGTATACTTCGAAATATCCTTTCTAGTGGATTTTCTTTAATAGTATTCTGCTGTGTTGAGAGTAGGATCTTCTCTCTGGCCCTATGGGCTCTGGTTGTGTCGGCACTCTAGTTGTAGTTGGAATCCTTTCTCTTCTAACATTACTGTTTTGAATCGATTGGCGTATTTTATTTCTTAACCTTTGTAGTTGTACCGCTACTTCGTTTCCTCTATAGTTGGCTAGGTGTTGTCCTTTAGTGTTTATACACCTTGCCGGTTCGGTTCGACTATGAGAACGGTCTTTCGCGTTGTGTCTGCCGGTACATTTTACGCACCTAACATCTTTCCCGCAATATCTTTGGGTGTGGTTATAACTTTAGCATTTCTTGCATTGAGGTATTAATCTCGTGTTCTTTTTCAGTGGTTCTATTTTAAACCTCATATTAAGTATTGCTTTGATATTAAATATATTTTCATTTTTTTCGCTTTTGTTGAATGTGAGCATGAATAGTGGTTGCCCTCTTTTAACGATCTTGGTTCCTTAACTATTTCCACTTTCTCTCGTTTAAGGATATTTACTGCGTCTGCAATTTGCAGTTCTTTCATTTTGAGATCTTCTATTATATCCTCCTTCTTGCAAGTGGGATGGAGACCTCTGGCCATAACCTTAATTTCTCGGTTATTTTTGTCTTCAAATGTATACCACTCTTTATCTTCTTTAGTGAGCTTTGTGGCTAAAGCTCTGTATGCATCGGGATCTCTTGTTTTTATCTGCCAAACATTATTGTTTAGTGCAAATAGTCATTTGTGGACACTGATTTCATTAGAGCTTGCGGATATTCGCAAACTCAGCTATGCCTATCACATTAATTGGCGGTGGTGCCTTAGTCTTCGTTGCAACCTTGCGTTGTTCTTGTTGCTGGTGATGTTGGGGTACATGCACTCGTTCGACAATTGCATTAACTTTAGCTTGCGAGAGCTCCTCAACTTCTGGCAAAAATTCTGCTCTTCGTTTTTTCCTTGGTCGTTTCTTCTGTTTGTGTATCCAATCAGTTCCTCTTGCAAGTTCCTCCTCATCTGTATGAAATTCAGCGTCAGTACAATTGTGTTGTTTTCGTAATAGCAAGTAAGAGAAGTTTGCACAACCTCTGTCAGTTTGGTTTTCTTCAGTTCCTCATTTTCTTTCTTTAACTTAGCGATTTCAACTTAGCGATTTAGCTTAGCGAACTGTATTTGTCTAGATGTTGATCTAGCTATTATTGCACTTTGATCGAATGGGTTGTAGCCTTCCAAAAATTTTCAATTTTTTTTTTCCACTAAAAAAAATCCAACAAAAATAAAATCGCGCCTAGTTTCAATTTTGTTAAATCACTTGTCAATTTTTTTTTTTAAGCTGATCGACCCGGTGCCTACATTATCGACAAATCTATATCATTCACTCGATCAATTCAATTTCAATCAACTTTCCCCAGTCAACATTTAGGAGGTGTTAAAAATAAAAGGTTTAAATCCGAGGTTCACGTCAAACAAAAATTAGGTGAAAATTACATGGATACCGGATGCGCGAATACAAAACTTGTAACGATGTAGAAACGGAATCGTTACAAGTCGTGGGGACGTCTCACACCCTGAAAAGTCTCATGCCGGGCAGAAATTAATTTCACACAGATCCAGGCCATAATTTATTGGTTCGTGCGTAATAACATGTGACTGAAATTTAAGTTCGTATATCTTTGGTATGGTACGTGCCTTATCCGGTAAACCACAAGTGGATTATTCGCCTATATATTCGGATTGGCAAAATATCTATTGTTGCCAAAGGAAGTGGCATAATTGTATAAGTAGGTGAGTCACAAGGATGTATAGAAAGCAAGCCAAATCCGGTCCTATAATTGACTGTGACCATTGCAATAGTCCCTTGGCTGTCAGTCTACTGGTAAACAAATCTTCAACTTTAAAACATGGTTTACAAACGGCTGTAAAGCTGTATATAAAAGTTACATTAAATCTAGCGTATAGTATGCATAATTTTGACTTCAGTGTGCAACAAAACTCTGATTTCGGCGTGGAACAAAACTCTGACGTAAACGTGTGACAAAACTCTGACTTCAATGTTCGACATATTTTTGATTATAAATCATTTGTGGAAATTTAAAATAATTCGAGCTGTCTTTGATTGATTGATTGATTCTGAATGCACGACCAAGTTCTTACACAGGAGCTCCTGGGTGACGCCGGGCCCACCGTACACTCTTTTTTACATATAACAAAACCGAAGGATTGGATAGGTTAGTTAAGTGGGACAGAATCGGCCCGGTTACAGACACCTAGGTATAGCCGATAGTTAGTAACACAAAGACAGCACAATACTAATCTACTAAGGAAGGATAAAGGTTTAATAGGTTTAATGGATAACGATGGTATTGGTCTTCAACAATTGCTTCTCTAAATCAGCAACCTGAGAACAAATTTGTATTATTTCACGTACATCTGGAAATTTCCTGAAATGTAATTGTAAATTAATGCAAAATTTAATTGATTAAATCGACCCAGTTGCAGACCCTTAAATAAAGTCGATAGTTATTAATGCAATGACAACACCATTCTAATCTACACAATCAACAATAAATATTTCAAAGACATATTATTTCACGTCAACTGTAGATTTCCTGAAATTTAATTCTAAATTAATATTTTTCGGCTTCCTAAATAATATAAACATTTATTAATTTAATCCTCCTGCAATTCCACGACTTACAATAGGATTTCCTGAAACCATAATTATTTAAATTATATCAAACTTAGTCTAAAATTCATTAGTATTTAACCCTTAAATCGAAGAAAAAAAAAATAATAAAAAACAAAAAATTTCATATGTAAGGCATCCCAAAGGCAATGGTTCCTGGAAAAATATGAATGTTATTCAATACCAGATTAACTACCTGATAGGATATTTCAAACAATTTTAATTTAATTAAAAAATTTCAAATATTTTATTAGTTTTGTTCACCAAAGAAGAGAATATTCGATTAATTGCCAAGTATAATTATAGTGCACAGGATATTTATACCATGCTCAATGGAACTTTACTATTCCTCAACCAATAACTGTTAAATATGGTACGCAGAATTGGATTGGCACTCTAGCATGTTCAATGGAACTAAGCAAACTCAAAACAAATGATGATCAAATTCGGGTGCAAAGCCGAATTTGACGAAATTTTCGGATTCAGCTATAATGAATGAAACATGCCGTTTCCAACCGAAATTTTCCAGTTCAGATTATAGAGCTGGGCTAGGATTCTAATAAATTAGGATCAACTTGTATTGGGATTTTAATGTGTCTTTTGATAAAGTTCTAAAATTCGATAATTCTGAATGGAACTTGGCCATACCCCGACCAATTATTGTCAAATCAGGTAAGCAGAATTAAATGTGAATGTAAAAATGGATTTTAGAGAAGTTCTGGAGTTCGGCCGTGCTAAGCAATGTCTTAACTAATCAAGTTCGAATATGATATGTTGAGCTGAACCGGGATTTCAACATAAATCCCGGGTGAAGTACTGGATTTTTCAACAAAATAAATCAGAAAATAATCGGCCAAGGAATTTTCCTATTCCTCCATTTACACGTCAAAATAATCAGTTGACAGATGACCCAGCCGAACTAAGCCTCTCCCAAATTAATGCTAATTGCTAGAATTGCGATTTGCTAGAATCCCAATTAAGCCCAAAACTGATTTTATGCATCTTCCGCAGTATATTGTCTCAATCAAACAAAACGATCATGATTTATGTAAGGTGATGACACGAACGGAAGATAGAACCACGCGGAAGGCTTTTTACACAATTGGTGCATGAGCAGGTCGTTGATTAGGATCTAGAATTCAAATCAATCGATATTCGTATATATCATTCCCATGCAAAGACGAACCTGTTTCGAGAAATATTATTGAGCCAGAAATTCTTTTAGATAAAATAGTGCCAGCAGTAAGCAATTTAAAAAAAAACAGTCAACATTAAAAGGCCGAAGGATATCACATCAAAGATTTAATTGTCATTACAAATGGAAATAAAATATTAAAAACCGTTTTCCCTTTGCCATGCCGTAACACATATGAGGTCTCATCCCTTTAAATCAATCTACAAAAAAGTCATGAATATTTATATATATACACGTATACATACATATCTACACACATACATACACATATACATACATATAAATATAAAATTTTACTATATAAAATGAAATAAAAAATATTTCTGTTCTTTATCACTCTTATGAAATTTTAAAGTTTTTCTTTTGCGTATTATCAGTAAAAAAATTGCTGTCAGCAAATCTTTCCACGGAATTAATGCATTATTTGTAAAACTGATCAACAAGAAATATGTAAAGGAACAAAAAATATTTTGGAAGAAATATTAAAGACGTCCGTGAATTTAATTTGTTTTAAGATTCCTTCGGCTCCCCCGGACAAAACACCACCCCAATGGACACCCACACAACGTTCTACGACAACCCCCGTCGCACAAAAACAAAGAGGCCATCTACCAACAATACAATACCTCCACCACAAAAGCAGAAAAAACGCATTCCCCTCCCCCACGCCCAACCCCAGGGCACCTGTGTACACAAAGACACACAAACCCTTACAAAAATGAGAACTCCCCTAGGCAGCCCCTCGGCAGCCTAGCCCCGCACTGACAAAAAGCCGGTCTACTCATCAGACTATTCATCAGACTCTACTCACCTACTGATGAGTAGACCAACTTTCCATCAGCACGAAACCAAGCCGCCAAGAAGCTACCTAAGGGAGCTCCCACCCCCGCAAGGGCCCGTGCACCCCCGTGTACACAAGCGCCCCGGGGCCAAACGTGGGGGAGGGGAATGCACCCCCTCTACCTTTGTGGTAGAAACACTGCTAATAAATGGCCTCCCTGCTTCCATGCGACAAAAATTGTCGCAAAACACCGTACGGGTGTCCACCAAAATGATATTCCGTCCGAAAAAGCCGAAAAAATCTTAAAACAAAAAAATTTTTTGTTTTACTATTCACTTATCAAGAATAAAGTAGAAAGAAATGATATGTATTCAATACAGGCAACAATACATTTTATCCAATCAGTACTACAATGAATTTTCGCTTTCTTATTAGAATAGAAAAGTAAAACCAAAAAAGCAGTACATCCCGTTCGCTAACACAAAAAATAAGATCAACCTTTTTAGTTTCTCATTATTCGCTCATTAGACACTATTCGCTTTTTACTGCATAACATTTCTGAAAATTCATTTTACTATTCAAGAGCGAAGAGAAATTAGCATAAAAAATTTATTTAAAAATGAATGACAAGCAACTGAAGAGTATTTTTATTTTCATCCTTTTTGTCTTATTTGACTATAACTAAACTGCGTGAATGTACGTACATACATATATCCATACACACACACACACAATCGTAAACCATACGACAACATATCACAAATGCGTATATTAAAAAATATTTACATTAATAAAATTAAAATTTATATAAATTTTTTACAAAAAAATAAAAAATTAAACAAAATATAAACTAAACAAAGTATAAATAAAAATATAAAACACAAAAAACACTTAGCTTGTGATGCGTTCACCATTGCTGCGTCAGTGCGTCACACAAATAACAAAACAACCCGTCATAACAACCCTACTAACACCCATTTATTAACAGTTTATATTATATATTTAATATTTAATTTTAATAACTTTTATATATAAAATATTATTTATTTATTTATTTAAAACAGAAAAAAAAATTTAAGTTTCAATTTCTATACAGAGAAAGACAAAAACGCGTCTTTCTCGTACGACGATCGATCGCCGACCTTAAAATAATTCAAGCTGTTTGTCCTTATATTTTATACATATCTTTATTTAAAATATAAAAACTTAACAATTTATTACAAAACTTCAATCAGACTAATAACAATTCAAATCGATAATTAATACTTATAAAATAAACAATAAAAAGCCTTTCTATTTCTTCTTATAAGATTTTCGTTTGAAAAAAATCTTGAACTGCATGGCATATATTATCCCTATTATAAAAAGAGCACACGTCCTTTCTATTTTTGTTGCACACTTCCACAATAAAATCTAAAATATTTATATATTTTTAAAAAATATATATTCTGAAACAAAAACAATTATAGAAGTTTAATATTATGCATGCTTACAATTTAACGTATTTCATTACCATTTTCTTCAGCCAGCAAAGTTTCATCAACTTTTTTGATGCGGTCCCATCTTATTTGTTCTGCAAATTTTTCGTTTATTAATTTACTTATGATGGATGTTGCAAAGCCATTGATTTCTTACTTGGCATCTAGTTTTGACGTATATTGAGTATACTGGTAAGCCTGGAAAATAGAATAAATACATATAACCGGAATTAATATAAATATGATTTGAATAAATTTACAAGTAAGCAAGACAAAACAATTGCTAATAAGTGTGCATATATGTGCCTGTCTGCAAAATCATTTTATATTACATATACATGAAGACTATAATAGCCGGTGCGTGAAAGTGGTGTTAAAATAGAATGTGGGTGACCTAGACCATTAGGTTAATAAAATGTACACAGATTACGTTCAATAGTTTCCAATTTTGCTTTGTCGTCTATATCTGTTATTGCTATAAATGACAATGCGGCTGGCGACCTCTTACAAAATTCGGTTATCATCCTCATCATTACCTCGTTCTAAGCAGCTATTTTCTCTACATTTGAGTTGATGTTATCTATTTTTAGAGATAACATATCAGAATTGTCAGACTGGAGTTAATGAGACTGTTTTAGTTCACCAAGTTCTTGCAAAACAGTTTGGAACGATTTATACTGAATGCATACAACATTGCTGACTGAAGTTTGTTCAGTTGTCACTTCTATGGGCTTATCCGAAGATACGGTTTCTGGTAACTCGCTAAACGCGATTAAATACTCCTCGGAATTTGAAATGGTTTCAGTTGTTTCTATATCACATTGCTCAAACAAATTTGAGTAATCTTTTAAAATCGCCCCAGAATTAGAGGCCTGTTTATTTTGCTGATGCTCGCTTTCTTCCGTATCCAAAGTAGTGTAATTTAGACGAAGACTACACTCGATATTGGCAGCTTTAATAGTATCTAAACGAAGACAAAAAATATGAAAAATATAATACACCCAGCTTGAAATAATTTTTTTTTTTTTAAATATATACATACCAATATTATATTTTAATACTCTACAATTATGTCTTGTCCAGTCACTTCTAGGTATCCCATGGTTTTTTAATTCCAAACTCCAATTTTTTGATTTTGGACAGAAACATTGTTTGGCATTTTCCGTAAGCCACGCATATTGGATAACTTCAATTAGTCTTTTGTGTGGTTCGCTTTGATCTGCTTCGAATTCCACGACAGCAAAATGATATTTCTCTAGTCTCGCCATTTTCACAGTTGAAAGCTATACGGGTATATTTAAATTAATTGTTTTACTATAAAATTAATCACAAAATCCACAACAATAGTTAAATGTTAAGTTATTAAAAATCATTCACATGCACTCGTATTTATAGGAAAATAAGTTGTGATTTACCGATTTAACTAATGAAATTTAGTTCTCAATTTGGTTGGTTTTTTTGTATTGTTTTTTATATTCTCTTTTTCGTAAAGATATTTATGAACTATATTGTACATTTAAAATGTTCAACTGTATGATTTAAATACACTTATTTAAATATTAATGATACAACTTTTTACTTATTTTTTTATTTAATTTTAAAGCGGGTTTGTCGATTGTTAGTCGTTTTATTTAAGTTTTTAGTTTAAGTTTTAAGTTATAGTTAAGTTTTTTTTTATTAAATTTGTGATTTTAATACTGCATTAAAAATTCTCATTTATTTTTTTAGAATTATGAAAATTTATTAATGGAAAAAATACAATTAGTGATGGGGTTACCTCATCAATCATTGCAAATAATTCTCGGCCCAATTGAGAAACATGAAATTTTTCCAAGTTTAGTGCTAAATTTTGACATTGATATACATTTAGTTTAGAGGAGCTTATTGGAAATGTGTAAAAATCCACCTTTTCCATATATTGTTTGACAAAAACGAAACTTTCTCCTTCTTCTCTCACAAAATTGACGATCTCATAAATTTTCTTTTCTTTACTTAGGACATATTTATTTTTGTCATTATTATTTAATTTATAACCATAATACACCAACTCCGAAAAAGTGTTTTGTGTTCCTTCAACTGGTTTTTTTAGCTCAAACTGAGAAGACGGTGAAATTGTCGGAGACATTGAACTATTTCATTTCATGCAGTCTGTTTGCAAATTCAATTAAAGGATGTTTATGTCCTGCCAAAAGTTTTTTAAATGGATGCATATAAGACTCAAAAGGAAATCCAGAAAATGTATCTAAAGGACATTTGAAAATCATTACTTCTTTTCTGAGATATCTAAGCATATGTACATTATGATTCACCATATCTGATCCACATCCATACAATACAGCATAATTATTAACAAAGTCCTTCAAAAGTCGTTTTGCAAATGAATTGTATTTGATACACCAATCTGGGCAACAAAGAATTTTTATCGCGACATGTAGAAGCATAAAATGATCATAGTATTTTTGCAAATGAGTTGGTAGGGAATTTTTTAATATAAATGGTCCATAAAATAGTAAAAAATTTCGAAGTTCACTTCCTTTGAAAACCGCTAAATGTTCTAATGATCTCAGCTGTCTTTGAAAGTTATTTTTGTAGCAATTTATTTAAAAATATCATTTTATTTGAAATTAAATGTTTCAAATATTTTGGAAATAATGGTTTTTTTTCAAACCAAATTTTAAGCAATTTTTTTGTTACACCAAGCAGTACTATGTGCAAATAATCCAAATCTATCTGTGACACCATACCTATCCCAATGTCTTCAAGAGGAGAATTAAAAATTTGATGGCCTTCGTCTATTCTTTGGGCAAACGTTAAATCTGTACGAAAGCTAACTTCTGCATTGGTGAAACACATTCTATGAAATTTTTTATCAAATTTTCCTCTAATTACACATTTTGGACACCCTTCAAATGCATTATATTGTTTAACGCCACAAACACTGGCTCTGGCGGGAGCATCACATATTATTACACGAATTTGTATGCATATATATTGTTCTTTAAATTTAAAGTTATCTTTAATATGTTTCATTTCAGAAACAAACGGATTTAAAAATTCTGCAAAATTACTTGGTTTTTTGAGACCGTGATAAATTCCAATCACGAACACATTGTTTGAACCGATATTTATGATTCGCCTTAAAATGAGCCAGAATGAATGTTCAGTATTGTCACTGAAAACGGGAAGCCCATCTACATTTATATCAACATACACTATTTGTGGCAGAAGCTCAATACTGAAATTCTCTTGCCCTAAAATTTTCTTTAGATTATTCTCTATACCGATATGGATATATTATTCCCCAGGAAAAATTTTAATTTTTTCTAGATTTCGCGGCGTTTGCAACAAAGTTCGGTAGTCCATCGGCAATTCGGGAAAAAACCTTTTCAATAACTCACATATTGAAAAATTTCAATAACTCAGATATTGAATTCTTATTATATTATTTTCTACTGACCATTTTACGCATTAATTTCTTGATTGGTATACGGCTGAATTAAATTATTGATGCTTAAACTTTGAAGGGGATTTTTAAATTGCGTTCCGTACGATTTCCCTGGTAGATTATAATCATCATCACCATAATCATTTAAACAGATTCCCTTGCCAATTTACAAACACTACTTTTAGATGATTCAATAATTACAAATCTTGAACAAATTGCATCATTTCTTTCTGTAAAATAGTTGTGTATTACACTTCCACGTTCACTTGATATTTTATTCTTTTGATTTTGTAATATAATATTATTTAATTGTTTCTTATATTTGGTTTTTAATTTATATCGTAAATTATTAATAATTTTATTTCTACACTTATTATTTTTTAGCTAAATATTCATTTCTTATTTAATTTTAACTTTGTCGAGAAACGACTCTCTATCATAAAAACGTGTGTTTAAATAAAAATATAAATTAATACTTACCTGCGTCTGCTACCTCGAGCTTGAACAAAAATAAATGCGGTCTGCACTAAACACTTGCGTATTATCATTTGTTAGCAACGAAGCTTCTTAATTGCTTACAAATAACAGACTTGAGAGTCAATTATCGGTATTTGACGTAAGTGCCCGTCAAATTAAGGACTTCAAAGCCAAACTTTTATAACCGGCGTTTACGCTAATCGAGTAACAGACATATAAGTCAGTTTGCTGTAATTAACATCAACCTTAGTCATATAATAGGTATCAAAGTCGACATCAAGTAACTGACGTTTAAGCCTTTCGAAAAATTAACGTAAAAAGCTGTTTTAGGATAACGGTCATTTAAGCTGGTCAGTCGATCAACTTATATGCCAGATTTTATAAAAACAGGTTTAAGTCTGTTGCATCCCTAGCATCAAAGTTAAATATATACATTCAGCATTCATGTTAGTTAATAGTAGACAAGGAAACGGTGCAGAAGCCAAACGACTAATTTCAACATCATTGTCAGACTTAAGACCAACATTCCCTATATTTTAGGACTTGTGGTTTACCGGGTTAACTTTTGCCATCTAGATTGCGCAATTTATAAGCCACGTTTCCAACTTTTCACTCAATAATGGCAGGTATAAACTTAGGAGATGGTTTAGAAGCAAATTTGTTTGCAGCATCGCCTTGTACAAATGGCAACGCAAACACCGCTTGTCCGTTAACAAATTTGCGATGACGGCTTCGCAAATTGTAATGTTTAGCCGATTTGTCATGAGCAACAGTAAGATAGTGCTTAACTTTATCTCGAACGATATTAAGGCGATCCAATTTAGGCATCAGGCCTACAGCGTTATTCCCATAATCCGAAAGTAATCTCCATAATTTATAATCAGAACCATGCAGAGTCATGTGTTGTCCAAATGTTAAATAGTAGGGAGAGAATCGTGAATTGTGAAGAGCAGCAGCTGCTTCTTGTAAGTATAAATTCCAGTCGTTGTGCATTGAATCCGTCAGATAGCTGCGGATGGCCGATAAAATTGTTCGGTTCACGAGGCTAGGCTTTGGTCGTTAGTATATTGATGTCCGAATGTGACCTATACCCCATATTTACTCAATAGCTCCTGAAACAATTTAGATATAAATTGTTTGCCATTGTCGCTTACAATAAATTCTGGTACAGAAAAAGAAGAAATATATCATTTTCGAGATAATTACAAATCAACGTGGCTGTCGATTCACATAAAGGTTTCACTAGAAAAAAGTTCCAGTAATGATATAATACAATGAAAATATACGTATATTCCCACGTTTTGATCGGGGATACGGATCTACATAAATTCTCTTGGAAAGGGCGTTCGGAAGTAAGGTGATGCCCCATTTAAGGTTTGGTACAATAATACACTGTTTTATTCATTTTGCATGACTTACAGGTTGCAATGTAGTCTTTGACGTCGAGAGCTATTCGATTCCAATAGAATTGCCTTCGAAGTCGCTCGAGTGTTTTAGTTACCCCCTTGTGAGCTGATGTGCTTACTGATAGCAGTGGTTGGGTCCCCCCCTCCCAGAATCCTTTGAGCCGGCCTCGTTAGAGGCTGGATTAACCAACTGAGCAGTTGGTGTACCAATGGGGTAAAATATCCTTTTTGTTGGAAACTCATTGCATTATGATGACTGGTTATTGAAGCAGCTACCAATCTAACCAGTGAAATTGGCAGTGGGTCAGTGGAGAGAACATCATTTGCTGGGTTCTCGGTGTTCGGTTATCCCGCCGTTTTTCGGTCGCCAGAGCCGCGTTGGTTAATTAGCAGGGATCACCACGTGCAGGTGAGGTTGACATTTGGGCTGGTGTATTGACATTCTAGACCGATGGCCCTTACCCCCCCCCCCTCCCTAAAATAAATTGCTATTATATCATTGCTATTATATCAACAGGTGCTAAAACGGTTCAAGATGAAATAAAAAAAAAACTTCTAATAATTCATGGACAGCGTATTTATCAACATGTAAATGAAGAGCTTCGTGGTATGTTGGACACTTCACATGCAGTAAGACGATTGCAGAGAACAAAACCAATAGCAAAGACTACCTCAGTAAATAACCTATAAATGGAGCTGGCCAATGGGCTTATTCTCATTCACAAGTGACGAAATTAAAAATGAAAAATTACTAGATGAATTGTATTCAATTGTAATAATTTAAATAAAAAAAAATATAAAAAATTTGGGACACCCTGTATATCTGAAAAATTAAGAACACCCACCGTTCTTCCATTGACTTTAATGGTATGTTGTAATCATAAAAGTTTTTGGAAATTTATAATGACGCGCACATTCTTAATAAATTGTTTATAAGAAAATTGTCTATATTTTTTATGATGAACGAATTCTTTGGTATAAATTAAATCAATTAGTCAATTGTGTAATAAAAATTCGTTGATTTAATTACCTCTAAACAATAATAAAATTTATTTTGCCTTCAAAGTAGTATAAGATAACCGCTGTAGGTACCTGAAATCTATGCATTAAAACCCGAAAGGTTGTTGTCCTATTTGAAGGGTTGTTGCCCTTACCATATCTATCCAAATTATGATGCATAACTAACACATGTCATATTACAACCACGTTTTACATAATTTTCTAACATCACCAAAAGTGTTTAGTTAAGTGGTTAATTGATGCAGCATATTGGTGTGTAACAAACTAGTTTTGTGCTAAATATTCTTCTCTCATCGTCAAAAATCTATAAATTGATCTACCTTAAATTTTTGCCATCATTGTTTATTGTACCTAAGACTATTCGGGAGCAAAGCTTTAATACTATTTGATATACGAAAATGATTGGAAAAGTGAGTGTGAAAAATTTAATAAAAAAATTATAAATATTCTAATTTGTGTAATTTATTAATTTGCAGTTAGCCGTGGCAGTACTATTATGCGTTTGTTATGTGCACACAGCTCCAACTGGACAAACAAATTCGAAATTACAGGAAAAACCAGCTGTTGCACAAATTTTACGATATGAATATGAACCAACGGATACGGGATACCGATTTGAATACGAAACAAGTGATGGGCAAACAAGGCGTGAAGAAGGATATGTAAAACAGCTTGAAGATGGTGATTCAATCCTGGCGGTGTATGGTTCATATTCGTATGTTGGACCGGATAGTGTTACATACTCAGTCGAGTATATTTCCGATGAAAATGGTTTTCGACCGGTGGGGAAACATTTACCGGGAAGACCAAGTCAACCCAATTCTTTATTAAGATTTATATAAATGTTTTAATTTTTTAAATAAATTACGTACTAAGTCGATAAATTTTTTTATGTTTATTGCTAATTATTTGAGTTAATCATGGTATAGGAATATTACGTAATTAATAAGGCAGTATCAAATGTAAATCGTAACATCTTAATAATCTACCAACCTACGATGGAATTAAAAAAATTTGAGTTAAATATTCAATAGTTTGTGGTTCATGCATATAAAATTTGTTGGTTGAATGAACTTTTTATGATCAAATATTCAAAATACCGAATTTACGTCTATCTTGCTTTTGGTGTATTTATATATAGAAGATAGTTTACCTCACACTAATTTATGCCATTTCTGCAAACTGGTAAAATTTTACAAATAATTTACTGGTGAGGTGACTGCTTCATACAAGAATTGATATGATAATTTTATCAATCATAAATCACAACGAAATGATTCGTATATAATAAATAAGCTAAAGGTGGTGACGATCAATGGGTGCACTTAGCAATATAAACAGGTATTAAACCCTATAACAACTAAAGTGAAATGACCCGGAAGACAAAACATGTTTTTAAGCATAAAATGACAGAAAAACTGTCAGTTTGGCAATAGGGGTTAAAGTCCGAAAATCAAGGCCAAATTAGACGTAATGCTGTATTAAGTCAAAAATTAACGAGGATTAATGACGGTGTGTTATAAAATCTGTTGACACCTTCCTACAGTGTTGTTGGGCGGTACACAGATGATTTATACACAGCTACTGTGACTGGTAATTAAGAGTTCAATAATACAACGACGAATCCAAGAAGAGTGGAAAAAATAATTCAAAAGCTTAAAGCAGATTTGAAAAGTATGAAACCACATTCTCTATAGGCGGTTCGAGGAGCTGAAGAATAACTTGCAAAACTAGTTAAAAATTACGAGTGGAAATCAAGTAGGAGCTTGAAACGAAGCCGGTGTCGTTACAGTTCGCCGCAAAGTCGAAGTTCTTGAGAGTGTTCTTTACTAAAATAAGGGTAAGTTGGGCAGGTTCGATAAGCGACTGTTGGAATATTTTCTTCTACAGCTTTTTGATAATCAATGGAAAACTCATGCTTAATTATTTTCTTTTCGAAATTTTATTTTATTAGTTTGTTATTAGCTCTCAAACTTGGAGAAGTTGTGTAAGCCCGATCACAATATACAAAAACAATATACTCAAATTTTTTCGAAATAATAAAAATAAATCCATAATCTCGTGGCTAGTTTTGTTTGTTTTTAAAATTTTAATTTTACATTATAAAGAAGAAATTTAAGTAAAATTAGATTACCTATAATTTACAACCATAATATGAAAACTAACTCAGAAAGTTGTCGTTAGATGGCCGGGGATTGATTGGTATGCAAGTACGGAGTTTTTCTGTTAGGTACATAGGTCTGAATGGTAAAGCAAAAATGTATAAATAGACGCATTGAAATTTTATTTTTAATTTACTTTAATTTAGTGAAGAACGCTCTGACAAAAACCTAGTTACGAATCCCTCGCCACTCTTTTTTTTCTCTCTCTCTCTCTCTCTCTCTTTCTTTCTTACAGGGAAGAAGGTTCCGTAATCGGAATTTATCACGCCATCATCATCCGCAGATTGTGCCTATGCTCAGCCTAGGGTGAGGTGGAATTGGTGCTGTTTCGCGATACATAATGAGCGGAAAAAATGACATTGGAAGATACTTACTGCATACACACATGTACGAGAGCACTTATCTCCCGATTATCGAAGTACAATAACAAATACATACTGCTTTGAATTACAAACATGATACAGACTGTTTTATTATAAATAAAAAAAAAAATTAAATACAGTACCTGGCAATTGAAGCGCCACCTTCTGATTTTGGTATTTTTTTAAAATTATCGGGAACAAAATAGAAACAAACACATAATACTAAACCACAACATCTATTTATGTTTTATAGTAGAAATTACATCAATATTTTGTTAAGTCTCCTTTGGCTTTAATGACTAGTCTAATTTTAGCTGGCATGCTGGAAACACAAGTTTTTACAACTTCTTGCAGTTTTGCATTCTCTTGCCAATGTCTATGAATATTATCTATCAGAACAGCTATTGTTGGGTTCGATACATTTTCGATCGGATTTAGATCAGGTGCGTTTCGGGCCATGGTAAAAGAGGTATAGTATGCTCTTGAAACAGGGTTTTTGTCTTTTTCGCTGTATGACACCGGTGCTCCATCCTGCATGAAGCTGTATGGCCCTTCTTCTTCATTTAGTGAGTTTAAGAAAGGCAAAAATACAGTCTCAATAACCTTTTTATATTTCACTTGGTTCATGGTACCCTCCACAAATACAGAGGTCCGGTACCATTCGTGGTTATACATTACTAGATCATGACTGATGGAGGGCGTTTAATTTTTTTCTGTACAGCGTCATCACTATAACGTTCCTTGGGTCTTCGTCTAACGAAAAGATAACGCAAAGAAGATGTGAGTTGCAAAAATTTTAATTTTTTATAAAAATTGATACTTGGAAGAAATGATTTATTAATGACAAAATTTGTATTCATTTATGTTTTTCCAATCTTCAACCATAAAATTTCTGTACATTTTTACCCATTGCAGGCGTGCCTACTTCATTTTGGTGTCAACCTGACTTCTGGGCTTCTTGGCTGGTCTGGGACATTTGAGTCTGGTGTAACTGTGCAACTGTGCATCGTGCGCTCGCATTGGCTGCCACTGCTCGATGTTGACGGAATATTATCTCGAACTAATGCGGCTATTCGATCGACTGTATGCCGAGAATCTGTTTGCATTATTGTAATTTAACGGTTCGAATCTTAGATTAACACTTTGTCCCGAAGGTCGCAGTGATATGCTGCATATCACTCAAAATTGTAGTAATTAGTAAACAATAATTAGAATAATTAGTAGATAAAAAAACAGAAAATAAAAATTGGTGACGAAACAGTGAACATCTTCTATTTATCTTTTCTTCAATTTTGCCGTTTCTATTATGAAAACCCGGGGGACTATTATGAAATTTTTTTCGTAAAATTTTTCGTAATCGTAAATTCGATCCGCCGCGAATATTCCTATTATGAAACCTCTTTGGTCGTAAAATTTGAGACCATGAATTTGCTGTTTTTGTGTTGTTTTAGCTAAAATTTCAACCATTAACAGATTTTTAGATGGGCCTGACTGAATTTAATTCGTTTATAATTTCACTCCACATATGTCGGGTAGTCACTTTAGATTGAGGCGCATTTAAAAAATGTTTGACTGTGCCAACATTTTTTCCATAAAAGAAATTAAAATGTAAAATTGGCGACCATTGGTAATTGTCCTACAGAAAATACAATAATAAAGTTTAGTACGATATTCGTCACCTATAGAGCAGTCGAATTTTGACATTTGATTTTCGTATAATTCGATTTCGATTTTTGTTTTTTGGTTCGTAATAGGGCGGATTTACAATTTTCGAATTTTACGAAAGCAAAAAATTTCATAATACGAATTTTCGCAGCGGATCGAATTTTACGAAATCGAAAAAATTTCATAATAGGCCAATTCAGGATCAAAATTTGATTTGAATGTCAAGTTACCTAGCAAACTTTAGAAGCGACGGAAAAAATAGAACCGCGTGTGCAACATGGAATCGACACCAACAATTCTGTCATATTTTGCTTATTGGAAATTTCTCTTTAGCGAGTTTCCAATTTTCTTGTTCAACAAGTTCTAGTGGGATAAATAACAAATACAACCCTGCCATATTTTTTTTATGTACAAATGGTACGATTCCACTTGAAAACAGAAAAATTTTACAAAATTTTTGCAGAAAATGTGACAAAGACAAGTACTGAAATTTACATTAGAGCAACTGAGATACAACAATTTTATTTTATGGGGCAAAAAGTTGGGGAAAATTTGACATAAAAAAAAACTAACCTATAAATTATTTAAAGAATATGAAAAATCTTTATTATTGATGTTTCACAATAGTTTTATATCCTAAAAATTACTAAAAAAAATAAAGATTATTGTTGCGATAAAAAATAATATGATGTTTGATTAATTTGGATAATTTACGAAACTATCTAAAAGTTGTTTTGCTATAAATTATGTGAGGGGAAAACATAAAAAATCATTCAGCAGGCGAAAAAAAAAATAAAAAGAGCGTGTTGTGTCAACGCACCAAGCGCCAAATATTACTACACACCATAAAAATATCAAAAAAATAAAAGTTTGCTGGGAGTGGGGGAATTGTTTCTATTTTGTTGCCATAAAAAATAGTTTGCTTGATATTTTTTATTTATAATTATGGCAACAAAACAAAAATTTAAAAAAAAAAATATTGATGTGCGGGTCACACACAGAGAGAATCTATATTTTTATCTCGTTCTAGTTTTCTGCAAAATAAAACGCTGTGTGGTGGAATAGGCCCATTCTACACTTTTTGTTAAATTGTGTATCTATATTTTTGTTTTTTATTAATTTGTGTACCTACACTTTTGATAAATATTGAAAACTTCACACGGGTTACTAAAAGATGTTTGGCTCTTCACGAACAGTTGTAATTACACAGCTTTTACTGTTTCACGAGTATGACCTGCGCAACTGATCCAGTTTCTTCACGTTCAACAATTTTGCGAGTTCCAGGCTCTTGAGGACGTCCATATGAATCAAAATCATCACGTAATTTATGAAATGTTTTGTTGACAAAGCTTGGATAACCAGAATGCGTTGTTGCGTTGTAAACGTAAAAAATTTTCGGGTTGCCACTGCTCAATGAATATTGTATTTCGGCTTAAAAAACCAACAGATGGAACACCCATTATATAAAAATGAATTCCTGTCGGTCTGTCTGTTTGTTTGTTTGTTTGTTTAGTATGGGCGTTGCAGCCGATCATTCAATCGTCATGAAATTTTTTCCATGTCCTAACGGTTGTTGCATGTCCTAAACCAACCTTGCAATATTTTTGAAGGGGCTGAACCCCGAGACATGGGGCTCCGTTACAATTTTTTCCTAAAAAGGTCAAGAAGTCGATGAGGACTTACTTTGGAAATAGTAACGAAATGATGTTCTTAAACTGAGTAGTATTAGTGGCAATGACCTTATCCACTGTTTATTGGCTATGCACATAATTGCGCTTCTATAAAACTGTTGCATGCTGGAAAGCATGTTGAAGTACGTCTATGTTGAAGTCTTAGTTGTTTGAATAGTTTGCCAAATAGAGGTGATTCATATTGTGCTTAGTTTTGATTAATGCATCAGCAATGATTTCTGTCCTGATGTTCGGTATTTATGTTGCTTGAGGCCAGCGAGTATAGCGGTCGATCACCGTCAAACAATACATATTATATTCGGATGATGGTAAAGGCCCTCGGATTCGTACGTACCGGTTTTGCTCTTAACATGCTTTGTTACTTTTCACCTTTGACATGGTATGCAGTTTTTGGTCCAAGAACATATTCCTTGATACATTGCTGGCCAAATAAATTGCTTACCAATTTGTTTTGCTGTTGCTGTAATACCGGGATGAGAAACGTTATGGTATGATTCGTAAATTTGTTTAAGGAATAGTTTTGGAATAAATGGGCGCTGAGTGCCAGTTGAAACATCGCACAAAATTTGTTTGACAATTTTTGGAAAATCAAAGTTGAATTTGATTTCATTAGCGCTGCGAGTTATGAATCATGTATTTATGCTTCAGCTATTGAAGTGCAATCAATCGTGCTCCCGTTGTCGACCTGTCCGATACGTCAAAGAGTATATCTGTTTCAATATTGTAACTTCCAAAAATGTACCAAATACCAAATGTGAATTGCGTGATAAAATCTAAATATCGGCGTTGTCTTGGCGAAGTCTTGTCCAAGTTTAGGCGTATTTAGTGGAGTATTTAGTGGTTTGTGATCTGAAAATAATATAAATTCACGACCTTCAATAAAAATTTTAAAGTGCTTGATAGCCGAATAAGCCGCTAATGATTCCCAATTGTACGTGCTGTAACGGGGTTCACAATCGTGTAATTTTCGCGAATGGAAGAATGTGTTTGTCAACCTTTCTCCTTCAGTTGTTGTAATGCTGCTCCGATAGCTGTGTTCGATGCGCCGACATATTGAGAAGTTAACTTTCGTGATCGGATAAGCCAGGTTGTGTACAATTCAATAATTTGGTTCTTCACATTCAATGCTTTGATTGTTTCATCATTTCATGGTACGAGGGTATATAAAAAAGTCTTGCAATATCATATGAAAAAAAAGAGTGAGTGAGACAACAATATATTTTTTAAAACCATTTTTTGTCGCGATGAAACTTCTAGAAGAACATTTCGATGTAAATTTTAGAGTTCGTTTGTTTTTGTCAATTTAGTAACACGTGTTTTGAATTTTTCTGTAAAGATGGACGAAATGCAATTTATATATTCAACTATATATTAAAAGTTTACGGCAAATCTGCACCATCATATGCCACAGTAACAAGGTGGGTAAAATTATTCAAAAGTGGTCGGGAGTCATTAGAAGACGACAACCGCTCGGGTCCGCCAGCAGATGCTATTAGCCATGAAAACGAATTTTGGCCGAATCTATTGTATTGGAGGACCGGCGTATTTCTATTCCGCGGTTAGCGTGGAGACTTTTTCTTTCATACGGTACCACATATACTATATTACATGACCACCTTCACATGTCGAAAGTAAGTGCGCGGTGGGTTCCCCGTTTGTTGAATGCAGAACAAAAAAAATGCGTGTTCAAACTTCAAAGGCGATTTTAGATATGTACAAAGAAGATCCAGGGGCCCTATCATGATTTCCGCGGCGAGTCTTAAAAATTTCCGATCTGTACTTTTCGATCCGCTTAAATTTTCCTATCATGAATTCCTCTATCGAACAGATTATAAATGCACTCATTTAACGTCTAAACGTACCCATTAAACGTCATAAACGCAATAAATTAATGTCAGCTGATGACATTTGTCAGTGTATATGATATAGACATTAGTTTGCACATCAATTTTGTTTTGGTTGTGTTGAATTAATTTTTCTTCGTTTTTTTATTGAATTACGAATAAAATGTATCATTTTTCAATTGATTCATTTGTTGCAAGTGCAGAAAACGAAATTAATGTTGAATTAAGAATGGAATGCAATTATCAGCCCAACGAGTGATGAGGAGCATTTTTTGAATCGAAAAGGGTTTCATAGCATTAACGCACGAGGGGGTTGCTTTTGCTACGAAAAGGGTTTCATAGCATTAAATTGTTTTGGGTTTGATTTCGAAACTTTCGCGGCCCTAAAAAAGTTTGAAATATAATTTATTGATATAAATACATATATATTTACTACAAATAAATATAAACATTTTTTTATTTTATTTTTACTTACATTATTAATTTTATTTTAAAACGCCAAACGTAACAAACGACAGTCGGTTGATCAACACAAAATTAAATGTCAATCGAAAAATTTTCCGCCGTCTGTTTGATGGCGTTAGCTTTCTCGATATCGAATAGATGGCGAAAAGGTATCGTGTTTAGTAATTCCAAATTCACGATATCGTGTAAAAATTGTTTCGTGGCGGAAATCATGATAGGGCCCCAGAAAATTTCTTGGAAACATCTTGATACACCCTGATTACGCTAGTCGATTGTCGTTTCAAGTGACACTAAAAATTTGCTATTTGTATGAAAAATTAGCCAGTTGCAATGACAATAAGTGGCTTGAGACGAAAAAAACAATTAAAAACTGTCATTTCGAGTCGTGTGAAATTTTGAAGAGACTAGAAAAAACATAAAATACGTCGATTGTCGTTTGAAGTGACTACGATAATAAACATATTAGATATGTTGGCAAGGCAGGCGACTATGGTTTCATATTAAAAGAGTCACTTGAAACGACAAACGACACGACTAGCGCAATCGGGGTGATAATAACAGGCGATGAAACATGGCTTCATCACTGGGATCCGGAATCCAAACAAGAATTGATGCAATGGATTAAACGTAGTGAACCACCACCAAAGAAATTCAAAACTCAACCGTCTGCTGGTAAGGTTTTGGCAACAATTTTTTGGGATGCTGAAGGAATTTTGATAATGGATTATATGCCACCGAAAACCACAATCACAAGCATATATTACGCAGAGGTTTTGCAAAAATTGAAGAAAGCGATCCGGGAAAAACGGCCAAGCAAAGTAAGGAAAAAAATCTTGCTTCTTCACGACAATGCACCAGTGCATAACGCTAATATTGCTCAAGCTGCATTAAAGGACTGCGGCTTCGTGGAATTTCCGCATCCACCGTACAGTCCAGACTTGGCCCCCCAGTGACTACTTTCTGTTTCCCAATTTGAAAAAAACACTAAGCGGCCGGAAATTTTCTAGTGACTATGAAGTACAGTCTGTTGTTAATGAATATTTTATGGAGCAAAAGAAATCTTTTTTTTAGAGGGTTTAGGCAAGTTAATTGATCGATGTGACAAATGTATAAACCTTAAAGGAGATTATGTCGAAAAATAAAAATATTGCTGTCTCATTCGCTCTTTTTTTTCATATGATATTGCAAGGCTTTTTGATTTGCTCTCGTATTAACGATTTATCTTTTTTCGTTTTGCGACCTTTTAAGAACTCGTATATAACAAAGCTTGATTGTGTCCAGTGTTTTGTACAAAAATCCGATAATAATTTATCATGTACAAAAATCGAAGAGATTTGGAAATCAAAGAACGATATTTCGTCTTTTGCATAATCGCACTTGTTGTGTGTTTGAGCTGCATTTCGTAACCGAACGACGTTCGAAGAAAGTCAAACAAACCGTAAGGTGTTACTATGGCGGTTTTCTCGGTGTATTGTTGTTCAACTGGAACCTGATGAAAAGCTCGAACTAAAATCGGTATGATCGGTAACAAATTTATTTGGATAACGATCGATAGTTGCCACATAATCATCAGTTACCGACCTATGAAGCGGACTTGCCCAAATTCTTTTGGAAGGTCGATACACTCCTTGCGTTAACCAAGCTTCAATTTCGGGCATCTCAAAGCCCATTTTGCTTACGTTTAGGTGTCGGACTGTTGCGTGACACGGCTGACCAGTTGTTTCGATACAATGAGTAATTTTGTGCTTTACAGTATTTAGATAGCATTTGCTGCGATAATTTTAAAGGACGATGGATTGGCTAATTCGATAATTGTTGGCGCAATCACCGAAACCCCAGCGCCTATATCAACTAGAAATTTTAGCTTATTTTGTGAATTAATTACTATAAAGCGGCTGTTTGGATTTTGACAACCGTCGCTTGCTGCATTAAGTGCGGAGCCTAGTGGTTTTCTGACTTCGATATTATTTGGATGATGTCATCAAAATTGGAAGGTTTTATACACTTCTTTGCTCATGGGCTACTTGGTTCTTTGAACGAGATTGACTGCGATATCGGTCGGTTTTTTTTAATTTGCGATTTCTGGACAACTATGAGATGATTTGGTATTACTTGAATTGACCACACAATTCCTCGACTCTCTCTTGCCACGGAAGACGACTGTGGAATCGACAATTGTTACACCGTACGTTGCTTTTGCCAATGCTACTGATGATAACACAGCATCGATATTTGTACTTGCGGCCCCAATATTAGTTGTGCTTTTATACCAGAGGAGAGATTATTACTTGAAATGCCGCCACCGCTTGTTGTCCCGATTGTGATCTCAACTGTCGTCTATGGTTTGGTATTGCTTACACAAATTGTTGAAATTGCGTGATGTCGTTTTGTAATTGAATTAAAATTTCTGCTGATGTGGTCACTTGCCAGCACGTAACTCACGATCTGTAATTGCTACTAGTAATGAATCTGCCTTCCACGCCTAATTAATTGGTTAATTTGTGTGTAAATTGTTCGCAACGCTCGAGACGTTTCAATGGTCAATCAATGGTTCCGAATAACGCCGATGTCAACAAAATGTAAGGTAGTAAGGTAATAAGGCTAAACCACTTTGAAATATTTTAATTTATCGATTTGTGAATACGGCTTCTATTATTCATAAATGTTTAAACACAATTATTTTATTTTTAGTCTTATAATTTTTGTTGCAAAATTTAATTATACAAAATCAGTTTTTAGGAACATATAAGTTACAATGCAATGAGTTTGTTTAGTGTTTACCAATTTCTTCATTTTTTGTTTCGCAAATTTTGTTCGTTTTTTATTAAATCATTACACGCTGCGTTTATTGCTTTAATTACGTGCGTACGATTACTCTGGAAGCCTATTTGGGAAATCGAATTCGATCAATCGAACGACATTTTCGAATCATTGGTATTTGGGAATTCGAAATCGAATTTTATTTAAACGAAAACGTATAACTAAGGAACGATTGAAAATTTCCCTTATCGGGCAATTCGATTACGAGCAATAATTCTACGATCATGAACGAATTTTTATTCGTAGTTTTGTTCACGAAGGCAAATGCAAAGGTAGCATCCTAATAAAATGGAGATGTTCATTCACTATTGGGCGCATGCTATTAATGTGAGTTCCGTCCACGCAGCCATTTACTCCGGGAAACCCAGTTTTATTGTAAAAATAATTAGCTGTTTCTTGTTTCTCTCTGCTAGTCTGCTTATAAGATATCCATTTAGATCAAACTTTATCTTCCATCACAGAAAGTACCTCACTTAATGCAGTCGATATGGATGGTTGAGATAGCCCAATTAAAATATCTTGACCAACGCTATGGCACTACCTTGTGCCATAAATCTTATAAAATTTGAGAATATTAGGGAATATCCGATCTTGAACGAGTAGGTAAATGAACGTCAATTTCATCCATTAAATATTTAACAGCGTATTTCGATAGTTCGATAGTCTGTAAAAATCCAGTCACCTGAAGATGGAATGATCGCAATTGATCTGCAGGTTCCCGCCATGGCCAACAATCAAAAAAATGCCGAAAATGGGGGGAAATCATCGGAACAAACTCATATGATGATGTATTCAAATGAAAAATTTTACATGTAAATAAAATAATTAAAATAAATACAATTTACAAAACAATCAATTTCTCTTCATGAGCGGAATATGAGGATGCAAAGGTAAATAGTCAACATTCTTTTCGATACAGTCTCTGGCGATGCGGACACATTTCTCCTGTTCTTGTTCGACTTGCTTAACGAACTCGATTTCTTGTTGGCGATCATGTAGTACCCGTTGTTTAACCCATTCAGCTTGACGTAATTGTTCCTTAGCCACACGAATGTTTTTAAGGCGTTGCCGCCGAAGTTTTTCCTTGTCTTCCTCTATTTCTTTACGGTATCTTTCTTGGTCTTCAAGTTTCGTTTCGAATCTTATGCTGGTGTCTTCTCGTCGCTGACGTTCCCGATCTTCGATTTGCTGTACCAAACCAGTGTGCGTAGGTTTAGTGAACAGATTTCGTTTGAGTTTATACCCTTTCCTCATGTTCCTTTGCTCAGCTTCTTTTTTCTTACTATCTGCATCGATAAGTCGCTCTCGCAAATAATTTTTTATTTTTATTTTATTTTTATTTATTTGTTTATTTATCAAAATGACATTTTATAATACATTGTTATTTAAATTAATTAAATTTTATTTTATATACTAAATGTCTACTTTATCTTTAACGAATATATGCAATAATTTATTAAATTGACCGTACTCTAATTCTTGAAGTTCACCTAGCATGCAATAGTCACCCAATGAATTATACAACTTTACTCCATTATATCCCAGCGACCATTGTGAAAATGATTTACTATACATTGGTAGTGTGAAGTGTGTACTCCGAGTATTGTAAGTTTGAACATTTCTATTGGAAGATTCATTCAAGATACGTCGCATGAATCGATTCTGAATTTTTTGAAGACGTGTAATTTGAGTTTGATTCATGATAAACAGCACAAAAGAACAATATTCAATATGTGGAGTCACAATTGATTCATAAAAAACAACTTTTGTCTGCATTGGTAATTTGTCTTTAATTCTGGTGAAAAATCCAAGTTTTTTATTCATCTTTTTAGCGATACATTCATCCAAATCGTTAAAACTTAAGTGCTCGTCGATAATAACACCAAGATATTTATACTGTTTTACTCGTTCGATAATTTGGTTGTCAACTATTATATCTGCATTACTCTCGAACTTTGCTTTGATTGATAGGAGCATGGACCTCGTTTTCGAGATATTCAGTGATAGTTTGTGAAACATCAGCCATTTCCATAGACTCTCAAGATCTTCGTTTACTTTCTGCACTGCTTCTGGAAGAGTTGTTGCCGAAATAGTAAGTAAAGTATCATCTGCGAACATATTTATTTTGCAATTTTGAATAACATCGACTATGTCATTGATGTACAGAATAAAGAGTAACGGACCCAGGACTGATCCTTGAGGTACTCCGAGATTATTTTGTATTAGTGACGATGTGTAATTATCAATTTTCGTATATAGTTGCCTCCCTTGAAGATAACTGTTAAACCACTCTAGTTCTTTCCCAACAACTCCGTACTTGGTTAACTTTTTAAGTAGAATTCCTCTATCGATGGTTTCAAAAGCCCTTTTAAAATTTAAAAAGACTACAATGATTACTTTGTTGTCATCTATTTGACTTTTCCAGCTATCCAACATTAGGGTTAAGGCCGTTTCACAAGAATGGGATTCTCTAAATCCAGATTGTTGATCAACCAATATATTGTTATCAGCGATATGATTTGCCAGTTGGTTTTTAATTACTCGTTCCAGAACAGTCTCATACAGTGGGAGCATATTTATTGGCCGGAGCTCTTCTGGCGTGGTTGGCTTCGAAATTTTTGGAATGGGAACAACTGTTGATATTTTCCATGAATCTGGTACCACTGCTTGCCTTAAACTACAATTAACTATATCAGTAAAATGTTCAGAGAACATTTGATTCTGCATTGCATCCAGCATGACAATTTTGTTTATACCATCTATTCCATATTGCGATTTTATTCTGCTTATTATTTTTAATATTTCGTTTTGTGATGTTTGTTGGAATTGAAATTTTTGTATATTCAAAACAGCATTAGGAAGTTCAAAATCCGATATTTCAGGGATGTTACGGTGAATATCTACCACGCTGGACACAAACGAGTGATTTAGTGCATCTGCTATCTGTTGTTTATCGGTGAGTGTTTTATTATTAAATTGAATACCCATTGCATCGTATTTTTAGTCTTATACATAGATTTGAGAGTTTTCCATAGCTCCTTTGGGTTATATTGGTTTTCAATGAACTTATTCTTGAAGTATTCAGATTGTAGCTTTCTTAACGATTGTTTGTAAATATTTCTAGCTTTTCTATAGTTTTCCCAATTCTCGCTTGAATTTATTAATTTCAGAATACTAAAATTACGCTCCATTTCTTGTCTTAATAATGACAAATTTTCTGAGAACCAAGGGATTTTATTTCTACTTTGAACAATTTTTGTTTGCGTCAATTGTTTAATTGCATTCTTTAACTCCAGTATTAAGCTTTCAGCTTTCTCATTCAATTCATTCTGTGTTCTGTAGTGCTGCAGTCTAGTGTTTAGGATACAATTTAATTTTTCACCAGAATAATTTTTCCGAGATCTAATTTCTTTAAATTGATCAAATAACTGTGAATTGTTTCTGCTTATATCCACACATAACATACAATGATCACTTATTTGTTGTTCTTTTATAATTTCACATTTTGTATTTACTGAATTAGTTATCAAAAGATCTATTAAACTTTTGCTGGTTTATGTGACTCTGGTATAATCTGGAACTACTTGCGCCAGTCTATAATCCATGATTAACTGCTTTAATTGTAAACTGTAAATATCGTTGCTTTTCACGTCAATATTGAAATCCCCAAATATATAGTTCGATTTATTATAATTGATAACTTCTTCAAACCATCCATCTAAATTATTTAAAAATGCTGCTTTTGTTGTTTGGTATGATCTATAAACTACGCCAAATATTCCAGTTGTATGGTATCCTTTTAGTTATGATCTGAATCGCAAAAAACCAAGCGCGGTCCTTCTCGATATTCGAAATTATTTTAAAGCTTATGTTTTGGTGAATATACATGACAACCCCTCCAGTATGACGACTATCCGAATCGCACCGTACACATTTATAATTTTCAATAAAAAATTCCGAGTCGTACATGTCGTCTGTTGTTCTAGATTCACTGAGTAATACAATTGACGGTTTATATTGAATAATTATTTGTGATAACTCTAAGAAATTAGAGGGTAAGCTGCGAATATTAGTGTATAGAAGGTCTTTTGTTTTGAACTGCTATTGATAACTTATTTGGTTTTTCAATGTTTTCATCTTTCGTTGGTATACTGCACAAGAGGTGTCCCAAGTCGTGTGGTTAATAGCAACATTTAAATTGAGCTTTGTATTTACAGCAATGCAATTGCTACACTTTACTTCTTGACTTTTACATTCACTTAACTTATGATTCTCGCTACATCTTGGGCAACAAAGTTTGCCGGTACACCTATTGCTATGATGGCCATAACCATTACAGTTAAAGCATCTTGAGATTCCTACTGACTCTACTATATGGCATCTATCAAAATGTATATTTAACTTCTCAGCTTGTAAGATTTTTGTAAAATCTACGGAGCCTACTTCAATGATTGTATCAATTTTGTGAGAGTTTCTTCTGTAATAAGTGGTTATTACTTTGATAGATAACTATACTTTGATAACTATTTCATCGCTTTCTAGCTTCTCTGACATTCCAAGTATTTTTACCCTTGGTTTAAGCTCCGTTGGTAGTTGTACTTCATAATCAGCTCCCATCCTTTCCGTCATGATTGTCTTTAGTTTCTCCTTGGCATCATTAGTGTTGCACTGCAAAATAATTCCCCCATTCGCAAGGTTGCGACAGCCCATTACTGGTATAGTTTTTGGATCGAGTGACATTTTTAAATCTTTTCTAGTTTTTTTATTAGCTTGAGGTTGTTTTGGTTGTAACCAACTTGTTGGGATTACTCTTTACTACTACTGTAAAAGAGTGTGGTTGCTCCGTCGATTTTTGAATTTCTTCTACTTGATTTTTAATTTCTCCTAGCTGGTGTCCTATCTTTAAATGGTTTGCCGTTAAATGTTGCTTCATTTCCATGATAAAAAGATTAATTTTGTTGAACTCTTCGTACAACGTATCTTCTTCATAACCTTGGCACTCAAGACAAACAAATCTTGCATATGGACATCCTTTAAATAACTTTACAAACTTTTCAAAGTTCCAATCCACACAAGCGTAATGATACAATTTCCTGCACCGTCCGAAACATCTAATTGTAGTCCGCTCTCTCGAATCAGTAGGTTTTTACATTTTTCACAATTTGACATTTTAGAAAATTTTACCGTCCATTCACTTCACAAAATAAACACGCGTGTAAAAGGTTTACTATTCTGATTTTTATCGTAATTATGTGAAAAAAATGCATTAGTTGCATAAAAATAAAAATAAAAATTTAATTTTTGCACTGGTGTCAAATGTTTTCTATTTTATTCACTTAATTCTCAAACTTTCACAAATCTTACATTACAACACATTCATCTTTCGCTCTTATGAATAATAAATAATTTAATTATTTTTCCACGCACACAATATATTTATTACTACATCCAGAAAACAGGGTTTTCAAACTTATAATTTGACGAACCTGAATGTATTAATGAAAGTAAATAAAAATTTTTAAATTTATAGAGAAAAAAAAATAATTATTTGATTTACTTACATTGTATCATGAATCTAAAATATATTGGATTGATCACGTAGTGATTTGTATCGCACACGTAATGAAGGGTTATCGTCGCAATCACTACTATCACTCGATAAACAAATGGCAACACAATCCATAATACTGACAAACATCAACAAGAAAATATAATTGCAATTAAACGTCAAAATATCGTCCAGATTAAAATTTTTATTACAGTTATATACCCCAATTACCATAGTCACTTTATGTGAAGTGACTAGAGTCGTGTCACTTCACTTAAAATTTGCCATTCTCACAGTCGTTTTAAACGACACGCATACTACAATAGAAATATCGGGCAGCACTAATAATTTCTCTAAATTTTACATGCCATTCGATGTCAAAAATCAAAATATTTACGAATATTTTATTGTAAATGCACGTAAATTGAAAATAGGTAAGTAAAATCTAATTATTTAATGATTAAATTAATTTCTAGAACCCGTACAATATTTTATGGTGAAGGCAAAATATCTACCACGTAAAAAATTTGTAATTTTCCATTGTAATTAAAAATTGAGAATGGGTGGTTTGGGCCATCCAAATTTTCAAAGGGAGAGAAAATAGAATGAAATTAGAAATTAGAATGATAAATTTATCTTATGCAGTAAAATATTCGTAAAATGAATTAAAAATAAATTGTAATAAATTGTATTACAAAAAAAAATTCATAAATATAAAATGTGTATTGTATTAAATAGTTTTGTTCATGTTTTACGACCCTCCATTTCACAGTCACATAAGAAAACGATGTGACAATAGTCGTATAAAACGACAATAGGCGTAAGTTGCGACTATAAGAATAGAAAAAGTAAGCGATGTGACTATAGTCACAAAATATGACGTGATGCGACTATGGTAATTGGGGCGATAATGATTAAAAATAAGTTCCCTAGTCTTTATTTGACAGTGTAAGTTTTTATTTTCGATCGAATTTCCAAATACCAAATCATGTTCGAATCGAAATGATCAATCGAATCGAAAAGCAATTCGAATCGATTTTCCAAATAGGCAATTGAGACTTGTAATTGAAACTAGGGAACGTAGAGAAAACGCTACCAGTGGAAAAAAATGAAGCTTACTTCAGATACACCCGAGACACTTTTTCCATTTTTAAATTGATAATTTTAATATTAATTGTAAATAAATTTATAGTTTTTATATTTTAATGCAATATACAAATAATATTAAACTTTCCAGGATCATTTTTCATAGACAATTCATAGAAAAACTCTTTTTCGTAGTAATAAATTTTTCCGCGAGAGCACAATGGTACAAGTCTCAATTGGTATGAATATTTGAAATATATTCCGCCACATGTCTATTCCTTTTCGAGGAACTTTGTCTGCTGCCCGAGTATATTTCTAATCTGAAAAATTAAAGAAAACCACAACTAACACCAAACTAAAATTTTTAAGTATTTACGAAAAATTTTAATTAACATTTATAGTTACTAAATTTTAATAGAACAAATTTTCGGTTTGCACATAGAACCGACAAAATTTTTAAGTATGTATTATAATAATGGTAATTCATTATTAATTTTGGTTTTTCGCCGTGGCTTATATCACAGAATTTATTCACGAATAATCAAAAACAGCAATTTTAATTATTGTATTTTGATTAACATTCAACGTTTATTTTTATTTTATACAATTATAAATAAATAATAAAACAGTTAAAACACTTTCATTTATGTGATATAGAATTATAAAATTTAAGTAATTTTAAAAAAAAAATTTTGTTTTTAAAAGGACCGGTTTCTCGTGAGTTTAAAATAAGTTGACAAAGAGTGAACACTCGAAACCGGTCCTTTTAAAAACAAAATTTTTTTTTTTAAATTTCTTAAATTTTATAATTCTATATCACATAAATGAAAGTGTTTTAACTGTTTTATTATTTATTTATAATTGTATAAAATAAAAATAAACGTTGAATGTTAATCAAAATACAATAATTAAAATTGCTGTTTTTGATTATTCGTGAATAAAATTTTTAAGTTCCGACACTGGTTGTACTTTTAGCCTGTTGCGATAATTATCCCCTTAAATACGCACCACGTGTTAATGTTTGTAAACAAAAACACCGGCAACCAATCACAACACGAAAACTTCAAAATAAACAAATCGCACATGTTTTTCACCACGTGCTCACTTTCGTATGCTCTTGAAAATTGATAAGAACTGAACCATGCGCAATTAACGCATATCGATTTTCCATGAAAAATTAAATTTTTTTCATTTATTTTTTGTAAAACGCCATTGTTACAATTGAATTAAAATTTTTCGCGTTATAAATTCAATTTTCTGTTATATTTAAACTAATTTTAGTGAAATTCAACCGCTAAAATATTTATTACCACAATTAGAACGCGTTAAAAGTATTAATTTGCGTAGTTTTGTGTTAAACAAAGGAAAAAAGATGAATATTTGAGAAATTTGACATTTGACACAAATTTTCCAATGAAAACTAGATTTTAATATATTTTAATTTGATGTAGTAATTATAGCTACACAGTGGTGAAAACGACAAAATGTCTAGTAAACAGTTTTCAATATTTGTAATCTACATGTTTTCCATATTTTCAAATATCGGGCATTCGGATGGCCAGGAGTCCATACTAAAATATAATGAGTAATGACCAGATGTCGATATTTTGGTCTAGGTTGCAATTTAATCTAAATTTTTTTCATTTTTACAGAGTTGTAACCTGGGTGGATAAATTAAGCGTAGAATTGTGGCACGTAGGTGATTTTATCACGAGCCGCAAAGAAGTCGAAGATGTAAGAAACAAATTTAGCAAATTTTCTAATTACACAATTCCTAATTGATTACTTGCAGAGTTTCAAATCAATTCCAATAGTTGCTCGAAATGGTGGTGAGATTGTTAAGGATATGGCCGTCGACATTAAAAACATGATGGATGCAAAAATTAGCGCTGTTGAGGTAAGAACTATTTGCTTCATTGTCGTAAATCGTTGATTCTCGTGGGACACAAATTCACTATGTATGTCACGCATTTAATTGAAATTTTTTGAAGGAATACCAAATTTTTGTTGCTTATACTGCAAAATTTGCAATATTACGTGACATAAATTCATAAAGCGAAATAATGTAAACCTATTTTAAAATTGTGCTTATAGCGTATCATGGAGAACGCTGAAACCACCGCCATGTCACACAAGGACAGTGACGTAAATATATTATTTCAATATTATAATGCCAAAGAAATGCTTGAAGAAGGTGAGCCGTTGCCAACAAAGCGTACGCCAGAATTTAATGAAAATAACCCGGTCACACCATCCGTTGACCCCAAATATATAATGCTAAATGCTAGTCGACATTTTTTTAATATTCCCGTAAATTTAACTGTTAGTTCCGTTCACGTACCAACAAATTTATTCGATCGATGTAAGTATTATTTGGACGAGTTAAATATAAAAATTTTAACCATCTCCCTTTAATAGCACCGCACGTAATCAAAGCGATCCAATGGTCGGAAAAATTAGATTTAATATTCCGTAATAACTATCTGAAGGATCCAACGCTGTCTTGGCAATTTTTCGGGAGTTCGACTGGTTTTATGCGACAATTCCCAGCCTCGAAATGGGATAAAGAGGTGGTCGATTTGTTCGACTGTCGCTTACGTTCGTGGTATATAAACGCAGCTAACTCTCCAAAAGATATTGTCATTTTAATCGATTATTCAGGATCAATGACGGGAGAACGGAAAGACATTGCCATAACGGTTGTCCACAATATTTTGGATACACTTAGTACAAACGACTTTGTAAACATTTTTACATTTTCGGAATATCTAGACGAAGTGGTACCGTGTTTTAAAGATAATTTAGTACAAGTGAGTAGACAACACGATAAATGAGATATTGCGACCGATATAAAAGAATATTTTTCCCTGATTTAGGCAACTATGGAAAATGTTCGTGCACTCAAATTTGGTTTAGAGGAATTTAATACGACCGACATAGCCAACTTTACAGCGGCGTTATCTAAAGCGTTCGATATACTAGAAAAATATCGTACCGAAAGAATGGGCGCACGATGTAATCAGGCTATAATGCTTATTTCGGATGGGGTCCCGTACAATTATAAAGACATATTTGAACTGTACAATTGGCTGAACAACTCATATATTCCAGTACGGGTATTTACATATTTAATAGGACGCGAGGTGGCAGATGTTAAAGAAATAAAATGGATGGCGTGTCATAACAGAGGTAAAGCTAAATAAAATTTTAAGCACCGCAGTTGAAACAAAATTAACAATTTTAATATAATTTAAGGGTATTATGTGCATCTGAGCACGCAGGCCGAAGTACGTGAACAAGTTTTAAATTACATTGCGGTAATGGCAAGGCCGCTGGTGTTGAATCGGATAGATCATCCAGTGATTTGGTCTAATGTGTATGCCGATGTAGTGGTATGTGTCGTTATTACTTGTTGAGCCTTCAGTTTTCTAAACTGGTAAAAATTTATTCATGCAGGATCCCATTATGACCGATTGGTTGTGGGAAGTGAAGGAGTGTAAAGAACAAAAGGAACGATTTCTAGGTGAACGAAAAAATAAAGCAAAATTTTACTCGCCAGAGGAGGAGGAACGTAGATATAAAATGAAAATTAAGGAAGTAAGTAAACGATAATTAGTCGATCAAATTTAGTTTAATGAAAAGCAAGAAATTCTAATTCGCTGAATAACTCGACCCGTTTAAATGGATTTAAAAGTGTTATTTCGCATAGTTATTGAAGAAAAAAAAACTGAATGTCGAATATCTACAATTAGTGGAAAACGACAGAATAGTTCCGGAGTCACAATTTGTTTTAATCAGTTTGTTATAAATTTGCTACGATTATCTGTAACTGTCACGGTATTGCCTCTGGCATCCTTAGAAAAAACTAACCCACCAAACAAAACCAAATTTCTAGAGAAAGGTATCTTTCTTGTAAAAATAACTAAAAATATTGAATCGTTCACCCGAGGGTGTTAAAATAGGTGATTCTAACATTTGTAGTTTTTCTGGACCGTGTATCAGTTCTTCGGGTCGTCGAGTTTCAGGATTTCAGTTTTAGGTATTTTATTTTGCAATTTTCATTTCTAAGATTTTGGTTTCAGGATACTTTAATGTTAAATCGAATATAAAATTAACGCAATATCTTAACTTGAAACATTGTTCTTCAATGCAAGAGCCCCGATCCTTACAACAAACTAGTATATTCTATTTAACTAGTATATCTATCTCACATTATGTTCGCTGATGGTTCTCAAAAGGGACCTCAAGGGGTTTAATCGTGATCTCATTAATTTCAACTAAACCCGATAAAGCTTCCTATATTAAAGACCACCAAATATGGAAAGGTTCATTTACTTAAAACCACAATCTTACTACGGTTTACTTCGTCCGTTTTCGACATCGATCGCTTCTTCGAGAAGAAACGATGTGAACCATAAGGCTCTATAGCTTTTTAAATGGCAACTCAAAATTTCGGCACTAATTCGTTAAGATACACTCTATTTGTAGTCCTCTCTAATCAGTGTAAGGACCCCTTTTGACGCGTTCTCTTCAGTGCCGAACTCTCAATAAATTCTGTTAATTTGAAATACATATAAGTATACTAAATTTTTAACAGTGTAAAAGTTTTGGCTTCCTCACAAAATGTACCAATTAGTACAAATCACAGAATTTTTTAAATACACACTAAATAATCCATCTAAATAGAAGATAGTGAAAATACTGAACATCTTCTATCCAGATGTGCAACAAGGTCATGCTTAGAACTATGAGAAGAGTTTTTTAATTTGGCTCTAAAAAAAATTATAGACCATTTATAAACCATTTTTATTGAAAAATTAATTTTATATTTTACCAAAGTCCTAGAAGCAGACTCGTTTACTTCTTCACCTAAAGATTTTGTTTTTGGAGACCGCATTCTGGCAACCTTCAAAATAGGCGCTAGTTTTATCACGTTAGTTAAATCTCGTATCGCTGACCTAATTTGCAATTCGTGTGGAAGTAAACCATATGCTCATACTTCGTGAAAGTAAGCCAATGGAATTTTGCCGGTACACATGTACATAATAATATTAATCGTCTCTAATAGTTTTTTATCCATTTCAAAGTAGAATAGCATTGAAGGCAATTCGCAACAAGAAATTCATAACTTTCAACTGTTCATTAACCAACTGTGTATTGTGATGGATCATATTTCGTAAACAATTCCTTCCATTTATTTACCCCAGATGCCGCTCTCTTTTCTAAATACAAAGGTTCTACGAGAGTAGACTCCAAAACAAATCCCAGATTGTCCCATGTCGTATAGCTTCAGTCTGTAGCATTTGGTGACTTTCTGTAAACTTCTGAGGTTTTCTTGTTACACATTATTGCTGATCATTTAATGATTTTTTGAATGAACTTTTCCAAATGTGTTTTACCTTAAGAGATTTGCCTCTTCGCGCTAGTTTCATTACCTCTCTTTCTAGGTTTTGAAGGCTGTCCCCACGTAGTTGTTGCTTGGTTTGAGCGAGGCCTTCTCGCGCTTTGATTATCCATAAGGAAAATGGGCTTGTCCAAAACGGTTGATAATATTTGGGACAAGAAACGATGCAGCCACAGCAGTTCGTTCAGAGTATAAGCCGCCATGTATTGGTTTCAACGTCTCCTGCATAATCTGCAAAACTTTAACTACACAGACTCAAATTGATCCCAGTTGTAAATCGAATTCACATTTTTGTTGTGTTTATGTATTTAATAATGCATTTTACCGCATTCACAAATGCTGTCGCAGGTTTCTTCAAGTGTCGGTTTGCATTGCCATCAACAAAACTGGTCGCGTTGCCATGGTTAAATGCATTAAGCTGCCATCACCTCACGATACGGAAAATTAATTTCTCCGCATCTTCTTCAAAATTACTATGATTCTGTACATTGTCCAATGAAGTTGCCACTGCATTGCATTCCGCCTACTGATGCGCATACGCCTACTGATCCACATGAATCCATTCATTTGGTCGTTTAATTGATATAAGCTCTAATACTTTGATCTCAAATTCCCTGCGCAAGTGTTCAACGAGCAGAAAAATTGCTTCCCTCGTTTTCCGTTGCCGTCGTCGACATAAATCGAAAATATCATTACATTATTTCCATTACACACAAAAACACATGAATCCGATTCACTGGCTACAAAGTTCCATTTTTAATTAATGACGCAAACTTTTTGTTGCAGCACGGCGACGCTTGTTTCAAATCGCTTGGATAGCTTGCACACTCGTCCGCTGCCCTCGTTATACCTGGTCGGTTGATTCATATAAACATTCTCCTCCAAATCCCCGTTAAGAAAACTGTTTTTATGTCGAACTGGTGCAATCTTAACGTTTTGATGCCGCATGCGCCGGAATTGATGAATTGATGTATAAACATAACCAAAGGGCTGAACGTTTCTATCGATCAATGCTTAAATCTGGGGTTTGCTTTAGTTTGTATATACCCTACAATTATCACTCACCTTTTGATATTTTGGTTGATTTGGATGATTTTTAATGAGCGAATCTTATTCCTCGTTCATTGGCTGCCAGTACTGCTTGTGATCATCCGATCCTATTACCTTACTCGTATGTTCTTGGTTCTTCGATGATTGTGTGCCATGTTGGCAATCAGCCAAGAACTAAAAACGTGTTCTGCCAATGCAAAATATACGTGAACCTGCTATACAGTTTCGATCGTGCGAATGTCGTTCAATGATATTCCTCTTATCCAGATAGAATATTGCACCGCACTCTTGATTGGTTGAGCCAGTGTTGTCACAACATCGTTCACCTCCGATTCATTCTCTGGTACGCTAGCGTTTTTGTCGGCCTTCTTATAAGTGTCATTAATGGCCAGTACAGCCAATGATACTACCAGAAGAAAAATCACGTCACGAGTTATCACAATTTTGTGCGACTCCAGATTCCACACTCGATATTATTTCAGATGATTATCATATCCGCCGAACACCCTACCTCACAAATGACCGATTTTTGTCGAAATTATTCCATATTGCCTGATGGAAAACTGCATACCTTGCGTTTGTTCTCTTGTTGCATTCCCATTACCCCAAATTTGATCTTTGCTGCAGCCTCCGACTTTTACTTCATAAAATATAAAAATCGCCCTTTAAGAGCAAATACCGCGAAACGCCCATCGAATTCATTCGTATTGGCCCACAAACGTCCGCAGGAATAATTTTACGACTTTCCTTTAACTTCTCTTCATAAAGACGATTTACTGTCAATTTATCGTGAACAATTTATCGTGAGCAATTTATCGTAGAACAATTTATCGTAGAACAATTTATCGTGAAAACAATTTATCGTGGAATCAATTTATCGTGGAACAATTTATCGTAGAACAATTTATCGTGGACAATTTATCGTAGAAAAAGTTTATCGTGGATAATTTTATCGTAGAACAGGTTTTCGCGTGGCGTATATCAAAATTAGTGGGATTCTTAATTGATTTTTGGAAGAAGTTCTGGAATATGGCCATGTGGGACGGAACTCGGTAGTTTCTTAACCGATTATGATGGGATTGGGTATGTTGGATGGAAATGGGATTATTGAATGTTTTTTGGAAGAAGTTCTGGAATATGGCCTTGTGGGACGGAACTCGGTAGTTTTTTAACCGATTATGATGGGATTTGGAATGTTGGATGGAAATGGGATTATTGAATGATTTTTGGAAGAAGTTCTGGAATACGGCCATGTGGGACGAGACTCGGTAGTTTCTTAACCGATTATGATGGGATTGGGTATGTTAGATGGAAATGGGATTATTGAATGAGTTTTGGAATAAATTCTGGAATATGGCCATGTGGGACGGAACTCGGTAGTTTTTTAACCGATTATGATGGGATTTGGTATGTTGGATGGAAATGGGATTATTGAATGATTTTTGGAAGAAGTTCTGGAATATGGCCATGTGGGACGGAACTCGGTAGCTTCTTTACAGATTATGACGTGACTGGGTATGTTGGATGGAAATGGGATTATTGAATGATTTTTGGAAGAAGTTCCGGAATACGGCCATGTGGGATGGGACTCGGTAGTTTATTAACAGATTATGATGGGATTGGGTATGTTGGATGGAAATGGGATTATTGAATGATTTTTGGAAGAACTTCTGGAATATGGCCTTGTGGGACGGAACTCGGTAGTTTCTTAACCGATTATGATGGGATTGGGTATGTTGGATAGAAATGGGATTATTGAATGATTTTTGGAAGAAGTTCTGGAATATGGCCATGTGGGACGGAACTCGGTAGTTTCTTTACCGATTATGACATGACTGGGTATGTTGGATGGAAATAGGATTATTGAATGATTTTTGGAAGAAATTCTGGAATACGGCCATGTGGGACGGAACTCGGTAGTTTATTAACAGATTATGATGGGATTGGGTATGTTGGATGGAAATGGGATTATTGAATGATTTTTGGAAGAAGTTCTGGAATATGGCCTTGTGGGACGGAACTCGGTAGTTTCTTAACCGATTATGATGGGATTGGGTATGTTGGATGGAAATGGGATTATTGAATGATTTTTGGAAGAAGTTCTGGAATATGGACATGTAGGACGGAACTCGGTATGATAATAATACAGATCGTATCATAATACAGCGTTATCGATATCTAATCTTCACATTTTCGATGTGTACTTTCAGGTCGTCTTGTAGTATTTTGTTCAAGACGATCATTATCATGATGTCGTTTGTAGAATGCATGGCTAGATCAAGTTTACCTACACTTTGGGTTTAGATATTGGCAAACGAAATATCAAAAGTACGTCCATTAAACCCAAATATGCAAATACGGTGTTTAATAGGCGTGACGATAATCACTAATTGTGATGCTATTATACGATGTCATTTTCAATTACCATTTGTTCCTGTATCGTTTAAATATTTAATTTGTAATAAAGCACTTGTTCAAATAGTTGGTGGATGCTTTTTATGCGATTGAAGTTGAGTAGAGAGAGTAGTAGTAGGTTCCATTACGTTTGTTCAGTTTAAAATATTCATATTCAGTTTAAAATATTCATTTTATTCGTTTTTAAGTTACGTTCTTTATTGAAAATGAGAATGTTTGACGTCAATCGCATTGCATTGTGCAAATTCTTTATTTTTTGTAAAATTATAAATTTCTATGAAATATGAGCGAACAGATCTAGATTTTTACCTCTTTACGGTGCTGGCTGGGTAACTCTAAACTAATACGGAAGTCGAGAGAAAGCGATGCAGGAGGAATTTTGCTCATGGCCTTTGACACTACATGTCAGGGCGAGTTATGGGCGCCACAAATCCAATACCACATAAGCGTATGTTCTCCAGGCTAGGGATGACAGAAGTAGGCGTTTGACTTATAGCAAGGAGCTTGCTAAGTACATGTATATCACTAGTCCATAATGCACACACGTGACAACCTAATAAGAGGATTGAGCGGCAATCCAACTATCTGCTCTCAGAATTTTTTTTTTTAAACTTGATATCTCCAGAACCTTTCGAAGCAAGCCTAAATTTCAACTCTGGACGTAATTATACTACAACAGCTTAGATTGTCTGGGAGTTTGATAAGTAACTCCACCGATGGTTACTCATTTTACTAGAAAATTTATTAGAAAAAATTAAAAATAGAAACTAACGTTTTCATCCAAAAGAGAGTACAGTAATTTATCATTGACTATCGTCCAATCAAGAAGCGGCTAAGCATGGCCCGACATCCGTTTCAGGTGGCCACTTTTCGGGAACCTGTTATAAAAATCATTCAATAATCCCATTTCCACGGAAGAATTTCTTCTAAAAATCATTCAACAATCCCATTTCCATAAACACACCCAGTCACGTCATAATCGATAAAGAAACTACCGAGTTCCATCCCACATGGTCATATTCCAGAACTTCTTCCAAAAATCATTCAATAATCCCATTTCCAGCCAACATACCCAATCCCATCATAATCGGTTAAAAAACTACCGAGTTCCGTCCCACATGGTCATATTCCAGAACTTCTTCCAAAAATCATTCAATAATCCCATTTCCATCCAACATACCCAATCCCAACATAATCTGTTAAGAAACTACCGAGTTCCGTTCCACATGGTCATTTTCCAGAACTTCTTCCAAAAATCATTCAATAATCCCATTTCCATCCAACATACCCAATCCCATCATAATCGGTTAAGAAACTACCGAGTTCTGTCCCACATGGTCATATTCCAGAACTTCTTCCAAAAATCATTCAATAATCCCATTTCCTTCCAACATACCCAATCCCATCATAATCTGTTAAGAAACTACCGAGTTCCGTTCCACATGGTCATATTCCAGAACTTCTTCCAAAAATCATTCAATAATCCCATTTCCATCAAACATACCCAATCCCATCATAATCGGTTAAGAAACTACCGAGTTCTGTCCCACATGGTCATATTCCAGAACTTCTTCCAAAACTCATTCAATAATCCCATTTCCATCCAACATACCCAATCCCATCATAATCGGTTAAGAAACTACCGAGTTCCGTCCCACATGGCCATATTCCAGAACTTCTTCCAAAAATCATTCAACAATCCCATTTCCATTCAACATACCCAATCCCATCATAATCGGTTGAGAAATTAACAAGTTCCATCCCACATGGCCATATTCCAGAACTTTTTCCAAAAATCATTCAATGATCCCATTTCCATCCAACATACCCAATCCCATCATAATCGGTTAAGAAACTACCGAGTTCTGTCCCACATGGTCATATTCCAGAACTTCTTCCAAAACTCATTCAATAATCCCATTTCCATCCAACATACCCAATCCCATCATAATCGGTTAAGAAACTACCGAGTTCTGTCCCACATGGTCATATTCCAGAACTTCTTCCAAACATCATTAAAGAATCCCATTTCCATCCAAGATACACAATCCCATCATAATCGGTTAAGAAACTACCGAGTTCCGTCCCACAGGGTCATATTCCAGAACTTCTTCCAAAAATCATTAAAGAATCCCACTAATTTTAATATACCACGCAAAAACTGTTCTACGATAAATTGTCCACGATAAACTGTTCTACGATAAATTGTTCCACGATAAATTGTGTCTACGGTAAATTGTGTCTACGATAAACTATTTTACGGTTAATTGTTCACGTTAAATTGAAACACGATAAATTGTTTACGATAAAGAGACCGTCACCCCATAAAGACACACTTCTTCGCTTTATAAGTTCCACGATGATGCTTTCCCCATATGCACGCTTATCAAGCAATATCCTCGTCCACGAAATCGATTTCATTATTTTGAAACATTTTCTTCGCATTTGCGACGTTCTGAAACCACAGCTTTGGAGGATTTTGCACAACTGGCCTTAAAAAATTTTTCAAAATCGTGCAATATTGAGACCACTGAAGAAATATGGGCCAAAGTTTTTTTCAGACGACACTCCACACCAAACAGTAAACTTAAGTTTGAGTAATTGTCGCTGGTGAATTGAACTTAGATTTCCTGTTATTTTGCTGCAGTTTTGCTTATTTACGAAGCAATTTAATTGAAAATAAATTACATCGCTCATTATTAAATTGTGCATGAAATCGGGATTTTCTTCAAACTTTTTTCGTAGAAAAATTTAAAAATCAAGCCGTTCTTGATAGCCTGTCGGTCTTAGTTCTTGCACAAACTAAATCTTAAATGTGGCTTAATGTGGCTAAACTATCTGTGCGAACCATCACAATAGTCCCAGTTGTGTTAAACGGATCCTTGTTGACGTTTCTGAACTATGCAGACTATGCTGCACAAACTCTAGTACACTTAGAATATTATGCGTGCACCAAGCGTGCCGCTCGTCGTCTTCCGAAACCTGGGATGTTACTAGCGGCACCTTGTTGCTGGAAATTTGCAACCAGACGGTGTATTGTTGGTCTGGATGCTCATTAAAATATCGTCGCTAAGCACGCTATAAGTCAAAATAAATTACAATTGATAATAAAACTCAATTATTTGTATTTGTGGTGTATTTGCGCAACCCTGCACTTTTGAGCGTAGCTCACATTGAAGCTGTCGAATCACAATTTATTATCTGCAGCAGCGAGTACTGTTAGCACATCGTTGAAATTGCAAGTCTTGCACTGGAATCATTTTGTTAAAAAATATTTTGATTAAACGTAGAATGGAAAAATATTCCGCTTCAAGCGAGAAACAAATCGTCAATCTTTCTGACCTCATGTTCTTTAAAACCTGTAATCTCGCACAAAAACTCCAAAAACTAGAAATTGTCAATTTAATTGGAAGAAATTCGTTGCCATGTTGTTAAGACCTAAATCCTAATAAATGTTGGTGTGAGTCACTTGAGAAATCCCATTTTGGAAATCCCACGGTTTTCTTATTTGGTCAAGTAGTATTTGATTGTGCAATTTTGAGCCCCCAACGGTAAAATTTCTACATAATGTATTTTAGGAGATAATGTGATTTTTCTGACGTGATTTCTGATCACACCAGAAATCCCATAGATTCGTTTAATCATTAAAGCACATGTTTTGCTTTAGTTTATATATTTGTGGCAAACTGTGCATGTCAAAAACAATTTAGTTCTCCTCCAGAAATGGTCAAGATTTTTCTTATATCTGCCTATTTACATGCGATATGTACAACATCTATTGAAGTAGATCAACTACGAGGGTATATCAAAAAGTCTTGCAATATCATATGAAAAAAAAGAGTGAGTGAGACAACAATATATTTTTCAAAACCATTTTTTATCGCGATGAAACTTCTAGAAGAACATTTCGATGTAAATTTTACAGTTCGTTTGTTTTTGTCAATTTAGTAACATGTGTTTTGAATTTTTCTTAAAATGAATGAAATTGAATATCGCGCCGTTATCAAATTTTTCTGTAAAGATGGACGAAATGCAATTTATATATTCAACTATATATCAAAAGTTTACGGCGAATCTGCACCATCATATGCCACAGTAACAAGGTGGGTAAAATTATTCAAAAGTGGTCGGGAGTCATTAGAAGACGACAACCGCTCGGGTCAGCCAGCAGATGCCATTAGCCATGAAAACGTAATTTTGGCCGAATCTATTGTATTGGATCACCGGCGTATTTCTGTGCCGCAGTTGGCGTGGAGACTTTTTCTTTCATACGGTACCACATATACTATATTACATGACCACCTTCACATGTCGAAAGTAAGTGCGCGATGGGTTCCCCGTTTGTTGAATGCAGAACAAAAAAAAATGCGTGTTCAAACTTCAAAGGCGATTTTAGATATGTACAAAGAAGATCCAGAAAATTTCTTGGATAACATAATAACAGGCGATGAAACATGGCTTCATCACTGGGATCCGGAATCCAAATAAGAATCGATGCAATGGATTAAACGTAGTGAACCACCACCAAAGAAATTCAAAACTCAACCGTCTGCTGGTAAGGTTTTGGCAACAATTTTTTGGGATGCTGAAGGAATTTTGATAATCGATTATATGCCAACGAAAACCACAATCACAGGCATATATTACGCAGAGATTTTGCGAAAATTGAAAAAAGCGATCCGGAAAAAACGGCCAAGCAAAGTTAGGAAAAAATCTAGCTTCTTCACGACAATGCACCCGTGCACAAGGCTAATATTGCTCAAGCTGCATTAAAGGACTGCGGCTTCGTGGAAATTCCGCATCCACCGTAGAATCCAGACTTGGCACCCAGTGACTACTTTCTGTTTCCCAATTTGAAAAAAACACTAAGGGGCCGGAAATTTTCCAGTGACTATGAAGTACAGTCTGTTGTAAATGAATATTTTATGGAGCAAAATAAATCTTTTTTTTTAGAGGGTTTAGGCAAGTTAATTGATCGATGTGACAAATGTATAAACCTTAAAGGAGATTATGTCGAAAAATAAAAACATTGCTGTCTCACTCACTCTTTTTTTTCATATGATATTGCAAGACTTTTTGATTTGCCCTCGTATGTAAGCAAATGTCGTAGTTTTCTAGTCACAATGTTTAGACTAGACGTCTATAACATGATAAGACCAGGGATTTTTGGAAATCCCACCATTTATTTAAAAAAATGCTTAAACTAGTTGAAATGAGCATTCTGAACAAATTTCATAATTCTGCCTACTCCCCATCGCCAGAATCACTCATATAAAACAACCATTTCAGCCCTAATTTCAAAAAAAAATTCGAAAAAATTTTGTGTGAGTAATTTCTGAAAATCCCACCTTTTATTAATGAAAACACTAAAACTAGTTGAAATAAAGATTCCGATCAAATTTCATGATTATGCCTACTCCCCATCAGCCATAATCACCCATAGAAAACCCCATTTCAACCCTACTTTCAAAAGATCATTTCTGAAAACATTCTGAAAAGGGTTGGACGAGGGCGATTCTGGCTTATGGTGAGTGAGTAGAAATGAGTTTTCCTATGGATAATTCTGATTGATAGAGAGTAAGCACAATCATGAAATTTGATCAAAATGTTCATTTGAACTAGTTTAAGGGATTTCTTTAATAAAAGGTGGAATTTCCAAAAATCATGCATATAATGTATTCAAAAGTTTAACTTGTAAATACAGGGTTAAATTAAGGGTTTTCTTTTCCCAATTCTGGCGGATATGAATTATGCCGCCAGAAAATCCTGGTTTTATCAGGTTAAGTACATCTAGTCACAAAACTACATTTTCTTACATATTTCATCTACTTCAATAGATGTTGTAAATGTAAATAGGCAGATATAGCCGTTCTAGTAAAAATCCTGACCATTTCTGGAACAGAACTAAATTGTTTTTGGCATGCACAGTTTGGCACAATTGAACTAAAGCAAAACATTTGCTTTAATGATTAAACGGATCTATGGGATTTTTGGTGTGATAATCACGTCAGAAATATCACATTATCTCCCAAAATACATTATGCACAAATTTTATCAAACAGTACTTGACAAATTTAGAAGCCCGTGAAATTTTCAAAATAGGATTTCTGTCGTGACTCGCATACATAAATTTCCTGTATTCTTAATATTTTACTTATATTCAATTTTCTAAATTTCAGAATCAAGATCAATCAACAAATTCGAAAAAATACGTCTTCATGACAACCGTATCCATGCCAGTTTTTGATCGCCGCGAAAATGCTGTAAGTACACCCAAACCCGTGGTACGATTCTATAATTATTTTTATATAAATTTGGCAAGCGTTAAGTACACGCATTTAATTTACATAAATACACAAATAATTTATAAAGCTCTTTTCTAAATTATTATTATAAAATAAACTAAAATAATAAGTGCAATTATTGAATTTATTATTTTTTTAATTTAATATTATTATATTCATATATAAATATACCAACTGTACACAGAACATCACCGAAGATGTCCTTATCAATGAAGCATACTGGGTGACAATTACTCGTGAGGTATAATCGCAACCCCTCTCCGTCATCTAGCGCAGATAATTTTTTTTTTTTAATAATTCAATATATAATTGAAATAGATTTTGGTTTTTGGATTATTTATTTGATTTAGCATAACTACATACAAAAAAAAATTAATAATTAAAATTATAAAAGTTGTTGAATATTTTTATTTTTTTTTACATTTATAATCTTAGCAAATTATTAATTAATTTTTAGGCCAATTTATTGTTTTGTGATATATCGTATAATATCTATATAGAGCGCAATATAATTTTGAAATGAATATAATTAATTATGTCGATCGTGTAATCATCCGTAATTTATTCGTAATATCGCATTTCTATAAATAAATGTGATTTATTAATTTATATATTTAAATGATACTAAACAACTAGCAGCTTATTATTTCATTTAGTTATTTCGTGTATAATCTATACATCATCGTATCTAGATCCTTCATATTTAGTCTTAACTATATATATCTTTAATTTATTTTTATTTTGTGTAGAGAATTTCTTATCTCAAGAGGAATTTATTAAATTTTCGAATTTTAACAAACTTTAAACTTTTTATTAGTTATCATTTTCTACATATCATCCGATTTACACAGTTAAAATGTTGGTGTTTGTTCGCTATACAATTATACACAGCTCAACCCATCTGACTCAAACATGGTATTGGTATGCTACCAATTGCATTCGTGATAGATGAATGTCGACTGTACGAAAACTCTCAAGTTCGAATCGTTAAGCAAACTGAATAATTTTTCATTTTCGAAAATAATTTAATTAGCGCAAATCCAAATAAAAAAATTTACTTAAAAATTTTACTTTTGTACGCTTCAAATTTATACTGATTTATTTCAAACTCGTAAAAAATTTTAAAACATATTATAAAGTAACATTGAATTTCGTATTAAAACAGAATTACTGTGCGATTCTGGCGTTAAGACTATTAAGAGGCTAACAGTTAAGAAGTTTTTTAGTTAACTATTTAGAACGTGTAGAATCGCAAAGCAGTCTAATGTAAGAGAAATATCTTAATTATGAGACATTTCGTAGTTATGACCTCTGTGACAATATGTCAGAATAGCACGGTTAACTACCATTTGGTTGAGAAAAAAAAACAAAAAAATATTAATTTCTGTTATGAATCAGGTCGCATTGCACATGTTGTCTTGGTTTTCTTTCAACGCCGTGGTGGTTCAGTGTGGTAGGGTCCTTCTGGATGTGCGTGCACAAAGTCACTACAATCACTATAATCACTTTATATCACAGCCACTTTACGTTTGCCTTCGACTGAAAATCATCACTTCCCCAATATAGACAACAAATTAGCAAATCATTGTTTTTTTATGGAACAATCGACCCGAATAAATACCCAAAGTGTAAACTATTCACAATTTATAAAACAACCAACTTAATTAAATTATAATGTATTGAATATTTATATTAAGATTAAAGAAAATTAAGCGTAGAAATATTACATTGCAATTGTTTTCATTATCGGGTTGGTGTGAAACTTTTTGCTTTTGAACAAAGTTTTAAGGTATATACGTAAATAAATAATATAAATATAGTTAAAAACAAATAGAAATTATATGTAAATTTAACTTAGAGAAAAACTCACCCGATTTTCTTTCCACGTCCCACAAGAGCTCTTGTGTGGCTGGAGCCTAGAGTACGATCTCTGCGAATTCCCCTGTTTTTATTTAATTTGTTTTTGTTGTTTTAACTTATTTATATTCATAAACCATTTACCAATGAGAATACAGTTTTATAAAGAGTACCGAAACAAAAGAAAAAATTTCATCAAAAAATATCATGGGTTATGCAATTCAAATGGGTTATACCACAAACTCAATATATCCAGACGAATTATTGGCGAATGAAGACATGGTTTTATCAAATTGACTGATAATTGCGCCAATTGTGGTGAGAAAAATTTAAACTACATCGAGGAACCCCATTAGCTATTTTGATATTCATTTGGCATCTACTTACTAGTAGATGGCACTACCATCAACATAGTCGAAAACATCACAATTTTTACGTATGAAAGTGAAAACTGTAAATTATTATTTTTTATTTTCGTTTTTCCACTCATTGGTTGTTTTAAATTATATTCATATTGTTTATTTTCATACCTACCACGGATCAATAATAAAATTTATTGATAAAAAAATTACTATTAGTATTAGCTATATACGAAAAATAAAAACCATGAATCGAACAAAATAATATCGGCAGTTAGTTCGACACACATACACACAAAAAATGACACATGGTATGCACGTTGTTTTACTTGAAATTAGTTTTAATTGTTATGTTAAATAATTTTTTGTTTAATATCGAATTTGTCATGCAACCATTATTAAAATCAATTAACTATACGATGAGTTAACCCTTTGACTGTTCTGCGCATCATATGTGATGATGATGCACTTTGCCTTATTTTTTATTACAAAATTTTGTTTGAGACTGAGAACATTACTAACTGATAAAAATAATTAATGTACCTATATTTACTAACTGTAAAAACAGTTATAAATTTTGTACAGAAATAATAACAACATATACTTTGGTATATTTTGTATTTAGTCTTAATACATACATTTCAACTACATATTTTGATTTGATGCTAATTGATAACGAGAAAATTTATGAACGATATGCACAGAACGTCCGACAGTAAGTTTTAATATTAATGGTGGGCAGGCAAAGGGTTAAACAGGTAGAGCATTGAAAAAGAATTGCGATGGGGTTATTCAAGAGAGTGAGGTTATTTGACATTAGATTTGAATTTTTAATCCCTAGAATAAAATGTACATCAAACATATGTATGGGGACGTTTCCGTATACAATAAATCATCCATATACAATAAATTTCACTTGGTATACCACTAGATAAAGAGGAAGAAACCAGCAATTTTACTAGTTAAGTTATAATTAATTTATTTAATCAAATTCAATAACAATAAAACAAATAAAATAAAAATTTCAATAATAAAGTTTTATTAAAATTAAAATAAATTTTAATAAAATTTAAAAATAAAATAACAACCCATGTGCGGTACATTTCATTATATAATTATTTGTTTTGCAATAGTATTCGCCAATTAGGATTTCGTACGGTTTTTAATTTTTTTGAATGTGTGTTTCAGCTAACCAGGTACAGTGTTTTCTGATTAAAACTAAAATCATGAAGTTTAAGGCTGCCTTGTTATGCTCATGGCATGGATTTTGTTCGACATACAAATCTTTGTAACACCTGCTGGTGTTAACAATACAAAGTTGGACAATATTCTTTTTCAAATCTTTCATATTTGCACGTTCTGAAAACATCCGGGAAAATAAATAAATTTGTTCTTTGCAAATTTTGAAATACAGTTGGAGCTTTAAGATTCTTCTTTTTTTCATCGTCATAATTTTTATTGCTAATCAAATATTCTGTCGGAGCCTCTAAAATTTCATCAGTTTTGATAAACATGTTTTCGCAACGGGAACATTTAATTTTACTCAAAATTTTGAATGCTACGTAGCCCACAATATACCGCATTGAAGCTTCTTGCAAAGGTACATTAAAATTAAAAAAAATTTCAGATATATCTGATATGTCATCAGCAGGTGGCAGCACCTCATAATGCACGAATCCTTTTCGCGTTTCGCTAATAGAAATCCGGTTCATTAAATTTTTAACTGTTAATCGATGAGGTACCCAAACGTCAAGCTTTTTTTGTAACCAGCCATTTTCAAATGGTTTAAAACTGTTTTGTGATCAATATTGAGTTCTTTACCAATGGCATGGCTGCTTATATGCTGGTCTTCTTCAATTTTCTGCATGATTTCATTGAATTTTCCACTGGTTGGTAGACTAGTGCGAGGGGCATCTTTCACATCCATATTTCCAGAATGAAAGCGAGATTTCTTTGCTGCTCATTTTGATAAAGCACCTTCTCCATGCACAATTTGTTCGCAAGCCTGAGCCGCGTTTTTAATTTTGTCGTAATAAAATTGTAAAAGTAAACCAATTTTTTCATTATTTATCTATATGTTTAAAATGTAACTTTTTATTCATTTCACCGATTTTAATGTTTTGTATGTCAAAGTGCAAGTTAAAATGTCACCTTTCAAACGCATACAAGGTTGCCTGATTTACACCAATATAAATGTATTAAAATGTTAACTCGCACAATTTTCCTTAAAACGAATTTAAAGTTTTCGTTATATTATTTATCCATAGATCATCGTTTTTTATTTTTAATACAATTTTCATTAAGAATTTTTCCTTTTCCACGTAGGTACGTGTGAAGCGCTCAAATGCGCTTCTATTATGTTTGTGTGTAAAAACATTTATTGCTCATGATGCAGAAATGCTTTAAAGTATGCGACCAAACCAAAAACAAGTGGACGGCGGGCCATTCGCCCACCCTTTTATATATAAGTTAATTATTCTGAAATGGACCCCAGTTTCAGACATCTAAATAGTCAATAGTAACTGCGTTGTTAGTTCAATGAAATAGAATGTAAAACAGCAAGCTGCTGCTAGCGACATAATTGTTTTCAACATTTATTATAACTATATAAATTAACTAGCTGACCCGGCGAACTTCGTACCGCCTCAAAATCAATAAATGTTTTTTAAAGTTATTAGCTTAATAAAATTGAGTTTTTTATTAAGATTAAATAAATTAAATGAATACTCCAAATTAATTAAATTCAATGAAATTACAAAAATCAAAATGAAATATATTTTAATTACATTGAAATGAATGTAATTCACGTGGCAGCAAGGCTTTCGTTTTATTGAATTGAATAGAAATGGTTCGCGTAGCATTATTGCACTACTTTCTTTTAAACTATTTGCTGGGTGAGTTGCAATGGAGTCGAGTCCCTTCATTGTAGCACCTTGTGATATACGACATTTTTTGTTTTATTGTTAGGTGCGAGAACGAATAAAGCGGATGGTTTACCGACACGTGAACATGCTACGTACAATTGGCCGTGAGAGAAACATTCATTTTCTAGATTCAGGCCACAAACACTCAAGGATTGGCCTTGTGATTTGTTGATCGTCATGGCGAATGCAAGACGAATCGGAAATTGAATTCGTTTAAACTCGAATGGCATATCGGTTGGGATCATCGGAATTCTCGGAATGAGAACTTCCTCACCTTTGAACTTCCCTTGAAGTATCGTCGCGTGAATTACATTGCCCATGAGTTTTCTCACCACCAAACGCGTTCCGTTACATAGTTTTGGTTGATTCATGTTTCGTAGCATGATGATTATCGAGCCAACTTTTAGTTGTAAATTGTGCGGTGGCAAGCCAGGTAGATCCAATGAGTTTAAAAATTCAGTTGGATAGTTGGTTGCTTCGTCTTCGTTTGTCACACAGTCAATAGATTTGAAGGAATGAAGTGGACCGACGATTAGATTTTGAATTGTAAAATTTAAGTGATCCACATCTTTGTTCTTTGCCGCAAGAATTACTCGTTCACTCACCCAATTGTGATTTTTGTGGTTAGTAATGATGTTCGGGAACACTTTGTTGATGAGCTCGTCCTTCGTTGAGACAAAAATGCAAAAGTTCTGAGGAAACGAAATCAATCCGTTCGATTTGTCGACCGGAACACGGCCATTACCGATAGTCAGCAATTGCTTGGAGAATTCTTCGGCAGATGGATCGTTTAACAATGCAACTCGCATGTTTGTCGTCAGCTGAAGTTTCTTCACATAACACCACAGAGTCGATGATTTGAGGCAAGCGTTTATTTCATCAGCAGCGGTCGATTTTGGAATAACTGGTATTGTTTGACGGAAATCGCCAGAAAGTAGAATCATTGCGCCTCCAAAACATCTTGAGTCATTGCGTAGATCTTTCATAGTTCTATCGAGTGCTTCCAATGCGCGTTTGTGCGCCATTGTACATTCATCCCAGATGATGATTTTACTTGCTACCAAAACTTTCGCCATTGCTGAGTGTTTTGCAATGTTGCATGTCGGGTTTTCAGCCGATTGAAGGTTTAACGGTAATTTCAACGCTGAATGAGCTGTTCGGCATCCTTCTAGCAATGTGGCCGCTATCCCAGAAGAAGCAACTGCTACAGCAATATCGGATCTCGCACGAACAGTGGCCAAAATCAATGACATGAGGAATGTCTTCCCAGTTCCACCGGGCGCATCGAGGAAAAATAATCCACCATTTCCATCATGAATTGACTTCATTAACGTATCGTACACTCCTTTCTGTTGGAGGTTCAACAGTGGTACATTGGTTCGAACTGATTGGTTCAATGCATCTCGATCATATTCATGTTCACGTTCCAATTCTCGATTGAAAGCGTCGTTCATTCCACGACATGGCGTTGGCATTCCTAATTTGACTAACAAACTGCCGCACATGCGAAAACACATGTCTTCGATCAAAAGCAAAGCCTGGTTATGTATCTCCTCATTCACCTCGAGATCGGGATTTCCGAAACTGACACGAATTCGATGTAGAATGTCTTCTGACATGTCATTCTTGTACTTGCTCCATAGTTCACGTGGATTTGATGGGAAGCATGTCGAAATAATGATAGCAAATAATGTGCGTATCTGGTTTGGAGTTGCAGAAATAATTGATTCAGCGATTGTCATGTCCCAATGAGTATCGTTTTCAAGCAAGTTGAGCTGTTGACATGCAGCACGAAATGTTGGGCACACTACACCATTGACAGTTCGAAGTGATTCAAATGAAGTCGGCCCACGAATATTCACCAGCAACAACCGCAAGTAGAAGCATTCGTCATTCTTCGGATGAACTGTGTAAATGCGACCAAGAGCATCAGTAGAACGCACATTTGGATGATCAGGAAAGTCATCGCCTTGCTTCCGACGTTGAAATTTTTTTGATGAGGCGTTCCAAGTGTAATAACGTGGCATCTCAGAGTAGAGCAATGTTCGTGCAAACGGATCACTTTGACAAATCGAAAAGAAACTGGTCAATGTTGTTGCTGGAGGTGTCTCAGCACGTTGAGCAACATTCGATGAGTTGAAATAAACTCGTTGACCATTCTCCAGATGCACCGCCAAATGTACAACAGTGGGATGACGTTCATGAATAGGGAATGAGAATATACGCCAAATCGCCTCATTGCAGCTCACATATCGACCAACTTGATAATGCGTGATTTCATCGTTTGTATTGGGATTTTGAACACCAAAAACTGCCATATCGCTACCTTTCGTGACATATTTACAAATGTATTTTATGGACTTCACTGAATTGCAGTACTCCACGTTGCAATGCGCCTTGAATGTTTTGGAAAGAAGTGGCGAATATGGAACAATCCAAGTGTTGTCGACCACGAACTCATTTCCTCTCACTATCGTTGTGATAGTTCTACCGTTATCATCGGCTGATCGACGCCGGTACAGTGGATAACCATCATTGCCAGTGATAGTCTCTGCGGTTAAATTTCGTGGATAACGCTTGGAACACTTGTTGTCGACCATGCACGGTGATTGGGGATTGATGGAGCCACACGGACCGTGAACCATGTTCGTAATTACAACATCATGCAGGTCTGGATCGGTTTCGGGATCAGGAATCTCGGCACATATGATGTCATCTATTTGGTCTGGTCGAATTTTTTCGGCTAACCAAATAAGAATGTGAGCATGCGGCAAGCCTCGTTTCTGCCATTCAATTGAATACATCCAACATCGAGTATCCCCAAAGACGCAATGCCTAACAATGTAGTTCATCAGCGACCGGATTTTTTGTTTGAAGACACGTGCGATGATGTCGTGCCGATCACTTGTTATTTGCCCGGGTAGCAACAGTTGAACAATCTCTATCCATTTCGGATTGCAAGTAAAAGTGATGAATAAATCTGGACAACCGTAATGACGAACATATGTCATTGCATCTTGCGCATATTCATGCATATGACGCGGGCTGCCAATGTACGTCGCCGGTAGAATAGTCAATCGACCAACATTAGCTGCATCTCCTTCGGTGCTGATTGCATCGCGTAAATGGATATATTCCTCCGAACGCAGTTTAGCTTGGTTCAACCGAATGAAAATGAGGCGCTCTGTTTCGATTTTGACGTACATGTCGACGATATATTGCTGAAGCAAACGACGAAATCGCAGCAAATAGTTGTCAGCATTTTGACGAATCATCAAACGATATGCATAATAATTCATCGAGCTAACCTTCTTGTTAGTTTCCTCACCTGAAATGAAATCAGTAAAATTAGTGTCATAATCTAAATTATGATATCAGTACTCACCGCTCAATGGATTTATCATGTTGATATTGAAGTGATATCCATCGTCTCCTTGCCAAAACATCAGCGGGTATTGCAATGTATCGTATGAACGGTGTGTTTCATTTATTCGTTGCAGTTGTCCAGTGTCGCGACGTGTAAGCACAATATCGCGCGGTTCCACGCTTTCACCAACAATCACAATTGCGACTTCATCTATTGTTGGAGCATTAAATTGGCGTTCGTGTGTTCCAGCGGGTCGTTTATCTGCTCTGATCACGACTTTGCAGTCGTCACTTGGCATGCGATCCAATGCAGATTTAAACAATCGAACCAATGCATGATGTTCATGGAGTAGTTGCTGCAAATCTTTCAGAACTATCCTTTTCATTGCTGTATTGATCGTTTGGCGCCGATCAAGTTGATCCTCCATATTGCCCATAAAGTATATTTGGATGAATTTATGCTGTCCATCTTCAATCGGTTGCAATGACCCAATTCGGTGGTGAATTTGGCCTTGAATCTGTAAAGTCGAAGACGAAGTCAGAATTATAGATTTTTGATCACCAAAAGAAAATGAATGTTTACTCTCTCGAGCAGAAATGACCTTAAATGTTGGATTGAATCCGCGTTCTTCGATAATGTCTGCTCCAAATGAAGTCATTTGGAAACATCCGTTGTATCTTTGAGTGTTGGATAGAAAATGTCGTGATTCTGGTGTCTCGCCACGAAGCAATGAACGCAACAGTTCAGGTGGTGCAGGCAATAATGGCAATCTCACCTTGCCACTGAGACAGCACAATCCAGGCGTTTCTCCAGCGAACTTCAATGCACCGCAATGGTCGCACACAAACTCCATTGGGCCAATTCGAACGAAAGGATGCGAGTTGTAGTCAATTGTGCAATCGTATTGAAACGCTATTCGATTCAAATCAACACTTGAAGGATTTCTTCTTGCGCGTCGAAAATTATCTCGTTGTTGATCTGTGCGATAAGCTCGACGATTTCTCATTGTCAACTGAGCCATTTGACGTACTGCCTCTCTTTGTGCTTGTCTTTGTGAAGCGCGAAGTCGGGCCATACTAACGCGGCGCACTTCTCGTGTGATTTCTTGTTCATCTGCAGTGGATTGATTCGCAATAGTCCGAAGTCTAATTGCATTACGGCTTCGTGGTGAAAGATTAGATCTTCTGGCTCGCGGCATTGTAAATAATACTGGAAAATTAATCACACAATCCAAAATTACATAATCAATTATCGATGTGCGCACAATCACAAATGTGATAACCTCACAAAGTGAACATCTTCGAAAGGAACTTACCGTTTAAAAATCCCGATCGAAAATAGAATTCCGCAGAATAAAAAAAAATTAAAAAAACCAAAAAAAAAAACTGGTGTCCGGTGTTGGGACACTCTGTACCACTAAAAAAATTACGTACTATTGTACGCAAAAAAGTACTGTTTTCTTATTGTTATTGGCATACACCACACAACCTCTTATTTCACTAAATTCCACCACTTATTTTAATATTATATGCTAAACCACAAACCACTTAACTAATATGAAATAACCAAAACCAAAAATAAATTAAATTTAATATTAAAATCGCAAAGGAAAAAAACATTTTTTGGAGCTGTCAAAATCTACTATTCGCACTGAAATCGTAACTCGGACGAAGATTTTATCTATATAAATAGATAAGTAGATGAAATAAAAAAAAAATTGGATAAAAAATAAAATGGTAAATGTGCATGCAGCCTCCAGTCGGATTCGTATCCAGTACCTTGCAGTCCAAGCGCCGAAGCTTTAACCACTGCACCACTCGTCACATACAAACTACACCTACAAAATTCATATAAAAAAAAAGATTTTTTTATTAGATTTTTGGGGCTTCCCTTTTGAGTTTTTCCGACTTTTCTTTTTTCCTAAACCACCACTGTATTGAGACGAACAAAATAAAAAAAACCGACCAAATGGCACAGTGGTTAAAGCTTTGGCGTTTGGATCGGGAGGTACCGGGTTCGAATCCCGATAGGGGCAGGATGCAAAGTGAAATTTCATCAACAGATTTCGATCTGTGGTGAAATGTAACACATCTATGACCCCCTGTCGGTGTGCAAAACCCATGGGCCGACCCATCTTCCATGCTGGTATAGGCTGGCATGGAGCTTGCAATGTGCAGATGGTCTTAAATCGGTCCTATAGCCGTACGTCCTCGAGTTGGCCGCAAGGCGTAAAGTAAGGACGTTAAAAGCATAACCGCGGAAGAGCAGGTTGAGCCTTGAGCCCCAAAACAGATCGCATAGTTACCAATAAAAAAAAAAAAAAAAAAAAAAAAAAAAAAATAAAAAAAACAAAATGTACTAAATATATGAGAAAATGAATTTTCTTGATAACTTTTTTTTGGTGAATTTTTCCAATGTTTTAATAGTTATTATGCTATTCGGAACGGAGTCAAATCCAACAAAAGAAAGATCATAAAAATCGGTCCAGCCGTTCTTCAGTTATAAATGGTGTAACTAACCCGACTTTGTTTTATATATATATAGATAAATCATCATCCTCAGCTATTTATCTACTATTTCGAATAACAACATAATCGAATGATTAATATTTTATTAAATAATAATTAAATTAAAATCTATATAACACAATGATCGTAAAGATTGGTATTAACTTATTTAACCCGGACAAAAACTAATATTTTAAATGCAAAGAAAAATTAAAGTATCCATTGAATGTAAGTTGTAAAATTTTTTCGTTTGTTGCCAAGTGAAAGTGAATATCACAATAATGGCATTAGAAAATCTGGACATTGGCCCCTTAGCAGGCGTTTCTATTCTAATTGCTCCTCATCGGCGATATAATAAATTGCGAAAGTAGGCGTTAATTTAGGTGTATATCTTTTCATTGGTTGTAGAATACTGCAAAAAAAGATTTATTATTCAGAAAATTGAACCTACATTAATATGTGGAAAAAATTCTTGGTGGGTGGTTAATGAATTCAAAAGTTGTTAGAATGAACAACTTATGCCATTTGCCTTGCCTAAACAAATATTGAAGCTTCTGCTATTGTTCAGCACGCGACTGATGCAATTAAGTTTAGGTGGTTACTTTTTGATTACATTTTATTAGATTAGAATTGTCATAATTTTATTATGGTGTACTCCGGATGATTTTAAAATTTCTGTACATGTACATTAACAAATAAACTACACAGAATAAATATTTTATTTTAGTGATATCTGTCTTTAAATTTCAGGGACTTCTAGTTTGAATTTAGTTTAGCCAACGTAGTTGATTGCACACAGCATTAATATAAAACAAAAATTTAGCTTTCAAGTGAATGTGTAAAATCCTTCGGACCTAGAATATCTACAATGTTTGGTTGGCATGGCAGAGAGAAACAATTTAACAATGTATCCCAACAAAGTCAAACAATCGTTGTTTTGGTCAGTAAATGGAAGGAAATAAGTTCATCCTCCGGGCATGCTAGTATTCCTCATCCAGTAGCAATATGCCTCTTTCAGCTGCCCTGGGATCTAGCTTGGTTCCAATGAACTAATTATTTGCTCATTAATCCGAAATTTAATTGATTGTGTACCTTAGAAATAAAGCGGCTAAATCCCTACTATGTTGTCAAATAACTTTTGCTTACTACCATTTGCAAATAACTCTTGGCAATTTTGCAAACAGCTTCGCATAAAAAGGCAAATACCAATCAAACAATTAGCCGAAAACCAGTTTAAAACAAGAAACAAATATTATCCATACGTATTTTTCTATGATGAAAAGTAACTGATTGTTTTATTCCACCAATTATTTTAGATAAAAACTTAAGTATAGGAGAACTGGTATAACTAAAAATTAGTATATGTTACTAATTTTTACTTATATTCTTCGATGAATAGGCCATAATTTTATTTTATTTCAAAATACGCTAACAGTTTTTTTTATTGTTTCACTGCAGAGTTCATCGAACAATACGCAGATATTTAACAGAAATACTTTTTTATTTAATTATTATAAACAAATTATGAGAACTTAACCACTTAAGTGACGGCTTTTTGTGAGAAAGTGTGTCCATAAATTGTTAGGTTTTTTTTTTACATTTCCTTAGAAAATAATTACCAAGTAATCTGAATACAAAATTTTTATTTTTCAATTATTGTTTCAATACAAGCTTTGCGCGAGCAAGACTCGAGCAAATCAAAACACAATCGAACTACGCGTTCGAGTCACGCTCGGGCATACCACTCAAGTGGTTAAAGATGCAGTTTAGCAAATATTCTGGTGCACCACTCCATATTGGGTTTAAATACACTATATGTGAATATATGGATGATATGTAGATCATACTGAGGATTGGTTTGGGTAAATTGTTTCGCGTTATTTTTATCGCAAATATATATAGTATAATGCATTTCTTTAATTTATCTATATGTAAATTCCATTTAAAGCTGGAGTCAATTACAAGCCTCAAATATGAATATGTTGTTGCTCTTTATGATTAATAAGAAAAGTATTAATTTTAGTATTCAATTTCAGGAAATCTCTAGATACATCCAAAATATATATATTTTTTCCATAGGTACTGATTTAATGAAGCAATTATTGAAGACCAATATCATTATTAACCTCGATTAAACCTATATTAAACCTTTATCCTTCCTTGCAGTAGATCAGAATTGAATCGTGTCGTGCCGTAGGATCGCTATGTGTTTGACATACATTTTTTGATTATCAATTATATGTAAATAATAATATAATTACCGAGACCGACTAAAGAAGTCGATGAAGTTAGCCCGAGCCCGAATTTTTTGGTAGATTTCTTGGATAAGTCTAACCATCCCGAAAAAGTGTAAATACATTAAAAAATGTAGCACTATCCCTAAAAAATATTTATACATGAGAAAAAATAATGAAATACAAAAATAAATTTAATGTAAAAAAATTACTGGTAAAACTTTTTTTTTAATATTATTTAACCCGAATAGCAATAATTTGTATAGTTACTATGGGTCCACATTAAATTCTATACCACAATACCCGGAGATAAAGCGACCAAGCTGCATATACGGCCAGACAGATCAGGATACTAGCTAAGATATAGAATTGGCCCCAAGTCCTTATCAGGTGGAAATAACCTTTTTTTAAGTTTATTTATTGGGTTTTTGTATATGTCTCGGCTCTTTTTTATTTAACCAGAAAACATATATGCTTGTTTAGAAAATGAAAGAATTATTTATTAAAAGCCTTATCTGCAGCTGAAGTAGCTATGTCTGGTGAATACGGCGGGTGGGAAAGGACTTCCTATGTGGTTTTCATTGTTGTTCTGAAATTTAAATTTGTTGTGTCTATTCGGCCATTCTGGTCGTTTTCACTCTGTAACTCCCTTTTAACGTACTGCATATCCAAAAAATTGGCCTGATTTATTAAATATACAACGTAAAGTTTCGATGTTGATTTTCCTCAATACGTACTCAAGCGCCAAATTGAATAGCACAGGCGAGAGTGCATCTCCCTGTCGAACACCAGATTTTATTTCAAAGGAAACAGACACAGTTCCTTCGATTACAATTCTACATACAGACCTGGACGTTGTTAACTTCACCAAATAAACGAGTTTTATTCTCCCTGAGGTTCCACCATATGCCGCTTGGTGGCTTTATTTCTAGGTATTGCGGTATAGAATTTAATGTGGATCCATAGTAACTACACAAATTATCGCTATTCGGGCTAAACAAATAAATTTAAAAAAATGTTATTTCCACCTGATATGGACTTGAGGCCAATTCTATATCTTAGCTAGTATCCTGACCTGCCTGGCCATATATGCCGCTTGGTGGCTTTATTTCTAGGTATTGCGGTATAGAATTTAATGTGGACCCATAGTAACTACACAAATTATCGCTATTCGGGCTAAACAAATAAATTTAAAAAAAGGTTATTTCCACCTGAAATGGACTTGGGGCCACTTCTATATCTTAGCTAGTATCCTGACCTATCTGGCCGTATATGCCGCTTGGTGGCTTTATCTCCAGGTATTGCGGTATAGAATTTAATGTGGACCCATAGTAACACGTTTGATTTCGCGATTGGCTGATGTCAATTGGCCTCCAAGATCCTGTGATTTAACGCCTTTGGATTTCTTTTTGTGGGGCTACGCGAAAGATTGTGTTTACGCAAACAATCCTCAAACTCTTGACGAATTGAAAACTAATATTCGTAAGGTAATGGCCGAGATACCGCCCGAAATGTGCCGAAAAGTCATTGAAAATTACCTCAAAAGAATCAAGGCCTGTAAGAAGTCCCGTGGAGGACATTTGAATGATATCTTGTTTAACTAAAAATAGCAAGGATCAATCTGTAAAATGAAATAAAAATTACAATACATTCCGAATATTTTGTGTGTTTTTTTTAAGTTTACTTTATTTATCAAGCTTGAATTGGATAACCCTTTATTTCTGTAAATTATGGTTCGCATAAATATAAAATGGGAAACGAAGGACGAAAAGTGAAAACTATATAAAATTTAGCTTCCCGAATTAAAAAAGGCCGACTTAAAAATTGTATTTTTCCGGACTTAAAACCAGCGTTTTTATTTCATTTTAAAATTGACATAAAATCTGTAATGCAAATTAAATAAAAAAAAACCGTACTTTATTAATGCATATCATAAGCCATTTTGAAAATGATTTAAGAAGTGTATTTATAAAAAGAATAAAATGTGTATTTATAAATGGCATAAAAGTCCACTTATAACGCATGCATTTCTATGTCTATCAAAAACAAATGTAAATTTTATGTTTATAATGTAAAATAAAATATGGCTATTTTCAGTCATTTTGAAAATGAATTATAAAATGTATTTTTAAAATGACTTAAAATATGCCTTCCCTGTGTCATTTTTAAATTAAATTTGTTTTTGTAAAACATTTTTGTTAAGTCAGAAAATTTGTTATAAATATGACTTAAAAAAGGTCCCATTTTTTCATATAAAAACATATTTTTTAAGTCTACCTTTTTAATTTCGGCCTTTTTCAATTCAGGAAGCCATAAAATATGTCCTGAGTAATTCATAAAAAATTTAAACTACATATCCACATACAACACAACTATACTCGAATATATATAGAAACAAAAAACTATATGCAGCAACATTATAGAAAAAAGAATTATGTATCTATTTTACGAAATTTATTTAAAATCTATTTTTCTTTGTACATGTATAGCGCAACTGGCCAAGCTCCACGTGCTTCACTACCCGTGTGTTGTGATATACATACATGCATATTTTATTTTTTATAAAATTTTATTTTTTATATATCCATACTACATACACACAAAACAACTAAACCATGAATAAGAGAGCTCGTTTTTAATAAGCCGACACTTGCTGTGTTTTTTTATTAGCGCCCGATAGCTGTATCCGGAGCAGCCAATTTTCTATGTCAAAACTTATATTTAGCGCGCTATTATTGCATATAATTAATTTATTTAACTCTAAACTAAAAATTTTCATTCAACTTTTTAATTAAAAATCGATAAAAAAATATCTTGGCTCACTTATTTATCGGGAGCCGCTATCGGGAGCATTATCCCTTTCAGGGGGAAACTTTAAATTTCCCTTGTTTTGTACAACCCTTAAATCAAAGCAAACTTCATTCATTCTACAAATTTTGACGTATGTCAATTTTTTGTTAAAAAAAAACAGAAAAAAATTAATAAATTTTTAATAATTTAATAAATTTTTAATACGTATTTCACAAAAAGTTTGGAGCATTTGATTTGCGATTTTTTTAGGGCAAACTGCAATGTGTTTCACTAGAATGGAGCACACGCATGTATAGTTGTGCTGGGATATGATATTCGCACAAAAATAATTTTGGTATGCAGTGCACAATTCGATTGAGTGAACCCTTGTTAAAATTGAGACCGCGGAAAGATTTGATTGAAACTTCTACACGAAATGATTCATGCGTATTTGTTTATTCGGGGTATACGGAAAGGAAACGATGGACATGGGCCAAATTTTAAACAAATAATGCAGGGAATTAATCGAGCAGCGGGAACTAATTCTAATTCACATATTCTATGATGAAGTAAATAATTACAAAACTCACTGGTGGCGTTGTAATGGTATTTGTCAGCATCGTAAATTATTTTATGGATATGTTAAGCGGGTTCATAATCGAGCTCCTGGGCCACACGATACTTGGTGGATAGCACATGTTGATTCGTGCAGCGGAGCTTTTGAAAAAATTAAAGAACCTCGAAATTCATAAAAACGAAAAGCTCCACAACGAACTCCCGCTTTATCACAGCGCGAAGTTAAAGCAAATAATGTGCGACATACGAAAATTTTTCCCGATAAATCTGTTCGATCTCCTGTTGCTAGCGCAACCCAAAAAGGCCAAACTAATAATTTAATTTAACCATTTTTATTTAATTTTTATTTTAAAATTAATAAACTAAAAAACACGATTTCAAATGTTCGTTGGAAACTGATCAATTTTGTCATGTTCATCCAGAAAATATTCGGCTTGGGTCGAAGTTTGAGCATCTTCATCTTTTATAACATACTTATCGAAGCATGTGTTTTCATTTGGTGGATCGTCATCTTCTTCAAGGCGCTCTTCGAGTTCATCATCCGGTTCGGACGAATTTGAACAATTGTTGGGATTCGTACAGTTACGCGCCACCGTGTTTTCTTGGGTCTCGAATTAAGTGGCGGATCTTGACTGCCCATTTCCGAGCGCTAGAAAAGAATAGTACATTGGATTAAAATCCTCTACCTACCTACAGGATCGAAACAATTCAATGGAACTTACTAATCCTCATTCTTTAGAAATGCGAAATTATGGATCATACGGTTGTTAGGTTGCGAGTTATAGCATGATAATACTAATAATAGAGCGCAACACCATTTCGACATTTTCACACCCATAAATCCATTATCACTATCGCTGTCATCTATATTTATGTTACTATCACCTGCGGTTGATTGCAGCATTCTGAAATTAAAAAGATCGTAATAGAGTGATTCCTTACTTAGATGTTTCCAGCCAAATACGTACTTATTCATGTTGCATGGCTTATAACTAATATTGTATTTCGTAAATATTATCCTAATTTTAACAGGCCGTCCAGCTTATTGTAATTCATAAAATAAAATTTCTCATTTTCAACGGGTGTCCTCATTCAGTATAAATTCATTTGTTGTATTATCCCAGTACGGATTACCGTAATCAAATAAAATGTCCGAATTATTCGATTCCAGCGAATTTAGAAAAGCTTGATTCGAACTATTTATATCGCTTAAATTCGATTTTATATCGGCAAATACGGGATCCAAGAAAGATACCGTATATACTTTACCATTTATCGTTCCTTTACATTTTGTTACGGTTGAACTTTGTAGACGTTGCTTTTTGCTTTAGCCATGGCCTTTTCTTTTGGATCCTGCACATCATTACTACCCTCAGCAACTGAACTTCCCTTTTCGATTCCCCTTCATTCTCATTTCCTTTACCGCCGACATTCTTACGACATAAACCACCAGACATTCAAATCACTTCGTTGTGTACGATATCGGCCCGGTAACTACAAATTTTACTCGATGCTTCCAATGAGGCACCAGTTACTTGGAAATTGTTGACATACATACTTACGATAACCAGCAACCGAATTGCTCAATGTAACCATTAAGTTTGAAATGCATTATCTGTGTCGATATTCTACGAATATATAAAACAAATCTTCAAACATCACGACTTACATTATCCATGATTTGTTGCAAACAAATTTGAACTCATCAATATCTTCCAGTAATGAAACAATTACACTATTCGTACTACTGGTCACCGATCTATTTCGTCATCTTTCATCTTCATTCGACAAAAGAAACACAAACCAAATTAGGATATTTAATGAAATTCACGATCAAATCTAGCTCGTTTACAACTGTGGGCAACCGTGTTTTGAATATTAATGACGTTCGAGAGGCTTTCGTTGGAGGAGTAACCATTATATTTTATAACACAGGCACAGCAATCAAATTTTAAATTTAAAAACTTATTCACTATATTTATTACTGTGTACTTCTAAATATTAATCAAATATTTTTGTTAAATTTATCTAATTTATTATTTATTTCGCAATTTGTTTGGGTTTTAAAATGTTTGCGAAATTTTTTTCGTAGAACTGTCATTCGACTGAATGAAATGAAGTTAAATACAATTTAATTTTTTATTAGTAGCGACACCAGTGAATAATGGCTGCAGCAGTTTCAGTAGCAAATTTCCCTTCGGCGCCGGATAGTGCTCCAATATTAAAACACAGCAACTATGATCATCGTGTTGTTTTGTTATTGTTTCCTTCATTCATAAAGTTTTATTACTATGTGTATGTAGTTTAGGTGCGAAAAAAATACGAACGTTTTTTTAGGCTGTTTCTGCTATGTATATATAGATGGCAGGGTTATGGGGTTCCTCGATTCGATTACAAAAAATAATGTAATATGAAAAGTGGAGCCACAATATTCGACCAAACTTTCTTTCGCAATAATTCGTCTGTATATATTACGTTTGTGGTTATACAATCACACCAGTTTATTTATTTTATATAATTGTATTTACGGGTTATGCACTAACAAATCTTTGCGACTTTGCGTACATTTTTGTACTTCTAATTTTTTTGTATACCCGAATAAACATCGCACGAAGGAGTTTTTTTATTTATATTTTTTGGTTTTCGATTCATTCATTTTTCGTATTGTATAAAGACAGCTTTACAACTTTGTACAAACAACTTTGTACAAACAAACAACAATTTCAAGGGTGTTATCCTGGGGGCCTATTATGAAATTTTCGACATCGCAAATGTTCGACGCCGTCGACCAGTTCGACAACGTCGATTATAGCTATTATGAGATATTCGACAACGTTGAAAATAACATCAATCACAAATAACATTGGAACGGATCCTTTCCATACATTCCACTTATACATATTTCGAATTGCTCCGAGTTTGTTGAAGTCCCGAAATAAATCCGACAATAAATGTATATTTTAAATTTAAATAAATTTAATTATTTTAATTAAACAAAATTACATATATGCATTATATGCATCCACATATAAAATTTAAACACACAAAATAACAAAACATGTAAATATATGACTCACATTTTATTAACTGTTTATTTTCTTATTAAATTTCGCGATTTACGATTTATTACGTTAAATCGTTTAGGAGGTCATATTCCAGAACTTCTTCCAAAAGTAGTTTAAGAATCTCATTTCAATCTAACATAACCAATCCCATCATAATCGGTTAAGAACTGATCAAGTTCCGTCGCAGGTGGCCATATTCCAGAACTTCTTCCAAAAACTGTTTATGAATCTCTGTTTCATCCAACAAACAAAATCTTATCACAATCGGTTAAGAATGAATCGAATTCTGTTTCAGGTGGCCTAATTCCAGAACTTCTTCCCAAAATCATTTAAGAATCCCATGATCGAGTTCCAGCCCAGGTGGCCATATTCCAGAAATTCATTCAATAATAATTTAAGAATCCCATTTTCATCCAACACACCCAATCCCAACATAATCAGGTAAGAAATGCCTGAGTTCCTTCCCAGATGGCCATATTCCAGAACTTCTTCCAAAAACTGTTTATGAATCTTATTTCCAACCAACAAACAAAATCCCTTCATAATCGGTTAAGAGATAAACGAGTTCTGTCCTAGATGGCCATATTCCAGAACTAGTACAAAATCTATAGTCGATTATTAAAAACAATCGGATTTAAGGGACATTCGGATTTAACAGACTCCACAATTAATTCTGATTAATGTATCTGTACAATGTAAAACATCTTAAATCAGCATTGAAAAAATAATACAATTATATTTAATTAGTAATTTTAACAGATAAATCACAATTTTGCAATTTTACCATTTCTAGAAACGGCAACACGACAAAAATATTGTCCTTTTATTAAATTGATTAATAATTGAAAATTTATCATTTTAGATGCTAATATGTGATATTTTACATTATATTTTAGTATAATTAAAAAATATGCTGCCAATTATTCATAAATGAGAAATCTGTTAAAACATTCATAGTTATTGTCATATTGTGGCAATAACGTTCAATAAAAATCGTTTCATAATCCAAAAATTCTCCTTTCATTTCAAAAATCTAATTAAATTGAAGTTTTGTCATTTAGAATAATTGTTATTTATTTTAATCTATGTTGATCGAACATTTATAATTATATTTGTACCTAATTTATAATCGTTTACCAGTTATTTGTAACCGAGAATCATTCAATAGCTATTTCTTAAACTACAAGAAATCTATTTAGATAACGTACACATAATAATCGAGCTAGAGAATTTATATCTTGAGAACGTGTATTCATAACAGAATAACAAACTTGAAATTTTTGTTTGGTACACAAGCTGTCTTTATACAATACAAAAAATGACTGAATCGAAGACCAAAAAAAGAAAACTACACAAATATAAAATATCTAAAGCAAAATATAAATAAAAAAACTCGTGTACGAGTTCGTGCGATGTTTGTTCGGCTATACAAAAAAAATTAGAAGTACAAAAATTTACGCAAAGTCGCAAAGATGTGTAAGTGCATAGCCCGTAAATCCAGTTATATAAAATAAATAAACTGGCGTGATTGTATAACCCATTTGAATTGCATAACCCGTGCATTTTTTGATGAAATTTTTTCTTTTGTTTCGGTACTCTTTATAAAACTCTATTCTCTTTGCATTTACGTTACGTATTTTTTTTCTTTTTTTGCTTTTTTTCAATGATTTCGAATAATTTGTCACACCACTGGAATTCACTTTAACTAAAATAACGCTAATTATTACTAATAAGACACGCAATTTAATATTATAAGGAAATTTTTTAAAGTTAACAAACATTTTTTTTTTATTCTGACAAATTTGTTTTCACAAGCAAATATGGCTAAACGATTTGTTTGTGTTTATTCATAAACTACACAATATACCACCATCCGAACCAAAATATGAATTTACAATTCCATGAAAATAATCTGCTGTCAGCAAAAATAAAAGCGAGAAAAAAATATAGATATTAGTGGTTGTGTGCGAAACAAAACATGTTGTCAGTAAAATTTTACTGGGAGGGGAAGTGTGATAGCGGAAGTTTACTGCCATAATGCTGCCATAAAAAATGTAAATTGGAGTATATTTTATGGCAGGATTTTTCACAATTCTACAAAAGCGTGACTCGGGGCGTAGTTTGATTGTTTTTTTGATTTGCCCGAGTCTTGCTCGGGCAAAGCTTGTTTTGTGACTTGAAAAAAATTGAAAAAAAAACATTGTATTCAGATTACTTGGTAATTATTTTCTAAAGAAATGTTAAAAAAACCAGACAATTTATTGACACACTTTCTCGAAAAAAATCGTCACTTAGGTGATTAAAAAAGTTTATTCACCCGCGAGTAATTTTGGATCTAAAGTGTAATTTATAACACTCGAAAATCGTCTTATCAAACTTTGTATTCAGGCGTACTCCGAAAACAGATAAACGAAGCATTCAACACTATATATGTTCGCCGCACCATTTTAAAACCACACCGGCGAAATTGCGAAATTTTGGGGCAAATTCTACTCAATGGTACGTTCCAGCATTACTTTGCGGATGTTCTCTCACGTAAACTAAAGCTCCCGGTTCAAAGGCTGGTTTACGAGTGCGGAGGTTATAAGGCTGTGAATATTTTTGAAAAGCAATTTTTTTTGATATTTCATTCTCCTCAAGACATTTGATTTCTCGAAGCAGTTTGTATTCGTTCGCGTGATTTATGCGGTGATATCCGAAGAGTGTAAAGTAAGGACTATACTTAGTCGACTCATGAATCTAACTTTTCAACGCTGCTCTGATTTCTGATAAATGCGTAAGACAAAACGTATGAATAAAGAAGAAATAGCGCAAATTGAAATATTGAAGGAATTAGGCTACTCTAATCACCTCGTTGCCAAGGAAATCAAAAGATCTGAGGGATTCATCAGAAATTATTTAAAAAATCCAAAAACTTATGGTATCAAAAAGCCTACACGAGCAAATGGTCAGTGATCAAAGGTCATTTCACGCCAAAAGTGGCAAATTAAACAAGAAGCAACCAAAAACAAACTATTTTGTAGCCAAATAATTGCAAAACTTGGTTTGGCAGTAATCAAATCAACTGTAACTTGGGTAATGAGGAAAACAAAAACCATTAAATGGATCAAACCTAAATTGAAACCCTGTCTAATAAGGGTATATATGGAACGCCGTATGAAGTTTGCCCACCAATACATGCATTGAGTAAAAAAGGGACCAAGTGATTTTGTCCGATGAAAAAAATATTCTCAGACATTTACTGGGTAATTACCATAATAAATTCAAAAAATTTATGTGAGCTGTGGGAACATGTTTTGATTTCATTTATTGATGACCAGGCATCTACGGATTGGTTTGAGTGCAAAAATATTCCATAACTAGAGTGGCCAGCATGTAGCCCAGACTGCAGCCTCATTGTGAATCTTTGGGGTATTCTGGCTGCACAGTTGTATTCAAATGAGCGTCAATTTTCATCAGTCAATTATCTGAAGCAGTGCATCAAGCAATGCTAGGATGAAATTAGTCCCAATGTGTTCCAAAATCTTTTGCAGTCAAGTCAATGTCAAAGCGAATTTTGGAAGTTATTAAGAATATGGGAATTGGGATGAATCATCATTCCTTGATACGCTTTACAATTTTTCGGTGAAAATAAGCAAATGCATCAGATTTCTTTGCAATTTGCAAAAAATTTGAATTTAATGAATAAAAATTTAAGAAATTCACTGCAATTCATAAATATTGTTTTAATTTTTTAAAATAAACAATAATAGTTTTTAGAAATAGATAAAATGTTAAATTTTAATTTTCGGATGTAAAATACATGGAAATCCATATAACTCGCCAAAGAACTGTCACAAAAATTTCAGCGTGGGTGTGAATCCCGACTAAAAAGAGAAAAAATCTAATTGGAAATTGGATGAAATTTTGTTGGAAATTAGAGTTTATTCCATGTTGTTTTCCATACTAATTGCACACACTTTTTTGTATGCTGCTAGAGCAGGTTTCCATCGAATTTCCACGTTGTGGTTTTATTTTGAAATCAAAGAAATTTTTGTTGTATTTTTTTGTAAAACTTATTTATTTTTAATTTTTAATTAACAATACACATTATCTGTGTATGTACACGCCAATGTATTTACATCGCTTACTCGGCGTCCATCTTAAAAAAATAAACACATGAAAATCGTGAGTTGTACATGATGATTGAAATTCAATTTTATTACCTGCTTAGTCCAATATTGTTGGTCGTGATGATGGCAAAATACGAGCATAATTATAAAACACTTAAAATTAATAAAATTTTACTTTAATACTTAAAAAATATTTTAAATAAACCCAACATTTCGAAAATAAAAAAAAACGTATCTGCGAACATGTTCATTCGTCGATGTATCACATGAAACTGAAGAACACTAATCTAATAAAACATCAAAAACATTTGCAAATCAGAAAGAGAAAGAAAATTATTTTTACTCAAAATCGAATTTTTGTGTCATTGATAATTTGTAGTACGGACTACGGGATTTAGTGTGGAATTGGAGCTGTTTTTTCTACACACAGAAAAAATTGCACACTATGGGATATTGAAAAGATATGGATTCGCACCATAACGAATGCCAACCACTCTATATGGTGCAAAGTACGTCAAATTACAAACTTTTGGAAGTCGTGTTTTAATTTTATTGTTTTTATGTTACGAATGGGTAGAATTGAATAAAATAATCGTGGAACTTGATTCTTATATTGATGTTGTTGTTGTTGTTGTTAATGATACCAGGGTGTTATATTTTCCTACTACAATAGGATAATTATAAATCTGGGCTCATTAGTGGAGATTATAAAAAAGGTACAATGTTTCATTTCTTTATATATAAAATCAAATTCTGTTGATTCTATTAATTTCTAGTTAAAATTATTCAGTCGACCTATTTTTAACTCTATCTCACTCCTTTGTTACGACATACTCGTCTATGAAGTTACCTATCCCAGCATTCTATTCCACAAAATGAAAATTTTGAATTAGGCAACACTAAAATATCAATGGCCAATTTGCTCTTTTGTGAAGTTAGTCCAGCCCAGAAATTTTATAAAAAATTTACGAAAAACGAAATATTATCAAATTTATTAAATTCAATTTGACTTCAATCATATAATATGTAATTAAAAAAATCAAAAACCAAACCATCTGATGGCAATCTAAATAAAACTGATCGAATAATAAACACAGTATTAATTTCATGTCATTACCTTACCATCTACATATTGAATTGTTCTATGCCAGCCTATACTGACAGGAGGTCCTAGATGTCTTCCATTTCATCACAGATCGTAATCTGTTGATGAAAATTAATGCCCCTATCGGGATTTGAACTCGATACCTCCCAATCCAAAGCTTTAACCACTTTGTCGTTTGGTCGGTCACTAGGAATTGTATTGATTTTTAGTTAAATTTCTAGCCCAGAGTTCGTTTTTAGGATGTCACAAAACGATTTTCTACTAATTTAGCGAAATAGTTTTGATTTTCTAGTTCCCGCGTAATAATTTTAGTTTTATCGCGCAAGACGGAAATTAAAATAAAAATCAACAAAATTCTTAGCCCTTCTTCTTCACGAAAACTGGCCTCAAAACGATATTGGTTATATCAGTGTATCTGTAGAATGGTGGTCGCCTCATTGCTTTAAAAGTTTTGTTATATTACGCCATTTTGTTTCGATGGTACAAACCTTTGACTATAGATGGCAGTATAATCAAATAAATTATTTGATTTTTTGTATAGTATTTTTATTGTGAAACGTTAATCGCGGTGAAAAATCAAAATGTTCCACAATAATATCAACTAAAAACTAAATTTATTATATTATTATTAAAATATGTATTCAACGTTGTGTTAAACCTGCAGTTCAGAAAGTGCCGACATAAATTTGATGACGTATCAAGCAATACAGCCTGGTACTCTAGGTGTATTGATTAGATAAAGGTATAGGTATACATCGAACACCTTTTTGCTTCTATCTTCCATACACATCAAAGTGTATCGAAGCAGTGTGAAAAAAAATTATTCGTACACAACTGGATTATTTTTAATTTTACTTTAATATACTGTTTAGCTAGCTATATACATTATACATAATTTTATTTTTAGCAACAATATTAATTTGCTTGATTCTGTCTAGAAATCCACATTAATTAATTACAAATAAAATTTGTATTTGTTCTGCGTCCGAATACTGAGTTTTGTCTACTGTAAGATTGGAAAATACCGACATCTATTAGATTCTAGTAAAACTAAATGAGAATAAGGTCATGCCATTTTGCGATTGGGCCTTCCTAAAAACTACTAAAGAAATTTGGTTTTTTGTAAACTGTTCAGGAAAAGAACTGTCACTATAATTTTTTGATTTATTAATAATTATTAGTTATTTCGAAAATTCTAATCATTTATGGATTAGAACTGAAATAACGTATATAGCCACAGAAAATCAAAAAATTATAATGAAAAATAGAATTTTCACGAATTGTCGCTATGCGATACAAATTTAACAATTATTAATTAAGAAATAGCCGAGTGCTTTCCAGTTTAAATTTAATTTAAATTGTGTAGAATGTACAGATACCATTTTTTCATCTAAAATTTATATCACAATAATCAATCTAGAATCTAATTTTCATGAGGATTGGTTATGAAATGGTCAACTTTAGTCCAGCATGAACAGATCCTATAATTTTGTCCAAAACTTACTTTAAAATACCTAATCAATACTACTTTTCAAATTTCATCGTAATTCGTTGAGAAATGGCGGAAAGACAGAATATCGTTAAATTTCAAGATTTCTTTTAGCGAGTTTCTTTACTTCGTAGTGATTGATCTCCGAAGTAGTCATTTTAAGGATCACTTCTAATATTTTATTCCGCTGGGATGTTTTATTTAGTAAAAAAGAGATACAAAATAGTGATAGTGCTTCAACTTGCGGCGAGTAGCGTCATCCTTTATTTTCCACTGGCAATTTTCCGCTACTTTATATAGCATCCTTAAGCGATTGTTTGTTAGATTTTCTAACACTATTAAAATCGTAAAATGATTGATCAAAGTCAAATTTAATTTCCTCTTGTAGAACTTTATATTTAGTAGTATATTCTTCCTAGTACGTATTTTAATTTTTTATTTATTTAATTATTTTCTAGCCTTAATTATACTTTTTTATTTCTATTTTTTAATTTATTTTTGTAGCCCAGTAAGTTGATATACATAAACTATATGATTAACTGAAAAAATTAACATAATTACGCAGCATTACTCGCACTTGAACAAATTTAATTAATTTTTGTAATTTTTTCGAGTAAAAATTAATAATACATAGATGTTTATTTACAAACGGCTTTTAATTATAATTAATTGATATATATATATAATTTTTATTTATTATAAATTAATATTTAGAGAGATATGAAAAGTAATTTAGTTTAATACATAAATATGAATTATTTATAAAAATATAAAATAATTAATATAATTATAATGAGTGATTAACCCCAAAAACATTATTTTAAATAATCATTGAGATAACGATACATAATATTAGATGCTATGTGATGATTTATTTATTTTTCTTAAATATTAATTGGATATTGTTGTTCTTAGCTGGATTTGAAGTTTTGCATTAGAACCTAGATTGGCTTTTTAAAACGATGAATTTTTAAATAGAATTTAATATTTTACAGACTCGTATCGCAAATTTGCTGGGCGTGGCTGGAACGGATATACCAATTGCAGATATTAAACAATTAATGATGCCGTTTATGGTAAGTGACCCCTGAGAGAATGTAGTATGCGTTTACATTTAAAAACCATTTGTAATTTTATTTAGCTCGGAGTTAATGGTTACGCTTTTATTGTGACTAATAATGGATATGTGCTTACGCATCCGGATCTCAGACCAGTGGTTTGTAAATTCATTAACCTTTAAGCAAAACATAAAATGAGTGTGTCGTTACGAATCCAATAAGAAATTTTGAAAGCTACGTATGTGTTAAACATGGAAAAATACGTTTTTTGCTTTTTATATGGCCCATCCCGTATATGATATACTCAACTAATATTTTATTTACACAATGTAATGAAAAATGGGCCCAAATTACTTTTAAATCCATATTTTTTTTCAAGTTTAAAATCGACTGGGGTCAATTTGACCCCAATACACGAAGAGAAGGTTAAAATCAATAATACCCCATTGAAACCCTATTGAAAAATAATTGTAAAAACATGCTACGATTCGTTTTTGAGTAACACTCTTAATGGCAAGTGTTAGCTGAGAGTACGTTGTATGACCGCTAAAAATAACAATTTTAGCACACCATCTAAAGGTTTTGACAAAAATGATGATTATAATCGTTTGGACATCGTTTGGTGAGGCTTGGTCACTACTTTTTATCGTTTGGTCACTTACGATTAAAAGGTAAATAAATAATGAAAAATTTAAAAATAAAATTTGCAAGAAAATTATATCGTCCCCCCGGGGCGGGGGGAGATGGGTCAGATTTTATTGCGAAAAAACAAAAACAAAATTGTATTTTCAATAAAATCAGGTTCGTCGCTTATTTGGGAATTTCATTTTGTAAAATTAATAAAAAATCTAATTGGAATATTTAAATAAAAATATTTATTTTATCAAAGATTTGTACCTAAAGAGGAAGACAGAAGAAATAACCAATTCAATTTTTTGGTTCGTCATAAATCGTTGAGGATTGGTCACTAGTTGATTTCGTTTGGTCAACCCTACATAATGATATATTGCGAATTTTCGTTGAAACTCTTCTTATGTAGAAATGATCAAGGGAAATCAACTATAGTGACCAATCCTCAATGACAAATAATCCAAATCGTTGGATTTATACAATTATTAGTATACTAGCTGACCCGGCGAACTTCGTACCGCCTCAAAATCAATAAATGTTTTTTAAAGTTATTAGCTTAATAAAATTGAGTTTTTTATTAAGATTAAATAAATTAAATGAATACTCCAAATTAATTAAATTCAATGAAATTACAAAAATCAAAATGAAATATATTTTAATTACATTGAAATGAATGTAATTCACGTGGCAGCAAGGCTTTCGTTTTATTGAATTGAATAGAAATGGTTCGCGTAGCATTATTGCACTACTTTCTTTTAAACTATTTGCTGGGTGTGTTGCAATGGAGTCGAGTCCCTTCATTGTAGCACCTTGTGATATACGACATTTTTTGTTTTATTGTTAGGTGCGAGAACGAATAAAGCGGATGGTTTACCGACACGTGAACATGCTACGTACAATTGGCCGTGAGAGAAACATTCATTTTCTAGATTCAGGCCACAAACACTCAAGGATTGGCCTTGTGATTTGTTGATCGTCATGGCGAATGCAAGACGAATCGGAAATTGAATTCGTTTAAGCTCGAATGGCATATCGGTTGGGATCATCGGAATTCTCGGAATGAGAACTTCCTCACCTTTGAACTTCCCTTGAAGTATCGTCGCGTGAATTACATTGCCCATGAGTTTTCTCACCACCAAACGCGTTCCGTTACATAGTTTTGGTTGATTCAGGTTTCGTAGCATGATGATTATCGAGCCAACTTTTAGTTGTAAATTGTGCGGTGGCAAGCCAGGTAGATCCAATGAGTTTAAAAATTCAGTTGGATAGTTGGTTGCTTCGTCTTCGTTTGTCACACAGTCAATAGATTTGAAGGAATGAAGTGGACCGACGATTAGATTTTGAATTGTAAAATTTAAGTGATCCACATCTTTGTTCTTTGCCGCAAGAATTACTCGTTCACTCACCCAATTGTGATTTTTGTGGTTAGTAATGATGTTCGGGAACACTTTGTTGATGAGCTCGTCCTTCGTTGAGACAAAAATGCAAAAGTTCTGAGGAAACGAAATCAATCCGTTCGATTTGTCGACCGGAACACGGCCATTACCGATAGTCAGCAATTGCTTGGAGAATTCTTCGGCAGATGGATCGTTTAACAATGCAACTCGCATGTTTGTCGTCAGCTGAAGTTTCTTCACACAACACCACAGAGTCGATGATTTGAGGCAAGCGTTTATTTCATCAGCAGCGGTCGATCTTGGAATAACTGGTATTGTTTGACGGAAATCGCCAGAAAGTAGAATCATTGCGCCTCCAAAACATCTTGAGTCATTGCGTAGATCTTTCATAGTTCTATCGAGTGCTTCCAATGCGCGTTTGTGCGCCATTGTACATTCATCCCAGATGATGATTTTACTTGCTACCAAAACTTTCGCCATTGCTGAGTGTTTTGCAATGTTGCATGTCGGGTTTTCAGCCGATTGAAGGTTTAACGGTAATTTCAACGCTGAATGAGCTGTTCGGCATCCTTCTAGCAATGTGGCCGCTATCCCAGAAGAAGCAACTGCTACAGCAATATCGGATCTCGCACGAACAGTGGCCATAATCAATGACATGAGGAATGTCTTCCCAGTTCCACCGGGCGCATCGAGGAAAAATAATCCACCATTTCCATCATGAATTGCCTTCATTAACGTATCGTACACTCCTTTCTGTTGGAGGTTCAACAGTGGTACATTGGTTCGAACTGATTGGTTCAATGCATCTCGATCATATTCATGTTCACGTTCCAATTCTCGATTGAAAGCGTCGTTCATTCCACGACATGGCGTTGGCATTCCTAATTTGACTAACAAACTGCTGCACATGCGAAAACACATGTCTTCGATCAAAAGCAAAGCCTGGTTATGTATCTCCTCATTCACCTCGAGATCGGGATTTCCGAAACTGACACGAATTCGATGTAGAATGTCTTCTGACATGTCATTCTTGTACTTGCTCCATAGTTCACGTGGATTTGATGGGAAGCATGTCGAAATAATGATAGCAAATAATGTGTGTATCTGGTTTGGAGTTGCAGAAATAATTGATTCAGCGATTGTCATGTCCCAATGAGTATCGTTTTCAAGCAAGTTGAGCTGTTGACATGCAGCACGAAATGTTGGGCACACTACACCATTGACAGTTCGAAATGATTCAAATGATGTCGGCCCACGAATATTCACCAGCAACAACCGCAAGTAGAAGCATTCGTCATTCTTCGGATGAACTGTGTAAATGCGACCAAGAGCATCAGTAGAACGCACATTTGGATGATCAGGAACCTCATCGCCTTGCTTCCGACGTTGAAATTTTTTTGATGAGGCGTTCCAAGTGTAATAACGTGGCATCTCAGAGTAGAGCAATGTTCGTGCAAACGGATCACTTTGACAAATCGAAAAGAAACCGGTCAATGTTGTTGCTGGAGGTGTCTCAGCAGGTTGAGCAACATTCGATGAGTTGAAATAAACTCGTTGACCATTCTCCAGATGCACCGCCAAATGTACAACAGTGGGATGACGTTCATGAATAGGGAATGAGAATATACGCCAAATCGCCTCATTGCATCACATATCGACCAACTTGATAATGCGTGATTTCATCGTTTGTATTGGGATTTTGAACACCAAAAACTGCCATATCGCTACCTTTCGTGACATATTTACAAATGTATTTTATGAACTTCACTGAATTGCAGTACTCCACGTTGCAATGCGCCTTGAATGTTTTGGAAAGAAGTGGCGAATATGGAACAATCCAAGTGTTGTCGACCACGAACTCATTTCCTCTCACTATCGTTGTGATAGTTCTACCGTTATCATCGGCTGATCGACGCCGGTACATTGGATAACCATCATTGCCAGTGATAGTCTCTGCGGTTAAATTTCGTGGATAACGCTTCGAACACTTGTTGTCGACCATGCACGGTGATTGGGGATTGATGGAGCCACACGGACCGTGAACCATGTTCGTAATTACAACATCATGCAGGTCTGGATCGGTTTCGGGATCAGGAATCTCGGCACATATGATGTCATCTATTTGGTCTGGTCGAATTTTTTCGGCTAACCAAATAAGAATGTGAGCATGCAGCAAGCCTCGTTTCTGCCATTCAATTGAATACATCCAACATCGAGTATCCCCAAAGACGCAATTCCTAACAATGTAGTTCATCAGCGACCGGATTTTTTGTTTGAAGACACGTGCGATGATGTCGTGCCGATCACTTGTTATTTGCCCGGGTAGCAACAGTTGAACAATCTCTATCCATTTCGGATTGCAAGTAAAAGTGATGAATAAATCTGGACAACCGTAATGACGAACATATGTCATTGCATCTTGCGCATATTCATGCATATGACGCGGGCTGCCAATGTACGTCGCCGGTAGAATAGTCAATCGACCAACATTAGCTGCATCTCCTTCGGTGCTGATTGCATCGCGTAAATGGATATATTCCTCCGAACGCAGTTTAGCTTGGTTCAACCGAATGAAAATGAGGCGCTCTGTTTCGATTTTGACGTACATTTCGACGATATATTGCTGAAGCAAACGACGAAATCGCAGCAAATAGTTGTCAGCATTTTGACGAATCATCAAACGATATGCATAATAATTCATCGAGCTAACCTTCTTGTTAGTTTCCTCACCTGAAATGAAATCAGTAAAATTAGTGTCATAATCTAAATTATGATATCAGTACTCACCGCTCAATGGATTTATCATGTTGATATTGAAGTGATATCCATCGTCTCCTTGCCAAAACATCAGCGGGTATTGCAATGTATCGTATGAACGGTGTGTTTCATTTATTCGTTGCAGTTGTCCAGTGTCGCGACGTGTAAGCACAATATCGCGCGGTTCCACGCTTTCACCAACAATCACAATTGCGACTTCATCTATTGTTGGAGCATTAAATTGGCGTTCGTGTGTTCCAGCGGGTCGCTTATCTGCTCTGATCACGACTTTGCAGTCGTCACTTGGCATGCGATCCAACGCAGATTTAAACAATCGAACCAATGCATGATGTTCATGGAGTAGTTGCTGCAAATCTTTCAGAACTATCCTTTTCATTGCTGTATTGATCGTTTGGCGCCGATCAAGTTGATCCTCCATATTGCCCATAAAGTATATTTGGATGAATTTATGCTGTCCATCTTCAATCGGTTGCAATGACCCAATTCGGTGGTGAATTTGGCCTTGAATCTGTAAAGTCGAAGACGAAGTCAGAATTATAGATTTTTGATCACCAAAAGAAAATGAATGTTTACTCTCTCGAGCAGAAATGACCTTAAATGTTGGATTGAATCCGCGTTCTTCGATAATGTCTGCTCCAAATGAAGTCATTTGGAAACATCCGTTGTATCTTTGAGTGTTGGATAGAAAATGTCGTGATTCTGGTGTCTCGCCACGAAGCAATGAACGCAACAGTTCAGGTGGTGCAGGCAATAATGGCAATCTCACCTTGCCACTGAGACAGCACAATCCAGGCGTTTCTGCAGCGAACTTCAATGCACCGCAATGGTCGCACACAAACTCCATTGGGCCAATTCGAACGAAAGGATGCGAGTTGTAGTCAATTGTGCAATCGTATTGAAACGCTATTCGATTCAAATCAACACTTGAAGGATTTCTTCTTGCGCGTCGAAAATTATCTCGTTGTTGATCTGTGCGATAAGCTCGACGATTTCTCATTGTCAACTGAGCCATTTGACGTACTGCCTCTCTTTGTGCTTGTCTTTGTGAAGCGCGAAGTCGGGCCATACTAACGCGGCGCACTTCTCGTGTGATTTCTTGTTCATCTGCAGTGGATTGATTCGCAATAGTCCGAAGTCTAATTGCATTACGGCTTCGTGGTGAAAGATTAGATCTTCTGGCTCGCGGCATTGTAAATAATACTGGAAAATTAATCACACAATCCAAAATTACATAATCAATTATCGATGTGCGCACAATCACAAATGTGATAACCTCACAAAGTGAACATCTTCGAAGGGAACTTACCGTTTAAAAATCCCGATCGAAAATAGAATTCCGCAGAATAAAAAAAAAATTAAAAAAACCAAAAAAAAAAACTGGTGTCCGGTGTTGGGACACTCTGTACCACTAAAAAAATTACGTACTATTGTACGCAAAAAAGTACTGTTTTCTTATTGTTATTGGCATACACCACACAACCTCTTATTTCACTAAATTCCACCACTTATTTTAATATTATATGCTAAACCACAAACCACTTAACTAATATGAAATAACCAAAACCAAAAATAAATTTAATTTAATATTAAAATCGCAAAGGAAAAAAACATTTTTTGGAGCTGTCAAAATCTACTATTCGCACTGAAATCGTAACTCGGACGAAGATTCTATAGAAGATCTATATAAATAGATAAGTAGATGAAATAAAAAAAAAAATTGGATAAAAAATAAAATGGTAAATGTGCATGCAGCCTCCAGTCGGATTCGTATCCAGTACCTTGCAGTCCAAGCGCCGAAGCTTTAACCACTGCACCACTCGTCACATACAAACTACACCTACAAAATTCATATAAAAAAAAAGATTTTTTTATTAGATTTTTGGGGCTTCCCTTTTGAGTTTTTCCGACTTTTCTTTTTTCCTAAACCACCACTGTATTGAGACGAACAAAATAAAAAAAACCGACCAAATGGCACAGTGGTTAAAGCTTTGGCGTTTGGATCGGGAGGTACCGGGTTCGAATCCCGATAGGGGCAGGATGCAAAGTGAAATTTCATCAACAGATTTCGATCTGTGGTGAAATGTAACACATCTATGACCCCCTGTCGGTGTGCAAAACCCATGGGCCGACCCATCTTCCATGCTGGTATAGGCTGGCATGGAGCTTGCAATGTGCAGATGGTCTTAAATCGGTCCTATAGCCGTACGTCCTCGAGTTGGCCGCAAAAAAATGTACTAAATATATGAGAAAATGAATTTTCTTGATAACTTTTTTTTGGTGAATTTTTCCAATGTTTTAATAGTTATTATGCTATTCGGAACGGAGTCAAATCCAACAAAACAAAAATCATAAAAATCGGTCCAGCCGTTCTTCAGTTATAAATGGTGTAACTAACCCGACTTTGTTTTATATATATAGATTGGTCAGGTTGCTAGCCTCGTACACTTCAAATCGTATGAAAATGATAAGTTGTTAACGAATTTTCGCAATAAATCATTATGTAGGGTCCGATATATCTTATGTCTTCCTTTTTATATACAATTCTTTGATAAAATAAATATTTTTTTCTAAATATTCTAATTGGGTTTTTTATTAATCTCGTAAAATGAAATTCCCAAATAAGCGACGAACCTGATTTTATTGAATTAATACAATTTTGATTGTTTTGTTTTTTCGCAATAAAAACTGACCCACTGGTAACCAAACGCTAAAATGTGTTGACCAATCCTGACCTAACGATTACCTAACGAAATTTGATGAAGACGATATAATTTTTAGGTAAATTTTATGTTTGTATTTTTCATTATTTATTTACCTTTTAATCGTAAGTGACCAAACGATAAAAACTAGTGACCATTCCTGGCCAAACGAATTCAATCATCTTTTTTGCCAAAACCTTTAGATGGGGTGTTAGAAAGGCGGAGCCTAAAACTACATGCCTATATACATAAGTAGCACCAAATAGAGCTACGAAACAGCGAATGTGATGTTTCAATTGTTTCTCTTTAGAAAACTCTCATCGGCCCTCTTTTATTTTGGAGTAAATTTCATTATGGGCAACCAAGAAATTACGGGGATTACAGCAAAATGCCACCAAATAGAGCTAAGTCCTAATAGTTTGACCTATTAATCGAACCATGTTTCGTTCTAATGTTTACTTACTCAATACGATTTATCATAGAAAAACTGTCAGCGGCTCTATTTTATTTTGGAGAAAATTTCATTATGGCCAATAACAAGATATCACAGCGATTGCACCAATATGCTACCATATAGAGCTAACTCCTAATAGTTCCAATGTGAACTTTCTTAGTACGTGTTTTTAGGAAACCTCTCATTGGCTCCCTGATTTTAACAAGACATCTCAGAGATTGCATAAAGAAACACTCAAAAATCAAAGAGTCTTAAAATAACGTACTTATCAAGTCCACATTTAAACGAATCATGTTGCGATGTGATAGATCAAACTATCAGTTAGCTCTATATAGTGGCATTTTGGTGAAAAATCTATGATATATTGTTATTGGTCACATAAGATTCACTCCAAAGTAAAACAAAGAACCGATGAGAGTTTTCCTATGATAAATCGTAGTTCATATTAAAGTGCTCTAGACACCGTTTGATAGTCACATAAGAACAACTTCTATATGATTGCTTTTTGACGCAATTTCTTTGATTTCATTATTTCAATGAAATGCACTCGAAATTAAAATTTCCCTGAGCAAAGGAGAATTTACTCAAAAAAACATTTCGCTCATTTGCTGCAAGAGTTACACAATCCAAAATTTTTAATTTTTCAGTAGAGCGATTTGAAAATATCACTCAAAATTCTTTGTAAAAACGGCGTGTTTCAAAAGTAAATAAAAATGCATTCTGATTTGTAAAATAAATGTTTTTCTATAACTACATATACATCCTTAATAGGATCTTAATTTCTATAATTCCTTAATATTTTGCAAATTTTCTTAGGATAGTTTCCAATAACATGAAATGTCAATTTCTTTCGCGAATTGTGTGATTTTTTATTATTGAATTTTACCTATTTTTCAAGAAATAACTACATAAGAGATTATGTTTTGATAGAAAATAATAAAAATATGATTTATTGGGAATCGTTTGATTCTAATACAGTAAAAATCCACTTATTGTATATTGAGATAAGGCAATAATTTGCGCAATCCAACTACCTACATACATAACTCATTTTTTTGAAAACCTAATCCACATACCGCAATATTGTTATTTTGTCCTTTGTTTCCCTTCTCTACGAATTAGATATAATAACCACAAAAATATAAAAATATGCATAATTTTACTATGCATACATGCATACTATTTGCCCAAAATTTAATATCGTTTTCTGTGATAGCAAAATATTGATCCCGGATCAATAATATGACGTCATTTTTGATCCAACATGGCTTCTTTGTTTACATTTTTTGTCTTTTTATTTTTTGATCCCGGATCAATTAAAAAATCCAAAAAATTTGTTGGATTTTTTTTTGACATTTACTCACACATATTGTGATATTGTGTGAGTAAACGTCAAAAAAATCCAACAAATTTTGTGGATTTTTTAATTGATCCGGGATCAAAAAATAAAAAGACAAAAAATGTAAACAAAGAAGCCATGTTGGATCAAAAATGACGTCATATTATTGATCCGGGATCAATATTTTGCTGTCACAGAAAACGATATAAGTTAAAACAAAATATTTACAATAACATACCAAATTCACAAAACGCATAATTATTCAGTTACCACATAATTTTTGAGAAAATTGATTCAGAAAACATTCGATATGTGTCACTGTGGCAACAAATGAGTGATATATTACATTATTATAACAAATAACAAAAAAAACACTCCAATAAAAAAACCACTCCAATATACTATTCCGTCAATTGGAATTTCGAACATTTCTATTACACTGTTCAAAATAAGGAATTTATTGAGGACCAATATATACAATTACAAAGAGTTGTTTGGAATTTAACTCACAGGGCCCTCACAATAGAAAAAAAAAGTTGCCTTTTACTTTTTGTCTTAAACTTTTACCTTAAGAGTATCTCTCACAATGAGCAAAAAAATTAAATTGAAAGCAACTTCATTTTATTTATCTTCATACTAATGATATTTTTAAAATTGTATTTTATATTATTAATTATGAAATTTTGGATTATTCTGGATAATTGCATCAAGGTGAGGTCACCAAGACTTTGGAAGTTTCTTATTAATTATTATTAATTGTAATTTTAAGATATATTAAAACGATAAATTAGTTCTTATTTGTTTTTTAACATGTTTTGTCTGGAAAATGATAACAAAAACTCTGATTTTGAAATGTAGCTAACTTCATTAGTCTTTTCTTAAGGCAAAAGTTTCAAGCTTGCTAACAGAGCTCTCACAATAGAAAAACTTTTCCTTTTGCCTTACAAGTGTGTTTGAAAATAAAACTTGAGAGAAAAAATTTCGTTTTTACCTCAAGAAAAAAGTTAGCAAACTTTAAACTTATACCTTAAGAAAAGACTAATGAAGTTAGCTTCATTTGAAAATCAGAATTTTTGTTGTCATTTTCCAGACAAAACATGTTAAAAAACAAATAAAAACTTATTTATCGTTTTAATATATCTTAAAATTACAATTAATAATAATTAATAAGATACTTCCAAAGTCTTGGTGACTTCACCTTGATGCAATTATCCAGAATAATCCAAAATTTCATAATTAATAATATAAAATACAATTTTAAAAATATCATTAGTATGAAGATAAATAAAACGAAGTTGGTTTCAATTTAATTTTTTATTTGCTCATAGTGAGAGATACTGGGTAAGTTTACATCGACATATTTGGTCCAGGACTATACACTATATCTGACCTAAACACATGATGTAAACGCTAGTTACCCAAATTAGATTGGGTAACTTTTTTGTGTGGACTGACCCAAATTAGGTCGATCAAAAATGTGATGTAAACTATACCGACCTAAAGGGTTTTTATATCATGATATAGATGTAAGTAGCGGCATTGAAGTTAATTAAACATATCAGCATAAAATTTAGCATTGCAGTTATTAAATGAGTCAAATTTAAAAAAATTAAATGAATGAATTTAATTTCGAAAATGTTACAGGAATTATTAATGAGAAAATTATGAATTGCGATGAGAACATAAGCAATACTTTTAGTATTATTCAATAGATGGTGCACATAAATCTCGTTATGTAACCCAAATGTGACCTATAATTTTTGTGATGTAAACGGGACTAAAATGGGTCACTATTTAAGTCAATCCACTAAATTTTTTAGCGATGTAAACTAGCTCACTCTTAAAGTAAAAGTTTAAGGCAAAAAGTAATTGCATTTTTTTTTTCTTTTGTGAGAGCTCTATCCCTTTTGCTGCCAGTAAAACAATTGTGTGGGTACGGTAAAAGGATTATGCCAAAAATTTATTTTTGTATCTATTTTCAACCAACTTAACATTTGTGCATTCCTTTCAAACTTATTTTCGTCCGTAAAAAATCACTATAACTATACAAACAATTGTGTTGGTTGTACTTCAAATCAAGCGAAATTTTTTATTTAAAAACGCCATTACATACTATGATTTATTACTCACACATTTGTGTGGTGTGGGCTTTAACATCCTACTTGCAGCATCGAAAAAATGAGCCTTTCATAATTACCTTGGACGTTAGCCATCATGTCAACAAGGTTTTGCCAGTGTTGGATTATGTTACAAACTCTCCATTTAACAACATCAAATGGGTTTTAAATATTCCTTTCAATATGTCACTGCAATATGAGAGAATGTTATCTTCCCGTTGGATTACAGGTGATCCCTGGAAGTTCTCATATGGAAACTGTACGGATTTTCCATCCACATCTCCGACTTTTCACAAGGTGTTGTCTGCAGAGTCCAGCTATAAGAATTCGATCATGGAAATAATGTTTTACATGAAACACTCAAACAGCCTAATAAAAAGCCACTTAAAGGATCATTACATTAAGAACATTAATCTATTGCCTTTCTCCGCTTCTTCCTTACGACAATTAAACATATTTATATTTGACAACGCTACCAAACAATATCTCGAAGAACCGACCACAAAACATCAGTTTGGCTTCGATGGGAATAATCTGGTACAACTGTGTGAAGACACAAACACATTTATTACCCCAAACAGATACATTTTTTGTTCATCGGGTACGGTAATTATGTTAGATCATCAGACTTACAACTCGTTAAACAATATCTATCTTAAAACAAACATAAAGATGCCGGACATTACAAATATTCAAGGTGTACCTGGGTGTGGTAAATCAACATGGATTATAAACAACCATAATCTGGGCACTGATCTTGTTCTATGTGCTACAAAAGAAGGACTTGCAGATATAAAATTAAAGGTAACATCACGTTGCGAGCACAAAAACACTAACTTTAATAACATCAAATTAAACTACAAAACGATTGCCTCATACCTAATAAATGGTAACCGGACCTACGATACAATTTTTATTGATGAGTACATGGTGGTGCATGCTGGATATATAGGACTTGTGGTTATCAAAAGTAAATGTTCTAAAATATATCTTCTAGGTGACAAAAACCAAATAGCATATATTGACAGATTACATCATGTCAATATGAAATTTTCCGATGCAAGTGCTTTTGTAACAAAGACTGAATACTTGAATGTAACGTATCGATGCCCAGCTGATGTTACTTCTGCTCTCAAAGAATACTACCCTAACATCACTAGTATGAACACAGTGGAAACTTCCGCCGAATTTATAAACCTGCCACCAAATCTATCATCATTACCTGTGTTAGAGAACGCTTTCTATCTAACTTTTACCAGAGCTGATAAACAATTAATCTCTCAGCTTAAGATACCAGAAACCAGTAAAGTCTTGACGATCCATGAAGCACAAGGTTTAACCTCACCAAATGTAATATCTATAAGAACCAATTCTCAACCTCTTGAGCTGTTCGATAGTGTACCGCATGCCATAGTTGCAATCTCTAGACACACAAAATCATTTAAATACTTTTCTCCGGTGGCCAATGATAAACTACACTCACTTTTAATGAAAGCTCGAACTTATACTATTACTCAAAAGGTAAATCAGCCCATAAAGTCCAAAAAAAGATCGGTATATGACAAATGTGCAATTTACTATCAAAACGTAAACAAAATGGCATCAAAAGCATCTAAATTCTACAAATTCGTTTTAAAATCAAACTACCTTATTTATGTAATTTGTGAAACTTCATTAAAACCAGACATACGGAGCAGCGAATTTTTTGGCCATGACTACGTTGTTTATAGATGCGATCGGTCTCCTGAAACTAGTTCAAAGAAATCGGGTGGGGGCGTACTGATAGCAGTACATTCTAAACTCTGGAATGCTCCAGTAACTTTAGCCCCATCGAGAGTCGAACAGATCGGTGTAAAAATCAAAATCAACCAAATCAATCTAACCATCTACGCAGCATATATACCACCTCAATCAAATAGTGATCATTATGCAACTTGCATCGATGCGATTGATGAAGTTATTAATACAACAAACTCGTCAGATTTAGTTCTTGTGCTTGGTGATTTTAATCTTCCAAATATAACTTGGAACTTGGACCCAGAACTAAACTGTATTTTACCTTGCAATATAACAACAGATGCCGAATCTTTATTTGTGGACGCCTTGCTTGGTTATAATTTGAACCAAATAAACACAATTGCTAATAATCGTGATAGATTATTGGATCTTGACTTAACTAAAATGGCGAGATCAGAACACCTACAACCAATGAAATACAACTTTAAAAAAACTAACCGTGTGGGGCTACAAAGTTACCTGGAATCCATCAACTGGCAAATAACTCTCAATTCCAATGATATAAACGAAAATGTGGACAAATTTAATGACATCATGCTTCAACGCTTCGAAATGTATGTACCTATGTGCTGTAAACCACAAAATGCTCACCCTCATTGGTTTGATGATAGACTAGTTAACTTAAAAAATCGGAAGTCGAAAGCGTATGCCAAAATGTTGAAAAGCGGGTTAGAAGCGGACAAAACTACGTTTCTACAATATAGTAATGAATTTGAAATTTATTTCAAATCTAAATACAGGTCGTATCTTAATCAAATTCAAGACAAAATTAAAGTAAATCCAAAACAATTTTGGAAATACTTTAGAAATAAACGCGAAATTGAAGGATACCCTGCTAATATGACGTACAACAATACCTGCTCTTCAAACGCCAAAGATATAGCTAACATGTTCGCGTCGTTTTTTCATACAGTCTATAGACCAAGCGTTACAAGTGGATTGTACGAACAACCCAGCAACAACACATCGATAACTCCTCCTATTATTTTTGAGGACAACATTTTATCGGCTTTAAGGGGGTTTGGAGATGGTTGCGGTCTTGACGATATACCCTCTTCTATTCTGAAGGAGTACGCTGAAATTTTAACAATTCCATTATGTTATCTATTCAATCATTCCTTAAACACCGGCGTGTTTCCTGAAAAATGGAAAATTTCAAAAATTACTCCAATTTTTAAATCGGGTAAACGTGAGGATATCTCATGCTACAGAGGAATATCAACTACATCATCAATTCCAAAATTATTTGAGTTAGTATTATGCAACAGCTTTAAATCCACAATTGCACGTCATATATCAATAAACCAGCATGGGTTTATGCCTGGCCGATCCACATCGACTAATCTGGTTGAATTCACCAGTAAACTAATTAACGAGATAGAAAAACACCGTCAAGTTGATGTAGCGTACACGGATTTTAGTAAGGCATTTGATTCTATCTGTCATCATAAAGCACTCCAGAGTTTATTCAATTTTGGTTTTTCTCTCGATTACATAAATTGGTTTAAATCATATCTATCAAACCGGTGCCAATTTGTAATAATGGGAAATGAGAAATCAAACGTTATTAAAGTTACATCTGGTGTTCCCCAAGGATCACACCTCGGGCCCTGGATTTTTATTGTTTTCATAGACCGAATAACCGAGATAATCAAAAACTCAGACGTGCTCATATTTGCAGATGATGTGAAAATTTTTCGTACTATTAATGGATGGTTAGATACGGGGAAACTTCAAGAAGACTTAGATAGATTAAGTGAGTGGTGTGATCGGAACTCACTATACTTAAATATTAAGAAATGCAAAATCATGTCTTTCCATCGTAAAAGAAATCCGGTTATTACTTCATACAAAGTCAACAACGAAGTACTGCAAAGAGTCAATGAGATTATAGACTTAGGTGTTACATTTGTCGAAAACGCCAGTTTCAATAGGCATATTGAAAATTGTATTGCGAAAGCGAATGCCATGTTCGGATTTGTTAAAAGATGGACAGGTGAATTTAAGGATATTCAAACCTTATGTTCACTCTGTTTCGCTTATGTTCGATCTCAACTGGAATACGCTGTAACGGTCTGGAATCCATACTATGCTGTACACATAAAAAGAATTGAAAGCATTCAAAAGAAGTTCCTGATTTTTTTGTTAAAGAAAAGTGACTGGGATTACGACCACAACTTACCATTCCAAGAAAATGTGGCTCGCTTACCTCCATACACAACAAGATGCACAGATTACAAAATATGCACGCTTGAAAATAGACGACTTCTCTTGGGAGCAGCTTTTATTGGTAACGTTTTGCTTGGTCACTTTGATTCAGCTTACATCTTGGAAAACATATCAATTCACGTGCCATGCAGAACATTTCGAAACCATAAATTTTTAGCACTTGAACACCATTCCACCAACTATGGAGAAAACAACCCAATTAATAGGATGTCTAAATCTTTCAACTTAATCGACGACCTATTTGACTTCAACTTATCAAAGGACAACTTTAAAAATATCCTTAAAGACTTTTTTCTAAATTTTTAATTGTTTAAACCAAAATTTGGTTTATATTTTTTTTTTTTTTTTTATTCTGTTTTAAAATTTTTTGTTGTTTTAATATAATTTTAACTATAACTGTAAATAATCTGAAATCATACATGTATATTACAAAATAGATTTCTTTAAATAAATAAATAAATAAATTGAGAAATTTTTTTTGGGTTGAAAAAGGGCTATAAATCCCTTCCCTTGGTGACTCGCGTTCGATTTGACTGAATTAAGCTGAATTGTAGCTAAATCTGAAGTGAAGAGAATGTCCGATTGACAGCTCTTCACTTCAACTACAAATTGAGCAACTAAATTAACGGAAAAGATAGTTTGCTCGTGTAGATACTTCAAATCGGTTTATGCTTTTTGACACTTTAATTAGCTAATTTTTAATTAGCCATTAATCGTAAATAATTTAAAACTAAAAATCGTAAAATTGAAAACTAGATATTTTGACATTTATGAGTTTCAAACGAACATCTTCCTCTCTTCAGACACTCAATTAAATCAAGAGTAACTCAATTTCTGAAATGAAGAGTTGTTGCCCTTCAGTTGAATCGAACGCGCCTTTATTTGAATAAGTCGACTTGAATAAGTAACTTATTCAAGATGGCGTCAAACAAATCAATATATGTTGTCGGTGTTTGGAAAACACTCTAGCTCCTAATAGTTTCATCTATCAAACAAAGCATGACTCATTCCAATGTGAACTTGCTCAATACGTTTTCTGAGCAAAGCTGTCATCGGCTTTCTGATTTTGCAGTGCACCACATTTAGGCCAATAACAGAACGTCGTTGAAATTGCATCAAAATGCACTAATATAGAAGTTATTCAGATTATATTATAACGAACCATGTTCCGTTTTATAGGTCAAACTATTAGGAGTTAGATCTATATAGCGGGATTTTGGTGCAATATCTGCGATATCTTGTTATTGGCCATAATGAGATTGACTCCAACGCAAAACCAGGGCAGTTGAGAGTTTTCCTAAGAAAAATCGTACTGTGCAAGTCCATATTGAAATGATTCATACGATTGGGTTTGACCTACCCAAAGGAAACACCTATTTATGATTACTTTTTGCTGCAATTTATGTGACTTCGTGTTATTTTCCTAAATGTGATTCACTCCTAAATCAGCGAGCCGAGAAGAGGTTTGCTCACGAAACATACTGAGCAAGTCCACATTGAAACGAAACAAGTCAAACTATTAGGAGTAGCTCTATATGGTGGCATTTTGGTGCAATCTCTGTGATGACTTTGTTCTTAACCTTGGAATGCCCTCAAAACTAAAAGGCGCGAATAAAGTTTCACTTAAAAAAAATCGTATAAGCAAATGAGAATTTTACTCGAAAAAAATGTTCCGCATCATGTGTGTAGATGATATTAGAATAATTAACTTATTGAATAATTTATTTAACAAATAACAAAAAAAAATCACTCAAATATAATATTCCAATTGGAATTTAGAACATGACTGTTACACTGTTAAAATAAGAAATTCATTGAAACCAATTAAAATTAGCGAGATTTGGCAAATTATTTGAAATTTAACTCAAACTAAAAAATTATGTTTGATCATTAATGTTGCCAAAACCTACTAAATTCCAAAAGGTTCGCCAACACTCTATATATCGTTCTCAATAAAATCCTTATTTTAACAGTGTTACAAAAATATTCGAAATTCTAATTGGAATTTATGTTTTAGTATTCTTTTTTTTTGTTTGAATAAAAATAAAATTTTCACAGAATATTTACTGAATCAAATAAACCAAATAAATTTTAGAGATTTAATATATTTTGAGACTTTATTTGTTGCTTTCAATATTTAGTGTTAAGATTAAATGTATTATTAAAAACTAAAATACAAGATAACTTTTAGTTATAACAAAAATTTGATTACCTTTTACCACTTCCAAACAAAGAGCGGAAGGCTTTAGAAGAACGTTGTTAATTTTTTCTAAGATGACGCTATGTGAAAGGAATATACAAATGCCTTGGCGATCAATTGAGGCACATAATTGAACGGAGGGGCTTTTTAATTACATACAGAAGTAAAGACATTTTCTTTTTATTGAGCCATAAGCCCTTTCTAAATGGAGGGCACGGGAGTTCAATAGTTCAGAATTTAGAGTATTTATCTTTCTAATCAAATAGGACATGCTCTTTTTATAAAAGATAAAGGGCAGGTTATTCCCTACATTTTTTTAAATAAACTTCGAATTTCACTTGCTTGAGCAGTTTTAGTACTTAGTTATAACAAAAATCTCAGAGTTTATTCTAAAATGCCTCCTTATAGAAATGACGGCCATATTCCTTTCTTATGAAATAACCCATCTTATCTTAATAAAAGCAGGGAACGATATCCTCTTGCCCTCTATTTAGGGCATATGGCCCATTTGATTAAACATACATATTGCCGTCATTTCGATAGGGAGGATTTTTAATTAAATACTAAAACTACTCAAACAAGTAAACCTCGAAATTGATATGGCTCATTTGATCAAAGAGACATCAGAGTTTCTGAGAATTTTGTTATAACTAAATATTTAAACTACTCAAATAAGTAAAATTCGACGTTTATTAAAAAAAAATAGAAACTCCCCTGCCCTTCATTTAAAAAGGGCGTATGGCTCAATAAAAAGAAGTTTTCTTTAATTCTGTGTGTAATTAAAAAGTAAACTAACCCTCCGCTCAATTATCAATCACTAAGACTTTTGATTATTCTTTTCTCATAGCGTCATCTTACAAAAATTTACCAAATTTTTGTTATCGCTCGAGCCTTAACTACTCAACCAGAAAAACTTTTTATTTGATCTTGTTCAAAAGCATTTCGTTCGATCGTGTGAAAAAGATAATCATGTACATATGGGGCTATTTCTTCCGTGCTGTATTCAGAACAATAAGTCAAATATTTGTTATAGCTAAAATCCATCTTGTATTTTAATCAGAATTAATTAATCAGAACACTAAATACTGAAATCAACAAATAAATTCTCAAAATATATTACACATCTGAACTCTATTTTATCTCATTCTATTTGATTCAATATAGATTCTTCGAAAATTTTATTTTTCAAAAAATAAAAAAATTTATTATTCAAACAAACAAACAAAAAAATCACTCCAATATAATATTCCAATTGGAATTTCGAACATTTCTGATACACTGTTAAAATAAGAATTTTAATGACACCGATATATAAAATTAGAAAGAGTTACAAAAAAATTATGTTTGCTCAAACAAACATATATTTTTTATTTGAGTTAAATTCCAAATAGTTGGCCAACTCCTCTAATTTTATATATTGGTCTCAATGAATTTCTTTTTTTTATTTTTTTTAACAACTTTATTGATATGGCTACTCCAATCTTAAACATTATTAATTCATTAGTAAGGTTGACATTTGCTGTGTTTTTTTATTAGCGCCCGATAGCTGTATCCGGAGCAGCCAATTTTCTATGTGAAAACTTATATTTAGCGCGCTATTATTGCATTTAATTAATTTATTTAACTCTAAACTAAGATTTTTCATTCAACTTTTTAATTAAAAATCGATAAAAAAATATCTCGGCTCACTTATTTATCGGGAGCCGCTATCGGGAGCGCTATCCATTTCAATGGGAAATTTGAAAAGGCTTTTAATTTTGTAAACCCCTGAAACCATTAGAAACTAAATCTTACAATAAAAAATTAAAACGCAGCAAAATGAATTTTTGTTTATAACGTCATGTCAAAATAAATGTCAATTAATATATTTCAGGTGATAAATGTTTGTTTTATTGATGAATTTAGTTTTAATTTTTATAGTACAGCGACACCAGTGAATAATAGCTGCAGTTTCAATAGAAAATTGCCATTTGGCTCCGGATAGTGCTCCAATATTAAAACACGGCTATTAGTACTTATGAGATAAGCATAAACTTGTGTGGGTCTGCTGGACCAGTGTCCAGTTCCCTTGGTTTATAATTTTCATAGGGTTATCTCATGTGGTTTGATTCGTTTGAGCCGCCTTACTTCGTTTGTACTGTCCAGTACTGTCCAATGTACGGCCTCAAGATTGGTGTGGGTAAGAAGACCCTTTTCATGTTCTATGGCACATTCGCAGATAACGTCGTCTATCAATTGTATTTCTAAATCATTGTGGATTTCCTTGTTAGTCACAAATCGGTAGGCGTTGGTGACCATTCGAAGAAATTTATTTTGGCTTCGTTATATAATCTCTCTATTGGATTTATGTGTACAACCCCATAGCTGCGCCCCATACATCCATATTGGTTTCAAGATAGTCTGGTATACCAGTCTTTTGCAATACAGGTTCATTTTGGAATGATGTCCAATTAACCAGTACATTTGACGTTGTTTCAATCGTATCTGTTCATCTTTTTGTCTCACGTGATGTTTCCAGTTGCGCCTTGAATATAAATGCAGACCAAGGTATTTTGCCGATTCAGCCTGCCGCACTTGCACCTCTTTGAGGTATATATGAAGAGTGTTATTTTTATGTCGGAGCGTAAATGTCACATAGGTTGATTTGAACTTATTCAGTGCGATTTTCCAGTCAATCGTCCATTTAGTAACGTTGTCCATTACTCGTTGAAGATTTTCCACTGCTCTTGGTTGAGATTCGTCTACTGACATAATTACAGTGTCGTCAGCGAACGTGCCGATGAATGTTTTATTCGTAGAGGAGGGGACCCAATACGCTTCCCTGCGGAACTCCCGCAATCGCTGGATAAAAGTCCGAACATGTTTCTTCATGAATGACTCTGAATTGGCGATCAGAGAGGTATGATTCAAGCAGCTGGCAATAGTTTTGTGGTAGCATTTTGCTCATCTTGAACTTCAATCCCTTATGCCAAACCCTATCAAAGGCCTGCGATACATCCAGAAATACGGCGGGCAATATTTCTTTTCTTCTAACGCTTGCTCTATTACCTCTATTATCTAAATTGAAAATCAGGAACATTTACCATTGGCCAAAGACGTTTTAATAGCAGTTTCTCGAACAGCTTTGATAAGGTAGGAAGCAGTGAGATTGGTCTGTATGATGTTACTTCTTCATCTGGTTTACCTGGTTTCTTTAGCATAATTCTTTGGGCCATTTTGAAGCATTTGGGTACATACTTCAATCTCATACAGGCATTAAATAAGTATATGTGATCAAGATGATTGCTTTACGTGGAAGTTTCTTGAATAGACCCGGTGATATTTCATCAATTCCTGGTGCTTTTTTATGATTAAGATTTTTGTCGATTTTTTGTCGATTTTGAATGCCATGGGATTGGAACACTGCTGCTCGGTGTTGAGCAAAGAGTTCCACTTTTTCTTTGTCTTATCGAACTCAACTGCCTTGAGCATTCCTTAAAGGTGGTAATTACAGGTCGTTTAAATCTTCTGGTTGCTTTCCATAACGAGTACTCCTTATACATTTCTGGACCTACCTTGCTTAAGTAGTTATCGATTTTTGATTAGCCTATTGACTTTGTTACTTATTCGATTAAAAGTTGTCTTGTCAGCGGGATTTATGGTGAGATGCCATATTCTCCTCGCCCTTCTTCTTGCCTTGATTTGTTACCTGATTTCAGCCGGGTATTTAATTCAATCTCCGCTTTGTCTTTTAATTCAGGAGTAGCTAGTCTGGCAGCCATTCGAGTGTATTCAATGAAATTATTTGTTTGTTGTTCCAATTCTTCATTGCTTCTAATACTAACTTTTAATTCAACTAGCTCTTCCAATTTTTCTCTGAAGATATCCCAATCCGTGAATCTATTAGTAAGGTTTTGCTTTTTCTTTTTCTTTATTACTATAACGCTTACTGACAACAGTACAGGAATGTGGTCAGATGTTAGGTCGTTAATTCCTTCGACTCTAGTGTAACTTAGAGGAATACATTTTATGATGAAGAAATCCAGTAGATCTGGTATTTTTCCTGCATCCGTTGGCCAATACGTTGGCCCCCCTGGGGACAGATATTCGCATTTGTTTTCATGAATAGCATTGAACAAGGTGTTTCCTTTCCTAGGAGAAAAAAGCCTGGAACTCCAAGCTGTATGTTTTATATTGTAGTCCCCTCCCATAATAAATCTTGGACCGAGCTTATTGAAGACGTTATTAAATTGTAACTTCGTTGGTGTATGCCGCGGAGGACAGTACGCTACTGCAATATTCAGATCTGCGCCATTATATTGGATTGAGATAACAGTTGCTTGCAAATAGTTTTCACGAATATCCTCTTGTTGATTATGTTTGATATTAATTTTAATTAGTACAGCTGAACCACATCTGGCTCTTTCACTAGGATGGGTTGTCCAGTAGGAATTAAAACCTCTTATTCTGATAAAGCTTTTGTTGGAGAAGTGCGTCTCTAGCAAAACCAGCGCAATATCAATGTTATTTGTATGGAGAAATATTTCCAATTCTTGGGCTCGTTGGTTGAGCCCATTAGCGTTCCAAGCTACAATGCGTAGGACCGAGTAAATCATTTGTGAGTATGTTGACTTTTTCGCTTGGTGGATAGATATAGATTTCCAGTTTTGCCACCCTCTCTTCTAAATGACCAAGTGACTGTTGAATTTGGCTAAGCATTTTAATAATTTCAATGTTATTAGACTCGTTGGTGACTTGCGCATAGGATAATCTAACTGTGGATGGTGTGATTGTTGTTTGTGGTTTAGCAACTTTGGTTTGTAATCGCTGCACTGCGCTTGTTCTATTATTCTGTTGACTTTTAATTTTGTTCTGATATACTCGGCATCCTTTATAATTTGCAGTATGCTCTTGTTGTTGACAAAGAGAACAAGAAGGCGCGATATCTGGTGTTTTCTTGCATTTTGTCGTGTGGTGATTTTCCGCGCATTTAACGCATTTGGTTTGACGATAGCAAAAGCTCTTGGTATGTCCAAGTTGTTGACAATTCGTACATTGTGGAATTCCTCTTGTCTTGTTAGGTGGCTCAATTTTAACTATACAGTACGCAAGTTTCTTGATATTGTATACATTTTTATTGTTGTCTTTTTGTTTTAAGTCGATGTAAAACAATGGAAAGTGTTTCCTGACTTTTACACCATCAATGGTGACCATTTTGTTGGTAATATATGCGACTTCATGTCCCATTTTTTCTAAGTCTGCTTTAATTTCATCGTGACTAATAGAAGAAGGTAAGCCTCTGATAACCACTCTATAGGCCTTTTCACTCTTCAGCAGGTAGGTGTGATATTGAATATTTTCTAGTTGGTTGCTAGATTCATTTTTTAATTCTTCCAGTAATTTTTTGACATTTCTGTAATCATTTTCATTTTGAAAGGTAATTCTAATGTCACTATTTGAGAGCGTCTTAAAATTAGTTGATTCACTAGTGGTTTTTATTATTTTTTGACGAAAAAGTTCGAAATTGTTGATATTGCTCACATTAATGGGTGGAGGCAGTGGTATTTTTGGGTTTTTCTGTTCAGTGTTACTGTTCACACTGTTCTGTTGTGCGCCTACGTTTCTTAGGATTTCTGTCATTAACTCTGGAAACTTCTTCTTTCAGTTCTTCCTCATCTGTGAAATAATCCTCTATACTCAGAGCATTAAATCTATTATTTTGTTGAGAGACTGGAAATTGCTGCAGCAGCCAGTTGGAATTATTTGAATGATGTTGACTGGTTGATGGCTGAATATGGTTGACAGGCAGGTTGTTAGCTCGTGCTGAATACTCAGCTTTACTATTTTTAACCTGTTTTTTATTTTTTAGTGTAGAGTTTTCTTTCTTTAGTTCAGCAACTTCATTGCTCATCTGCGCGATTAGTTTCTCCATTTTCTGAAACTTGGTTAACAGATGCTCGCTGTTTATAATGTTTGTTGATGCACTCGGCATTTGTAATGAAGTTCCTTTTTCAGTGGATACTGCGTCTTTTGCAGTTACTGTGGAGGCAGTCGCTGTTGGCACAATTGTCTCTAATTGTAGTGTACGTCTACTTACATGTGGAGGTGATCTCAACATTTTCATGCTCTTAGGAAAGTTGTTCTCTTTATTTGTCGAGGGTTGGTTCTCCCCAGAATCTATGGTACTAGCATTCGAAGAATATATGGAGCGGCCCGGTTGATTTGATGCTTCTATAGACGCATCCGTCTCGTTTCCTAATATTATTAGTCTATTATTTTCATCATCATTTTTCATCTTAAATTTTTATTTTATTCCCACGAGTAGCACGAGAAATTAACGGTCACCTATGACAGAATAAAACCAAATGACGCCAAATTCGGAGTTCACATACTAACGACTAAGCACCCTCTTAGCCACGCAGCCGTTGGCGTATGTAGTACCACCTTAGCTTTGGTGTGCTAGTTTTTGGTCCGCTCCGAGTATTTAATTTCCCCGATACCTACCATATCTGGCAAGCATTCCCCTATTCCCCACCTGGGAAGGCGCCTGATGAGGTTACTAGCAAACCCCACACAGGGGGGGGGGGTATTTCTTATTTTAACATTGTAACAGAAATGTTCAAAATTCCAATTGGAATACTAAATTTGGGTGTGATTTCTAACGGTGTGATTTCTAATACATACTTATTTTTGTGACTTGTTAAAAACGGCACTCTCATGACCTACAATATTCTATAAAATTCATCTATGTTTTTATATAGTTTCAAGAAATATTGAAACCAGGATATAACAGCGTTGATATGCTTGAAGTCGAACTAATGGACGATGATAGTGGGCCAAGAAATTTTAGTGACAAACTGATAGAAGTAAGTATTGTATGAATTATACTAGAATTGACATTAAACCAAAATATTTTTCAGGTACGAAATTCGATTATTAGTCAAATTAAAAATTCCAAATGGATGATGATGAAACATCATCTTGATAATATGGTAAATTTATAATGTCACACCATAAATGAAATATTATATTTTGATTAACATTTCAGAAACGCGTGTCACGTGTCAAACGGCAATATTATTGGACTGGTATTAAAAATACACCGTTCACGCTCGTAATCACGTTCCCGGAGGATGTTGGCCTTTATCGACTGCAACATCAACCGACCGAGGAAATTCATCGGTTACATGTGAACGGTATCATTATAAAGAAATTTTTTAATGGCATAAATTGGCGTATCCATCCAGATTGGTTATATTGTAAACACAGTTTAACCACATTTGATACACCAGAAGAAGAACTCAATTATTTTTTGGATAAAATGAGTTCGCCTGGATGGAAATGGCCTACCAGTCGTACACCATTATCACCAGAACACTGTAAGTTAATTCATTAATTTTTTATATACATACATATTTACTTGTGTGTATAAATTGTATGTATGTTTGAAAACTATATATTTTAAATAATAATTTTTAAATATTGATGTTTTAATGTTGTTTTATGTTCGAAAGATAAATCATACCTTTTATATGTAATACCAAAAAAAAAATGCAAACGAAAAATAATTTTGCAAATCCACAGCTAACACAACTTTGGGACGATCAACTTCGTTCGAGGATGCCTATTACTGTGAGTAATAGTACATGAAATTGCTACACTATATATGTTGCACAATTATATCGAATTTGATTGCACGTCAATAAAATTAATTTTATAATACAACACTAAATGCACCTGGTTTAATATTTTAAACAATTTTTTTTTTATTTATTTATCAAATGATAATCGTAATTAAAGTCTTAAAGCACAGTAATGGTATTTATAATATTTCAAGATTGATGAAATTAAATTTTAGAGTTAGCTGAGGAATTGCTAGATTACGAATTATTTATATTCCGTGTGTATAGTGCAACATTTTAATGCCGTAGGTTGTTAAAGCTGTAATTTGATTATTGTACTACTTTAAACATCTCTGCAGTACCATGACTATCTAATGCAACTTTTTAACAGATTTTCCCCGAATCCTTAAACTATTGCATGACTAAAGCCATATGACTGCATGCAACCAGCGTGTTTATTATACTTCTGGTCAATTATTCTATAGTTCTATTTCTAATATATAAGCGAATTTGCTAAAAACAATAAATAGGAGTAGTTTTCTAAAATCCGTATAAAAATATTAAGTAATGCTATTGGTCCGCCAACCCGCATGGTCCGGCCTGCAAATATAAAAAGAAAATATTATAAAAGATGTTTTTAAAAGTTGTCTATTCACAAATTTGATAAAATGCTACACAAAAATATTTCGTTATAAAGTTGCGCATGCAACACGAATTATTGTTACAGGCAAATGTCACACTTTATATACTAAAATGAAATACATATTAAGTTATAATGAAACGCTTATTTAATTCAGCAGTAGATACCGTATCTATGGTCAGCTAAACAGTTGAACCTTGCTCAATATTTATTATATGTCATAAGGGCTAAGTGACATATTTGCTATAGAGTTGGCAATGCAACTAAAACTTGTGTTACAAGCATAACTCGATATAAGCTATTTATTAGGTGTGCAAGTAGAAACTCTGCTTTTTTGATCATATTCAACTTTATTGAAAATATAATCTTTTGCAATTTATCAGGTAGATTACGAATGCCTTCGAGATAGAAACTTGTTGGTTTCGAAATAAAATAGTGTTTTGTGAACCGCTGGCCTTTCAAATATGATGACATCGATCTAAATAAGTGGTAATCAGAGGGAGCCAAGTCTGGATTATACGCCACATGCTGTACAACTTGTGAACAAGCGCTGTCATGCACCAATATCACCTCCCGTCTTTCTTGGCCCTTAAAGAGTATTTTTCCTCCAGAGCATCCGTTGATTTGATTAATTGGGCCTGGTAAAGTTCTACTGTAACAGTTTGAGTAGGTTGCATAAACTCTTAGTAAATGACTCCTTTCCAACCCCACCAGCCCCACAGTAACACTTTCTTGGCATGAATATTCATTTTTGCAGCTGATGTTGATAGCTGTCCTGGATCCACCCATGGTTTTCTGCATATATGATTATCGTACAAAATTCACTTTTCATCACAGATGTCAACTCTTCGACTTTTGTTTTCTTCGGTCAGTTTATGAGGAACCCATTTTCCTTCTTTCAGCATTTTTCCCATTGCATGCAATCGAAGTGACATTGCTTGACATTGCTCATAACTATTCTGCAACCTCTTTTTGAGTTTTATACGGATTTTCATCCAGTAAAACATTAAGTTCTTCGTCTTCTAATTGTTTTACTTTACCTGGATGTGGATTGTGCTCAAGACTAAAATTACCATCACGAAATCTTGCAAACCACTGTTTTACTGTTGAATGACTCCCATAATGTTCACTCAATGTTGAATTATCGACATCCATCTTTTAAAATTGATGCACACGGAACGACAGCTTGTAAATGACTGAAACTTATATCATAAAAACAACAATGACTAAGCTACGTATATTCGAAAAGGCGGGCGATTTGGATGTGTTCAAGTATATTTTAATGCAACCAACTTCAGAGCCTACTTGCACACCTAATATAATCTTCGACAAATCATCATCATTTTCTAGTGATCCGTTTGATGATATTTCGATCGCACTACGTAATTTGTTTGAATTAGATGTTCTTGGTACTGGTGTGGTAACGGCTATTGAACCCAGGCTTTGATCTTTGTGCAATTTCTGCAAAGGGCTGTGAAGTGCTCACTGCGCTTCCTCATTTGTATAGTACGTACTAGATACTGAATCAATCATCGACCATCGTGATACTTGATGGTACTGACGAACTTGTATGTCGATCTTGTAAGGCATGACTAATTCCAAGAAATACTACCAATTTTGCCAAC